>WBNO01028179.1:15424-47119 GCA_013400575.1 Peucedramus taeniatus
ATAAAATGTGGTTTGTAAATTTTTGTAAGTCATGTTTTCTGCTCCAAGGAACACAGTAATCTTACCTCAAAGGCTCCATGGAGGAGATGAATTCTGTTGGTCTTTATCTGCTAACCAACTAAATATCAGAAAGGCTGAAATATTGCCACAGCTGACCCTCAGATTTCCTTTTCCTTATCAAATAAAACAAACTTCCTAGAGGAGAAAGGAGGAAAGATAATTCATATTTTTCTAGGAAGAGGGTAAAAAGGACAAAGTGACTGCAGTGCTTTAAAAAAAAAAAAAAGAAAAAAAAAGAGGAATAAAATGTAAAAACATTCAAACACACAAATCCTACCCCAAAACTTTATTGGGTCAATGAAAGTTATTGTTTTTGCAATGTACGTTCTTCCAGAACTCATCCTTCAATCTCAGCAGACTAAAGGGAGTGCATTTATAAGAATTATATTGTCAGGAGTTAGCCATTCAAGCCATAATCAATTCAAGGGAAAAAATAGAAAACATGAAGGCACAGAGCAGTATTTTTCTATATCTTTCAATTTTTCTTTATTTTTCAAGAAAATTCTGCTGCAAGTGTTTTACCACTTTCTGTAAGAATAAGAAAAAAAATTGCCTGAGATTTTTGTTAGCTTGTGCATGCATACCCATGTGAATGTGTATTTTGGTCTTACATGCTATGAGAGCAAAAATCCTCCTGTGACACATCTGCTAGAGCAGTTATGAACCATGTAACTCCAACCACAAAACCACGAACTGGCCACAAACTGAATTTGCCATCTATGTGCTCCAAGTTGCTCACCCTCCCTTTTCAAGCAGAGAAAAGTAAAGTTGCCTAAAGAATGACTGCATGTACAGATGCAAAGCTGTTTCTAGTTTTTTTAAGTGGCAGCCATTCATACACGGACTCGAAAAACTTAAAAGGCCAGAATTACCCCCTCTCTTGTACTACTGTACCTAATGCTCATAAGCTTGAAACCCACAGCTGAGTTCAAGAGGAGAGCAACACTTAAAATAATTCACTCCAAAAGAAATTGCTTGACAATATGAATCTAAAGATACTATCTGATATTTACATCCTATTATTTTATTTAATTTCTTTAAGGATGAACAAGTGAAAACAGATACTCAGCTATGCTGTGTCATATACTGACAGAAGGCAATAAAAAGCCTAAGAAAACACAAAGTTGAACTGCTACTCTTCATTTCACTAGCTGAAAGAGTAAAACTATAATCCTCTACGGGAAAGAAAAAAAAAAGAAGGGAAAAAAAATCAAAATTCATTACAAAAATATCATATATAGAAGCTACAGCTATACAGAAATAATCTAAATACAGATAAACTAGGCCTGACTGAATTACAGCAATTTCTGTAAAACCACTCTGCTGGGTTTTGCATATGTATTATTTTAATAGTATGGGGTTTTTTTCCTTAAAGGATATCTCTGGGTTGCTCTGACAGGTTTATCTTCATGATATATGATCCCCCTGCCCTATTTTGCATAGTACAAATGAGACTATAGAGGAAAATTTAAATGAGCAAAACCAGCTTTAACCTGTAGTACTGAGCCATTTGTTCACTGGTATATGTGGTATATATTTTAAGATAAAGACTCTGCAGAGAAAAACATGGGCACAGAAGAAGTAAACTTAATTTTCCATTAAAGATTAATTAGGAGAAAAGATGCTGAGGATGAAAATTAAAAATTATATTTATATAACTGCAGTTAGGAACAACTGCAAGAGCAAACCATCTTCTGTGTGTCCCTCATCAAAGCAGGGGAGTGATTAGGGGATGGAAGACTCTGCAAGCCAAGTAGCAGACTTCTTTCAAGAAGCTTCTTTCCCCAGCACCTGAGTAGCACAGGTTTTTAATCCAATTGAACTCATCACTGAGAAGACTGACTAATAGCAGCAAGCATCTCTGTGGAGGCTGGGTGTCTCTGAACCTGCTCTTATCTACAGTCTCCAGCAGAGCTCAGCCAGATTCCTGGCTGGAAACCAGAGCCAAGCACACATGGCCTAAGATCCCCTCTGGAAAGTTACTGCACAGATTCGTATCCATCAAAACTGTTTCCTTTGCTGAGGGAGAAAAAGAAACAGCAGTACCTGGAGAATGCCCTAGAGTATGCAAAAATTTATTCAGAAGTTATGAGTGCTGGAAAAAAGACAATGTTGAGCAGTTCTTGACTTTAAAATCTAACTTTGTTTTTAAACTATTCAGGAACTGGGACATGGAGATAAAATAATTCTTTACCCATTATGGATCTGAGAACTGCCCCAGGAAAACTGGCTATTGCTTGCAACTTCTCCTGGTATTTACAAAAGTTTTCCTGCTCACATCATGGAATTAACTGTTTTCCTACCTCAACTAGGTTGTATTTACTATGAAGGCTTAAATTGTATAACTATTTTTAATATACAATATTTAACATGGGAAGGACACAGAAACAAAAATTTGCCAATTTGTCTATGAAAATGCAAGCCAGTATTTTATTAAGGAGAAATGAAGAAAGATCATAGAATCATAGAATGTTCTGGGTTGGAAGATACCCTAAAGATTATCTTGTTCCAACCCCCAAGGGCCACCTTCCACTAGAATGATTTTACTTGTTAATTACTAGTATATAAAACAACTACTGAGCAATGAGAAGATGGGAAGAAACCTGAAAACAGCACATTGGAAGTAGTGGAAACAAAACACTTGAGAATCTGTTCCTACGTGGTTGTTACAGTCTCAGTGATCATTCAGAAAGTGATGGATCTCACTGTAAATCATCAGCTGCAGCTGACCAAGGCATTCTTTCATAAAAAATGCAATGCAGAAGTTTGCCCTATTTTCAGTCATACTTACTATTCTATTCTACCTGCAAAGTAAGCATTCAACCACAGGGTTACAATTTGCTTCACAAATGTACTAGTGGTTAGTTCTTGCTTCCCCTTTCAATGCAGCAAGCCTTTGCATACATTTTGTGACTTAATTCTTGAATGACACTTTTCTTCACATAAGATTTGACTTATATATCTTCAGGGCAGGAGCAAAATTTTCTGTTTTCTTGAATCTTAATAAATCCTTGCTCTCCTGGACATTCTTTCAATGCAGTCTAATGAAATTCATAGGATATCTATTCATTCATAACTAGAACAGTTTCTTGGAATTTTCTTTTTGCTTAAATAACAGTACAACAAGCCCATTACATTCAGAGATCCTCCAAGGGATCTACTCAATCATCCACTTGTTTGGGCTTTTTTTCTATTGGACCTTATTAGCCTCATTCTTTACCATGTTTCTGAGAACCTGTTGTCCTTTCCTGTTTCTCCAAAACAAGACACAGATTCTTCTTTAACAGTTCCCTGGCATTTTTCAGTTAACATGAAGAACCATCTTTTCTCCTTGGCTTATAATTGCTATTCTTTCACTTTATATATAAATAGTATAAGAAGTAATACTATTTACTCACAAGCCTTGAGCTTCAGGACAGTCTTCACATTTTTCTTCACTCACATTTCTCCTTCAGTCTTTTTTATGATGCCTCATTCATCATCTTTGCTAGACTTACAATAGATCATAAAGTAAACCTTGTAACTTACTTGAATTAATCTCATATTTGCAGGTTGTGGTGAAAATAATTTGTGATGCATTTTGAACTGTATAGTCAAATTGAAGTTTATTGTCCAGGATACTCAAAAGTCTATTTCTCAAATAAAGGTTTTTTTTTTTTTCTTTTCATAAAACATAGAATAAATCATTTTTTCTGGCTAACAGCTAAATTCTTTCAGACATTTTCCTGCAACCATCGCTCTCTCTTTACATCTCAAATGAGAAATAAGGATATGTCACTGGAATGATTTTATGGGGGAAAAAAAGGGGAATAATGATGTACATTCTACTGTCAAAAATCATCACAACTATTTTAAGCCCCTTCTTAACGACATTTTATTTCTTAAAGCTGAGACTGTCCTCCTTCCTGTTTCCTCAGAAATGTTGAACTACTTGTTAAAGGATATTATGGTGCCTGTAAGAAGGGGCTTGAAGTAGTTATGATAATTTTTGACAGTAAAATGTACCTCTTTATTCCCCTTTCTTTCCCCATAAAATCATTCCAGTGACATTTCCTCATTTCTCATATGAGATGGAGAGAGAGAGAATTGTATTTTTTTTTGTACTAGCTAAGCGTGAAGTTACGCTTGAACTGAGTATCACCAGCTGTCTCAAATCTTTCCCCTGTGCTTGTTTCAACATGACTGTGTTTTGATGGCTCAGACAGAACAAAGGAATCCCATTCCAATCCATTAAAAACACAATGTGTGTTAGGATCAAGCACAGGATTTAAAACAGCAATGGTCAAACCTCGACTTATTCTTAAACTACACTGTAGAATCAAAACCAAAGTCATCACTTCTGGATGCAATCAAGTTCCCTTGCAGCACTGATGATTAATGTATATATCAGTTCAGAAGGCTAAGCAGGCAAATGACATAAATCCAAATAGCATAAGGGAAGCAAAAATTTATGGAAGAGGAAGTATATACATGAAAAAAAAAAATGATAAACAAAGATTGAAAAAGCAACAGTAACCTCAAAGTGAAAGGATATGCTAACTCAAGTTATCCTTAAAATGACACAGTGCCAGCATCTTGAGAACAGATGTACAGTTCAGCTTACAGAAATGGCCACAACATCTACTCAATTAACTGAATGCCTCAAATGGTGACCTCATTAACCATGACATCCTCTGTGGATTTGATGGAATGTGGAAGACACCTTGACAAATTCATTTTCTAAACCAATAAGCTTGGGTTAAAGTAAGAAGCATCAAAACTACTTTAAGTTCTAATTTAGCAGAGATTGTGAAACAATGGCAAAATATCTTACTAATCAAATACTGGGGCAGTAATTAAATAGTAACACCATTATTCAGCAATAACCACAAGCAGATCACAAAACTTTAGCACTTTTTCTCTGGATTTTCACTACTCTGCCTTATTAAAAAACTGCTTGGAAATACTTTGTTTTCAGTTTTAATTTTTTCCCTAAATCCTACAGTCTTACATGATCGTTGAGTCCCATATTCAATTTTATATTACAATAATTGTCTTGATATGATGTGACAGGGTTTGCTAGTATTGTAAACAAAGTATTTTTTCTGATAAAAATTATTGCATTAATAGTGGGGATTTCACAACAGCAAGGACACAGGCAGTTCTCAACCAGCAGAATCAGAGTTTTCCGGTTGCTGAACTAAGCTACAGACACCAATTTCTTGACACAGGCAGAAATAACTCTCTGGTGTTTTATCACATTCAGGAGACAACCTGACACCTTCCCTGAGATGCTGTTAAATGTAATAGGGTTTCTTTATTCCTAGGAGTCTGTAGAAACACCCAGTCTATAAAGCCATAAGTGTGCTTTGCTTTCCACAACAAGGGGTAGGCAGCATTCACGCTCTAAAATTTTCAAACAGAAGCATGAGGCAAAAAGAAATTCCTGATTCCAGTGGCACTAGGAGCAAGGCTCTGTACACCCTTTCGATTATGTTCTTCCCTCACACCTTCCATGTCCATTTGCATCCACAGTTTGCATGAAAGGACAGCTATGGCCAAAGCACTTTTATCAATCTTTCTGCTTTGAAAGCTGCTAAAAGTTCTAATGTATTCTCACTATCTAGCTTTTCATCAACAAAGCAAGTTTCTTTACCCGAAATTCAGAGGAGTAACAAGCTTCAATTAAAAACTAGCAAAAATCCCAGGCCTGTTAACTTCCAAAGTATTCACAAAAAGACCTGTTGTTTATGTCAGGCTTTTCAGAAATGTAAGAATGGCTTGTTAATTAAGACATAGGGACATAGGATTAAAAAAAAAAAAAAAAAAAAGAAAGAGAGAGAGAAGCAGGGCAACCAAACTGAGAAATTTGACATAATCACGTGGAAGCATCTTCTACAGAACTTCCAATGACCCAGTGTGGGTCACCTAAAAGGCAGCATGGAGGAGGTTACTATGAGACTACTTGGCTCACAACAATTTCTAAACAGCATTTATTATCAAAAATGAAA
Source organism: Peucedramus taeniatus (assembly GCA_013400575.1). NCBI lineage: Eukaryota > Metazoa > Chordata > Aves > Passeriformes > Fringillidae > Peucedramus > Peucedramus taeniatus. Next base: position 21,475 of record WBNO01028179.1, read on the forward strand.
GTAATGAAGCAAACAAAAGCTATTCTCATAAATGAAATAATTAAATGTAATTTCTGTGGAGCCAGAAAAGAGAGCTACAGAGTGTTCCCAAACTTCACTTTTTTTTTTTTTTCCTATAAACACCCAGGGGGAACAAAGAAGAATACTGCCAATAGCTGACTCCAAAACTAGGTGGCTTCCTATAGTTTCAACTTAGCCTGAGAGGGCTATAAGACTTTTCCAAAGAGAAGTATATAGTATAAGAACTAAACAAAAGCATAAATAACCACCTTGTCTACCTGTGCCTCTTCTGAGTCCACAGAGTCAACTTTATAAATTCGTGCAGTTAATTAAATTCTGTCAACAGATCAGACTAAGATTTTAGATAAAACAAAGACCAAAAGACACCAAATAAAATTTTTTGGAAAAAAAAGTGTACCTTTAGTTCAAAACAAATCTTTCAGAATAAAAGTGCTCTTTGTCCTGAATATGAAAACACAGAAAACGAGTCCTGAAGCAGAAATACATGCTTATCATTAAGTCAAAAAGCCTGTAGCCAAAACTCAACATCAACAGAATAAAAAAATTAGGCTAGCAATTTCAGCAATCCTCTACAATAAAACACTAAAATTTGAGGTAATTAATGTCTCATATACACAATCTTTCATCAATTATAGAGCCACAGAAATGTTGGAAAAAATCTCCAAGATCATCAAGTCCAACCTTTATGACCAAATTGCTTTTTTTAGAAGGATTATTCTGCAAGATTTTTACAAAACAGTCACTGCAGGATTGTCATTCCAGCCTGGACTATTAATCAGTATTGCTTGTGATAACAACCTGAAAGCAAATATCGTGATAAAAAGTGGTCAGAGTTTACAAGCCTAAAGGAGCAAGAGGAAAGCAGTGAAGGGTCAGGAAATTAAACTCATGTTTTGCAGGCACTAGCTAAGGAACAGGAGAATTTAATGTTAGACTAATTACAAATGGGAAAGACAAAACCGTGGCTGTATTACAAAGCAAAGTAAACCTTTTACTCCACCAAGTGACTGCTTGCATCACAGGGGCAAGAGAAGGGAAAGGTAAGTAATGCAAAGAGCTTGTCAGGTGAAAGAGCTCTTGAATGAAGATGGCAGAGAGCTGCTGAACTTCACCCAGAAGCAAAGGCCAGAACAGTGAAGGACTGAACCCTTCATCTCTAAACATAAAAACAAACATGCTAGATGGAAACTGAACAGTCTCATTAAGAAAAGATACTTATGGGGTGAAAGCAGATTATTATTTTTCTACAGTATCTCAGCAGAGTCCTTCAAGGACATTCTGCAAACATGCTGCTTGGATATACTTCGAAACCTTTCTTTAAGAATTATTTGTCAGATATACTTTGAAACTTTTCTCAAAAAGTTGTTTAGTGAATTTTTTTCAGAATTCTCAGTTCAGTTCTATTTCTTAACTGTGTAGAAACCAAGGGCTGTAGGTCTTCTTTTGAGGGTATTGATATCACTATACAGGACCTGTGGAAATTAAATGTATGCTACAAAACCACTGGAACACACTACAGGGAAATCTGCATCCAATTTTTCTCCTCCCATTGACTTAGTATTACACAAAAGCATACCATATATATATTTATGAATAAAGCCTTAATAAAGTGTTTGGACTATTAATGAGGTAATTAAAGAAACCCCATGCCTGAGGTTTCCTATCAGCAAATACACAACTACTTCCATGGCCTATAGTATGCTGTAGACATTTCTAAAGCAATATTTTAAGTATGTTTAAAATACATTCTTTGCATTTTTCCTAGTATGAACTTCACTAAACTCCTTGAATTTTCTTCCTAATACAGATTTACCTAATGAATACAGAAATAAGTTAGCATGAAAAATGAACTTTTAATTCAGCAAGTTGAGGAAAAAAAAGAAAAAATACTTATACCATTTCCTGTCATTGAAGCCTCTTTTTTTCTATAAAATAAAGAAGCTGAGTTTCCAGGAGAAAACCCTTACTATACATCATAGGAGATATCAAACAAAAAAACAGTCACCAGTTTTGACAGCCTACATACTTTGTGTATCAGTAATTGACATCCATTTGGGGACCTAGTCTTTGGGTTTTGAAAATAATTCTCTTCCCTGCTGTCTGCTAATTATGTGTTTGAGAGCAGGAATAAACTGTTATTTTAACATTGAGAAGGAACAAACTGTTATTTTAACATCTCTCCATACCTTGACATAGGTAAAAAAAAAAAAACAAAAAAACCAGCAGAAACCAGAGCCAAATTCAGATGTAAGAGGGGAGTATAAAAGGGCCTTTATGGGAAATATTTCCCAGAATTTTTTCCCACTGCAGTTCAGTACTGCATTTCTACAGGAATGGAAACATCAGAATGCAGATCTTGAGTTCAGGGCCATGCACTTCAACTTTTCTACTCTATCTGCAGTGGCAAAGGACCTTTGCCTTCTGGAATCCCATTCTGCACTACAACATTTCAGCAGCATGAAGGACAGCTGTGACCAGCTGGAAGCCAAAGGGGCACTCACGGGCATCAGCATGAGGGGCAGATGCCCTCTTGTCAGCAGCACTATAAAATAAAAACAAGCAAACAAACAAAAATACAAAGAAATAAAAAACAAAACCAAAAATCCTCAAACACCAAAAAACCCCTAGTTTACTGCAATTTCTATAGCTGACTTCATAAACTCTTAAGGGATGGGCAGAATTCTTCACACTTATTAGTTTCTTGCAATTTATTTTTAAAATTTTGTTACATAATGAAATTGCTTAAAATACAACTTGAAAAGAAAAATACTAAGCAGAGTAAAAATCATCTATTAAAATCAATGACCTAAATGCAACGGGTTCTTAAAAAAAATCACGACTTCTAGAACACACTTTTTTTTTTTTAAATTGTACTGAGTGAAACCAATTAAATTTTATAAACTTCCATCTGGGATTCAGGATGTTTGATTGCATTTTTACGACTGACTGAAATGAAAATGAGTAGTTTAGTTTGGCAGTTGGTACAATTCTGTGCCTGGAAATTTATCATAGTTTGCCATGTAATTTAAGCACTCAATTTCCAACAGCTACCGCTCTCAGTCTGGGGAGGCAGCAAGGAAAAAAATCTACAACAAATTACACATGATGAATTTTTAGTAGCCCCAGTAGGGGTTTTTTTGTGTCACTAGGAGACAGGATACTGTGCAACAGACTGCCTGAGAGAAGAGGTTAACAAATTGGGCTGTAAAAAGAATCTATGTGGAAGGTGACTTTCTGAAAAAGGTATTCCAGCCTCTGGCTGGGATGAGGAAAGGGTATGACTGCTGTAGAATTATATTAAAGCAGCTTATCACTCACTTCTGAAAGAGAGTTGTCCTGGCAATTTTGCTGTGTACTGAGTCATGTGCTACTGCACTTATGCATTTGTATGCCTTTGACGTATTTTCTTGATTGGACTTTTCAGGAATCCAGTGCTGGAATGCTAAGTCTTTAATCCTACATCATAAGACAGATATCAAGCTATTTAATTGTACCAGAATGACTTCTGCCCCAGGACTGGAAAGGATCAAAGCACAGGCAGCAGTTTTATCCATGTTTTCTTGGACTTCAGCAGAATGTAGGCACCAAGGTCCCATCGTACTCACCCAAGAGCTGAACCATCTTGTCCTTGTCAGGGAATTGGTGGTGAAACAAAAGTCTCAAATCAGTTTTGCATTCTATCTAGTCAACCAAGTGTTGTTTTAGAATGACAAATCTTAATGATTGCCAGTAGCATCCATGGAAGAATATCTTCAAAGGCATTACTGAGTCTCACAAAGCACTGGAGAAAGAGAGTCATTCCTCTTGTTCTGTTTAGAAGAAATTCACAGTGGCTTATATAGATACACCCTGCACTGGCAATGTGTTTTGATACCTTGTTATTCTAGTAGAAAGCAAAGAGAAAAGGTAAAAAAATGCCAAGACTTAAAAATTCATTTAAACAAATGACTGGCATGCAGTGGACTGGTTGTAAGGAGAACACTGATCTTTCAAGGTGGGTCTCGTGGCATCAGTTCCCTTTCAGGATGTGTATGACCACTTGATTTGGATGCACTACTTTCAGGAGTCTGCCAGTCTTTAATGATACATAAAAAACAAACAAACAAAAAGGACAAAGGCAGGAAATGCAGTAGTTACAGGCAGTGACATCACATCAGAGGAAAGTTATAGTGAAGGAGTCCCTAGAAGGTAAATGCCAAAGCTCCAAATGTTCAGCATACTCATGAGTGTCCAGAAAAACAGGACAAATAATGAAACTAGAAAAATCCACTTATGATATTCAGTGAAAGGTTAGTGGAAGAACTGCAGAAGGACCACATGGAAATGAGTGACCAGGGATGAAGTGATCAAAGACAGAAAGCACATGAAACAAAGCAAACAACTTAATAATATAAGGCAGGTAGGAAAACCAACTTTACCTCACACCATAGGGTGATGAATCAAGACAGACTACAAGTACTGAAAAATGGAAACATACTCTTGTAATTCATAGGTCTAAGAAAATATTAGCTTAGCAGCAGGTCCATAAAAAACCAAACAAAATGTTTAAATTATTACAGAAGTACAAAAAATAACTGAAGAGCAACAGAACTGTTAAAGTAGGGGGATTGTACATTTTTGAGTACTACAAGACCTGAATTTCCTAGATTATAAAGGACTTAACAGAAAGTAGCAAAAGCAAAGCTATATATATAGTTGCCGTGAAGAAAAATATTTATTTTCAAAATTATTATTAAAAGTATTTATTTTCAAGAAAAATAATTTGGAATTTTAGTATATAGTATCAGTTTTGCCAGTACAAACCCATCCTGTAAGGAGACAAAATAAGTGATGCTTAAATGCATAGGGATAATTGGGAAAAATCTAAGCTGAGCTCTACTCATCTCCTAACTACTGACCTTCAGCATTGCCTCCTATGCCATATTCAATCTGAAGGGAGCTGCAAGTGCAGTGAGGATCTTCCACACTGCTTCAGCCTGCAGCCTGCACACTGCTTCCACACTGCTTAAATGGGCAAAAACATGAAGCAGGATATTTCTACCAGCCATCACTTTCCCAGTGCCCTCTAGACACAGGTATATGCATTTGAAGGCTTCTTCTTTCAAATTCTGCTCCTCCATGGCCCAGCTTACTAAAGCTCCAGCATTGCACATTCCCCTTCACAGCTCCCAGATCCACAAGCACACCATGATGTTACTTCATTTTTTCAATTCACTGTGGTGCAACCATTTCTGCCTCTCATCCTTTGCCCTGTCAGACTTTAAAGCCAATGTACCTCTAGGTAAGGTATAGCTGTAGTTACAGTCCTCAGTCTATTTAAGTGTGGAATGCTTCATCCCCAGGTGAACACTTTGATTTTGGTATTTCTTAAGTAGTTGTGGTGCAATATAGATCTGGTATTTGATGCAGATTAACTAAATCTGAAAAAAAAAAAACAGTAGTACAAAATATAAACTAAAACATTGCATTGTTTGGAAAGAACAGTATTGTAAAGATTTGTTGTTGTTCATACAGTCATACAATGCCACAGTATATGTTTATCTTACAAGCAAGCCATATTAGAAAGTAAATCTCAAAACTAAATTTTCTGACTTTGATCAGCAGCAATATAGCTAAAAGTAAACAGTCAACATAAAAGCACTGGAAAGCGCAAACACTCTATTTTCTATCATTACATGGCTCTCTTTACTAATGAACTCTACCTGTTAAGATAGGAAATAAGAGTACTACTACTAATTTTGTAACTGAGGGGATACACATAGCAAACTGCCTGTTTAGACTGTCAAGGTGGATCACAGAATGGATCAGGTTGGGAGGGACCACAGTGGGCCATCTGGTCCAACCTCCTTGCACAAGCAGTCATCCAGAGCACATGGCCCAGGATTGTGTTCAGACAGTCCCTCCAGTGAGGGAGACTCCACAACCTCTCTGGGCAGCCTGTTCCATGTGCAGTCACATGCACAGTAAATTAGTCCATCCTCATATTCAGGTGCCCTGAATATGAATAACTTCCTGGGCATCAGCTTCTGCCCATTGCCTCTTGTCCTATTTCTTGGCACCACTGAGCAGAGCCCAGATCCATCCTTCTGACACCCTCCCTTACAGACATTGATGAGGTCAATTGTCTCTTCTTGAGGCTGCACAGGCCCAGTTCCCTCACTCTTTCCTTGTAAGAGAGATGCTCCACTCCCTTAACTATCTTTGTCACCCTCAGCTGGACCCATTCCAGGATATTTACAAGAATTCTATCACTTCTTGAAGGGTAGTTTCCTCCTTCATGAGAAAGGACATCTTTTTACTGTATGGTACAATTTGATTGATGAAAACATCTCAGCAGACTAGTCATGAAAGAACTGGCCTTAGTCCTATACTGTCTCAACAGGATGACATTTCAATTACTGTCACAGTACGATACTATACAGACAACAGGTAGGTAATTTAATAGATCAGTCCAGAACTTCCTGTAAGCAATACATACAATCCAATTAGTTTCTCACAATAGACTACAGCAGTTATTTGAGGAGCTTCAAGCACTTCATCTGGTAAGTCTTCACGGGGCAGGAATGCCCTGCTGTTTCTATTCCCATCTGTCACTCAGCATTAAAGTTTCAGAGTACTGTGGGATGTTGCAGCACTTAAATTCACCTGTGTGTGCCAAGAGGGAGAGTGACTGAATAGCAATGAAACTTCTAAAACCAGCAGTCAGGGTAACAGATACCTCAAACTGCAAGTGAGTAGTGACTGTCAGCCACCATCAAATCACCTCTATCTTCTCCAACATGCATTTCAGTTACTGCTGTAACTCACTGAACTCAAAAAACATTCAAATGTTGAAGGAATAAATATTTCTACATTGTAAAATTTTGCCTTCAATGTTAGAGGTTCAGAGTGCTAAGAGTGAAGACATGACACCATGCTGTCCACTAAAGATTTCTCTCAGACCAAACTCTTCATTGGTACAGATTTGCCTGCAGCTTTACACCAAGAGTGAATCTGATACACAATAACATAGAGCTATCAGAGGCTGTGCATAAATGTGCATTTTTATTTACTAGTGTCACTTGTGCTTTTCTTTCTCATCCATCCTCTCTCCTTACCCTCAGTCTTAATTTTCCTTAAAGTCTTATCTTATATTTTCTGTTCTCTTGACATTAAGTTGCATCTAATTTTCTTAAAAATTTTCTTGTCCTCAGTAAAAAGCCCTTATGCCTCTTCAAGAATCCTGAGGAGCTGTACACACAGGCTACTCAGGGAAGTTAATTATTATCAGTAAGGTGGAATAGTTAAGATTAATTCAGTCACTATTGAGACCCACTCATTCAGAATTAAAACAGAATTTGGTTTCATTTCCTTGAAAAATTAATTATGCTAAATTAAAATGAGGTCACTTCAGTTCTGATTCTTCTGCAATATAGCAGATTTGCTTAATTTCAATTAAATCTGCACATGAGGACAATTCCTTAGATTTCTCTTTGGTTTAGCTCCTTTTCTGAAGTGGTAATGGAAGGAGCTTACAAAACTTGTGTTAGGCTGCAATACAGCAATTCAAAAGCAGCTTATCATTGGTGCTTAATATTTGTTTGTCTGGGAACAAACATATGATAATTTGGGGAAATTGACTAAATATATATAATCATTAGCCTCACATTGACAGTAATGAAGCAATTTGAGATGCATTTTCTACAGAAGGCTCTGCAGATTTTACTGTTGTGGATTCCACAGGCATCACTAATAGTGAATTAGATGATAAGGGTACTGATTGTACCTAACATGAGAGATGCTGATATGAGAGCATTTAAAACTTTTAAGGGAAAATTATCATTGTATAGAAGAGGGATTTATTTAAAACTGGGTGTACTTATAGATTTTAAATATATATTTTTGTAAAGGTAAAAATAATAATTTTTATATAATCCAAGATAATCTAAAGAATCAACAACAGCTGATTATCCTAGGTGCATGTACCCATACTGTGTGTACTCTAATTGATTAGAAATGAACCCAATTTTTTTGGCCCCAAGCTGGATGCATCTGCATGTCAGCACCCCATTTGGCCAACAACTCTCAGTTTTTAAGTGTTGCAGAAACCAGAGCCCCCAAATCACATGATGTCCTTGTCCCAAGGAAATCATCTGAGTGGAAAACCTAACCTGGGATTTTTAAAGAAATTCTTCAACTAATGTAATGAAATGTAGGGATCAGAATAAATAATCTACAGAGAAACTTTTGAGAAGTAAATGACATAAGAGCCTAATTCCTATTTTCAGAGTTGACTACGGAATCTATTTTCTGCTGACCTTTACAAGTATTTTTATAAATCAAATATAAATGATCAACTGTCACTTTTTTCCCTGAAATTAAACAAAGTTTACAATAACTGTCACAGAAAGGTCTGCACTGCACAAATTCTAAATCTTGTTTGACTTTATTCTCATGCCTCATTAAAAAATAAAAAGAGTATTCAAAAATTAAAAATCTGCTGACAAAAACCAGACTAACAGACACAAAATCTAGTACCTCTTTTCATATTTATTCAATTTCTTAAACTAATGAGCATGGCTGTTGATGAAAACAGATTATTTTCCTCTCCATCCCAAACACTTTTATTTTATATTTTAAATTAATCACACTGCCTAGATGGGGATGCCATAAAAAGCTCAAGAGGGGAAATCAAATTGTTACCAGTTTTAAAAGCTAAAGAGCCTATTTGACACACACACATCATGTATTGTATATGCTTACTTTATATATTCTGAAGAAGCAGTAATGAAAAACTTAATTTATAGAACTGTGGCATCTATATTATCTGGAATAAAACTTCAAATACAGAATGAATGACAAGTTAGAGTTCAAAACTGCAGGAATCTAATAATAATCAATATATGTTATATGTTCAAAATGTTCAATATTAGCAGAAAGCCTCAGGAGCATGACCCCCTAGAATAACTGCTGTAGCTTTAAAAAAGAAGTTTACAAAATATTTTTTTTTTAAGCATTTCAGGGGAGTGAACCCCCTAGGTCCAAGCATATACATATTTGCACCATGATACAGATTTCAGTTAAAAATACAAAGACATACATTTGCACTTAAAAAAATAGAATATAAAGGTAGTATCCTAGTTAATGTTTTAAAAAATGAATCGATCCATTTTTGACAGCTTTTCACAGTGAAAAGTTCAGGATTTAAATTTCAGACAGTTTTTCATTTGTTTGTTTTATTTTAAATTACTTCAAAAGTCAGTATTCCAATTTTAGAAAGGAAAGAAGTATTGTAGTGAATTGCATTGTCTTCCATGACAGGCTGTCATCATGAAGAGACAGGAGGCAAGTGAAGAGTTCACATGAGTCAATATCCAAACCAATTCAGAGACACAAAAATCCCTAAGTGGCATTTAAATGAACTGGGTTATACACAGAAAATATAAATGTTACAAATTAATTTGGTCTGAAAACACAGTAAAGCAAGTGAAGACCACCACACCACACCAGGAAAGAGAACAGTGGTGATGTGACAACTGGGGTCACTGTGTTATTGCCCATAAATAGGTAATGGGACATAAGAGTGGCATCCACCAGCCACAAAGCAGCATTAAGTTTTATCAGTTCTACTGTTTCTGTTTGGCTGTATCAGAGCCAGTCACACAGAATTACCAGTTAAAGAGTAAAGTGCTGTTAGCAGGTAGATCAGTGCCCCCACATTTCCAAGCCAATGTATCACTGCTATTTTCCAGATTGGCCATTAACTTTATATCCAAACATGGTATTGAATTGGCCACCATCTATCTCTAATGTTCTTACAGAATTCAAATATTAAACAAATGAAGAAAATATTTTCTGTTAATAGAGGCTCAGATTTAAGATAGCCCTTGCAGACTGTAAAGTATCAACATGTGGTTATCCCAGTTTAGAAGACAGGGACATCCACAAAACTAAAAGTTAAAATATACACTTATACTGCAGTCACTAAATGTACATACATATATCATCCTATTTGGCTGAATGAGACTGTCATGGTTTCTAATTTTTATTCCCACCTTGCATCTTTCCCTTAACTGCCACAAATAAAACTATGAAGCAGGCCCAAAAATACTGGGGTTTTAAAACCTCCATTCAAATGGTCAGCTATTTACACTGCTGATAGGATGCACCCATGTTCCCTAGCTAGCCCAGCTTTAGATTTTACATACTCATTTCTTCTCACATCACTTGAGTTTCTAACCCCTTTTCAGGGTATTTAATACTACAGGAAAAAAATGTATATGCATATACACTTTCCTCTGGACTAGTTCATAGAACTTATCCTAAGGCTACTCCATGTGTGGAGCCTAACAAACCCAAGATATTAAAAAAAAAAAAATTAAGTGATTCTTATTAGTAATCTATAAAAACACTGCCTGAAAAACTTTTTCAGTTGACTTCATATTCAGTTTATAACTCCATTTAAACTATCTGCTTTAAACTTCTGGCCAATTGCAGGAAGGTGCTCAAGTGAGACCACCTAGCTGAGAACAAAAGGAGGCAGGATTACAGCTGCTGAACTGTGGTACTACACCATTGAAACAGTGAAAACATCCTAACCCCACAGAAGTTTACTTTGACTTTTGTGACTGGGTTTTTTGTTTGTTTTTAAATATCAAGACTGATTAAACTGGTGTAAAGTAGCATTTATCAAAAGCTTTATATTTTTCTTAGGCAAAAAAAAACCCAAACCAATTAGTAAATGCAGGTTGCACTTTTTGATGGCGTGTTCTTTGATAAAACAGATTACCAAAGGTAGTCTCTAGTCCTTCATTTTGCCTTTTTTTTTTTTTTCTCACAGTAATGTTTCCTTGCCTACTGCCAAGAGGAATATCTCATCTGAGGTGTGGGAGGCCTTCAACTGTATTCCTCTGACTTCCTATTTCATGTGCCTATCACTGCCAGAAGTCCGAGACTGTTCAGGACAGTAGCTTATTCTGAATTCTTTCAAGGGCTGCTGCTTGGTAAATCCAGGAATCACCTTTTTTGAATGCAGGTTAGCAATATAAAAACATAGGAACTACTGTATTGGTTTAGACTAAGGATCCATCTAGCTCAATATCCTGTCTTCATCACCAGCTGTTAGTTTATGCCCATGAAAACGAGAAACAGAAAAAGCACTTTGAACTTTTTCCCCTAACACTTTCATAGCCATGGACTACTTTCATCTCAGGGAAATTCTTACATGTTTAATCTAGACAGTGTCTCCCAACAGGCTGCCTTTCTAACTCCTTGCCCAGCTGGTCCTTCTGGACTCATGCAGAACTTTTTGCACTGACACCACCCCAAATATATCCTTCTCCTTTCTGCTGCTATACTCCATGCTGCTCTGTGCAATGGTTAAATGAAAATTACACACACAGTGAAGAACTGTATTATATTGCACAAGGCTGAGACAGTCCTAATGATGCCATTTCCCAACATTTTGTCTACAGGATTTGGTAACTTTTTAAAAGTTCCTTTAAAAGTATTTTTAAGCATATTATCAAGTGCTGTGCCTTATGTACAGCTGGATTTTTAATACTCTATTTATAAATGACATCAGTAGGTTGGACTCTTACAAGAACAGTACAGAACACAGGACTTCCAAAGGGAAGATCATTAATGATTACTACAGGATGCTTTCCAATGGGTCATTTGCAAGAGAAGATGAACTGTATCTTTCATTATAATTAGGATTCAGACTTGGAATGAGAGAGTAAAACCTCAGTTTTTTCAACAGAAATGGTATGCAGCATGCTAACTTTGTCCTTTTCCAATTAACACACCATGAGAAGCCTTAAGACTTCAGTGAGAGCTCTTTTGGAAGGATCTGGAAAAAACCTTCTTTGAATAGATTATATGATGGATTTAATGCCTAAAAAACATGGGACATTTGAGTCAAATATTTAAAATATTCAGGAGAATATGTTTCAAGATAAGGGTTTTGCCTTTAGATGCCCCACTTCAAGATAGCCACTACTGCTTCATGCATTTGTGAAGTTCAGTCTATCTCAAATATGCAGGATTATAAAACTTGAAGCTGAAACATTTTGCACAACACTGAATTGCAAATCAGGAAGAGCAAAGCCAGTCTATGTAGACCCATTTCTGAAGGGGGAAAAATTTATAATTTTTGAGTGCTTAAATGTAATTTATTATAACACATTTTGTAACAAATTATACTACTTGAAATCTGACCAATTTTCTACAAAATTGCTGAAATTTCATAGTAAATCTGCAGCATGTGAGAGGCATATAGGTAGGATTGATTTTTTGAGGGAACAAAACAAATCTTTTTAATTTTTTCCAATTTGAAGCAGAGCACATCTGAAGTACATTAAGTTAAAACATTCTCAGCTTTTCCCAGAATATATTTCACACTGCCTGCTACTAAACTCAATACATCTTGGTCTTCTGTCCCAGAACACTGTCTGTACTACAGCCTATTCTAAACAAAATGCTTATTGGAGTGATAATCTATAGAGGGGTACCATAATATAAAAGTGTTTTTAAAAGCCCGGTACTAAACAATTACAGAAAAATTACAGGAGGACTCATGCAAAATTCACCTAATATATTAAATGACCACTAACAACAACAACAACATAATTTAGGGAGTTTTTGGAAGGTTGGGTTTTTTTTCAGGTATTTTTCTTTCAATGTCTGATATTTTATACTCAAACACCTCTGTCAGGTAGCACATGAAACCTACTCAAAATCCCACTGTGCTGACATTCAGTATCCACCACACTCTTCCACGGAAGGAATTTCCCTCAGAGGAAGGTGAATACCATGACAGCACCCACAAAAGTTACCAGTCCTAATCAGGAAATTGAGCAAGCATAAAGTACAATGCAGAATTTCAAATGAAATCTGGAATGATTTCTTTTAAATTAATGAGACTTCTTTCCCTAAACAGGACATGGCAAATATTCCACTCTTGCACATTGGAACTTGTGAAATTATCTATAGAGAGAGCACTGCACCTCTGTACAGGAAAAGTTTCCGAAACCCCAGAGGTTCAAACTACCTCACAGGCAACAGCCAAGAGACGCCGACCTTGAATCTGGAATTCTTGCCTATTAAAAATAAATGAAAAAAGACTAATTAGGTTCATGAATAATACCGATTTGGTATTAAAAAAAAAAGAAAAATATTTCAGCAAAAAAAAAGGCATTTGGAAACACATTAAACCTGTTTTCCCATAAATGTTCACATTTTTGGTTTTCCATAACATCTTCAAGATAAAAAGTCCTTTTAAAATAATTTTATGTTATATTCTCTTTGCATAAAAAGGGAACAGTCTTTTTATCTGCTCTCTTTGTGTCATTTTTTTTAAATATTATTTTGATATTTTTGATTATTTTTGTCTTTTAATTTATTCTACTTCTCATATTATGCACCATAGAAGTTAAGGGAATATGGTAATCTGCATTCAAAAAAAGGTGATTCCTGTTGGATTTACCAAGGAGGAGCCCTTGAAAGAATTCAGAATAAGCTACTGTCCTGAGCAGTCTTAGACTTTTGGCAGTGATAAGCACATGAACTAGGACAGTCAGAGGAGTACAGTTGTGAGGCCTCCCACAGCTTCAGAGCTATGCTCAGATGATATATTCCTCTTGGCAGTAGGCCAGAAAACACTTCTGTGTAAAAAAAGGCAAACGAAGGACTAGAGACTACCTTTGGTAATCTGTTTTATCAAAGAACATGCCACCAGAAAGTGCAACCTGCATTCACTAATTGGTTTGCTTTTTTTTTTTTTGCCTAAGTGCCTAAGAAAAATTTGTAGCCTTTGATAAATACTACTTTACACCAATTTCATCAACCTTGAGATTCAAAAACAAAGAAACAAACAAAACCCACAGAAAACCTAAAGAAGTCAAAAAAAACCCCACATCAATCCATAACCTAATCTACAAAATCCTTGAAGAGTGAGATAACTTCAGTTTGTTGGAGAGAGTACAATTTCACAGCCAGGGTTATTCTCCACTTCATCCCCTGTATACACATATGCTGACTGGGAATTTGAATCTGTCCTGTAAAACCTGGCCTCCTATATGACACTTAATAGGTTATATCAGACATATAATAAAAACATGCCAGAAAGGGATGTAATTGTGAAAATCTACCACTGAATTCAATGGCTACTTTGATTCTGTCATCTCTTTAATCTTTCATCAGTTGTGACAGTTAAGAAAAATTTCATAGCCATTGCTCTGAAATCACTTTTCCTCTATTTTAAAATAGTTTGTGACCTACTTCTTGATCTCAAAATTTTTTGTTATTTATAATATACAAATCCATGTTGCATCCAAAACCTAAAACATTCTCCAGAGCAGTGCCAAGATTTTATGACAGTGTTTCAAAGACCAGGTGCTTGCAAGTCAAGAGGCAGCAAAGTAGGAATTGTTATGATATTGGTTTGCCATCTTCAATGAGGGAATATGTTTCACTTGTGGAAGCACATCAACTCACTATGTAACAGAAATCATGGGAAATTAAAAACTTTGTTTAAAAGACTATTTCTTTTCACTACATTTTGCTATCAATCATAGTGACTTGCTGTAAAAAAAAAACCAAAAAAAACAAACTGAGAGAGATCTGGATGTATTCATGCAGAGCTTAACACTTAAAACCTATTGTAAAGATTTATACAGCATTTACCCTCAAGCAAGGGGGTAGTTTCATTAATACTGGTTCCAGCTGAGTGGACTATGAAGCACAAGTCCATGCTTATGTATTATTAGAGACAGCTATATGAGATCATTTTTATTTTAAACATTAAGATTTACCACAGAACAGGTCTGTAGTGCTATAAATGGTAATGAAACACAAGCTATAGAACCAGTAATCAACAGTGACTCCTTAGCCAGGCCCATAGCCAGTAAACCCAGTCTCCCTCCTATATTACTTTGTTTTGTTTTCTGATCAATGTAATCACACCAGCTGCAGCAGAGCTTGTAAAAATGTGTAGATTAAGTATATATTCAACATGCCTATCCATACAGGAAGAAGGGATGGATTAGACTCAGTGCAAGTACTTTCAAGAATGTGTTGTTCCAAACTATTAAGAATAATTTAAATATTAAGGAACACCTGAAAAAGAAACTAGAAGCCAAATCATATCAACATAGAAATTAAATTACATTCACCATTGTGCTTCTTAGTGAACATTTACACTTTTAAATTAATTGGTCACTTGGGTGAGGAGATTGCCTGCTTCTAAGAAGTTAAATAAGCACACTTTTTTGTTTCTGATACCTGTTCTAAATTTTTGAATGCTCAAGATAGAAACAGCAGTACCTTGAATATACAAAGTATAACTATCTAACACTTTCAACTAGGCTTTCTCATTCATCTTCATTAATTATCAACTAATTATCAACAGAATAAATTATGCATTAGATTCTTCAGACTGAACAGTAACTGGTTTGCAACAGTTGAGGTTACTGAGTAGGACTGGGCTATGCAAGAGCTTAACAGTGGAGCTCTACCTCCCTTCACATTTCAGGTATTATCATGTTATCCTGACCTCATTTGCCACATCATTTAAACATGATGAAGTCTATTAACTTAATAAGGGTATTATAAGATACCATTACCTGCAGTAAAAACAAACTGAAATTCTCCTCAGAAGTATCTCAGCTCCTCCTAAGAGTGGGGATTCTTTGCTTGCTTGCTTGCCTTTAAGGAAACACATCTGAGGCCACTCCACTTGGCTTTTTATCATTGAGTAAGTGCTACTTAATTAAAAAAAAAAAAAACTTCTTTTAGTGATAGCAAATGAATCAGTATCCACAGTAAGTCTTGAAAACGGTTTTGAATTGTGAGCTCAGAAATGCTGCAGCACAAATGTCAATCTGAAAAAATATAGTAGTGTGTGCATCATTTGCCAGAAAGGAAAGGAAAAGCTCGGATGACTTTGTGCAAAGAGTATTGCTATGAATTTCTAACACATCTTTCTTCTTGCATCATATATTATTTAATTTCCATAGCAACCCACAGGAGCAAGAAGCCAGTGTTTTCAGAAAAATTTGAATTGATGCAGTTCACAAAAGAGAAACTATGATACACTAGGAATGATAGAGAAAATAAAGGCAGAGAAATTCTGTTACCAGACACAAAGTTATTAAAAAGCTCTGTCAGATTTCCAGAAGTTACAAGCATCCTGTAAAGTACGCATTGTCACTGTTTGTGCTATGACTTTTATAGCATTGTAACCCCAAATCTGATTAATTGCATGCATCAATTCTTCCAATTATTGCTAAAGAATCAACTTTGCTTTCAAGTCTTTTCATCAGTGCCAAAACAAAAACCACAAATAACCAACACACCACCACCAAACAAATGAAAATAACCAGCTGAAACTTTCAGATGACTTTAAATAAATGGCTTTTAATTCTCAACAATTGTGTTAGCATAATTGGATATTATCTGCTGATGCTGGACTTGCAACTCTGCAAGGGAAAAAAAAGTAATTGAAGTCTAAAAAGAAGCACAATTATATTTTATAAATACAGAATGACATCATGTAAGTTATCATATTTGTCAGCTGTTGAGAACCATAGAAATGCTGAATTGCGAGAAAAGTATATTTTCCAAAGTGATAAGAAAACTACAGCATCTGCTCAGCGTAGCTTAGAAACCTTCCCTGGTGCTGCACACTTTGTCCAAGATTACAGAAAAAAAAAATTACCTAAGGAAAGCTGACAACCACTATGTTTCAAATTCCTTAAGGGCAAAGCACAAGTGTTATTTACAATTTCCTACAAGATACTATAACATCCAATTGACAGTTTGCAGCTGATTTGCATCTTTAGATAAGCAAAACCAAACCTCCGAGAAAGAGAATGTAGTGTGCTTGTCAAAGAATATCAGTCCAGGAAACAGTGAAAATAAAAACCATAGGATTCATCCTTTATGACCAATGTGCCTTCTCTGCAGTACCATTAACACATACCGGTGCACAGGTGGAACCATGTACACTCACATCCCAATTTGGGTTCATGTGTGTAAAGGCTTACAGAATGTCAGACTGTCTAAACACTGTAACATCAGACTATGCTGTTTTCATTATGCTTAGCCACAAAGTAGTTCACAGATCTTCTTTTATTATTATTTATAAGATGAAAGGAATGATAATATAAAACAATGACAACCCTGTATTATCCTTAGGCAATTCTCTCGTTATCATGCCGAACAGCTCGACTACAGAGAAAAACAGTCATTACCTGTGTGAAGAGAACC
Organism: Peucedramus taeniatus; assembly: GCA_013400575.1. Lineage (NCBI taxonomy): Eukaryota > Metazoa > Chordata > Aves > Passeriformes > Fringillidae > Peucedramus > Peucedramus taeniatus. The sequence goes on from WBNO01028179.1 coordinate 38,743, forward strand.
TGTGATTAGCCTGAGAAGGTACTGGGCAAATTTCATTATTTCCCGCTTACACCGCTTCCTACAGCCACTCATCTTAGGCAATGGGGTATTCCTCTGAGGAGAGCCTGACGACTTTGCCAATAAAGGGAACAGTTTCTGCCAGCAAACTTCTGGGGCAGTTCAGAGCCTCACACGGCCTCGCCGCCTCCTCACGGCCGAGCAAACTCCGCCGATCTACCTCGGGTGGCTGCGCAAGGGAGCCCGCGGCGCGGGCGCTGCCACGGCACAGCGCGGTGCGGCAGGGCACGGNAGCCGGCCGGGGCACGGCACCGCTCCGCTCCCCTGGCGCCGGGCGGAGGCGAACCCAGCCGAGAGCAGAGCCCCGCCCGGCACGGTCCTGCCCCTGCCTGACCTGCGGAGTGTAAGCGAGGTGTGAGCGGGCGGGGCTCCCTCACCTGCGCTCTGCAGGTCGGCCTCGGGCCCCGTAGCCTGCTTGAAGGTCATGGAAACGCCAGGGCACTGCACACCTGTACAGCGGGAAGAAGGGAGCAGAAACCCTGCAGGTACCTCTGTGCGGGAGCTGCCCCTGCTTCCCAGCCCCCTGACCTGCGGCAGCTGGGAACAGGCTCTGGCACAGTTAGCACTGTGTGGTTAGAATGTCTCCAAGAAAGTCTCGTTAGGAAGCTACCTGTACTCCTTACTGTTCCGATATAAATTCATTGTTTTCCAGCTTGCTGAGAAGTGTTTCTTATTAATAAAAATGATCTGCTCTAGTCTACATCCATGACCACAGAACCCAAAGAATATGTTTTCCTTTCCCTTGGAGTACTTCCCTCATAGAGAACAGCTCTATTGCATTAGAGGGTGATGCAATATGTAATGCCTAATACAGTTAAAAAAAGAAAAAAAGAAAAGACAACCCATTAAGGAAAAGCTTAACAGAAGAAAATCATCAACTGATCTAATTTTATGACAGCACTGACCATAAAACATTTTGGCGAATGCCTTTAAAAAATTACAATAAACACAAATGCACATCTTCAAGCTATTGTCTACATTATGCAGTGAGCAGAGATAAATACATTATAGACACAATACATCAAAGCATTATCAAAGTTGCAGTGAGATGACACAGTTTCTGTGTCTGCTATCTGAAACACAAGCATGCTGTCTTATGCTTCCAGTGAAGCTACCCAGATAATGGAAAGAACCAAAATGAAATAGCTCACAGAAGCCTCCAGGTTACGCCAACACAGGGATTAGTCTGAGAAGGATGTGGGCAAATTCCAGTATTTCATGTTTGCACTACTTCTACAGCTACTCATCTTAAGCAGGAACTAATTTCATGGCACAGTTTTTTCTGAAAAGATGCAATACAGTTTGACCAGAGAAAACCCTCCAAAAAAGACCCTCCAAACACCAAAAACCTCCCAAAAAACCTACAAACAAACAAACAAGCAAACAAACAAACCAAACAACAAACAAAAAACCTCAACCCAATACCCATCCAACAAAACCCATCAAATTCTGAGGTACTGGAGATGCCAGTGTGCCTTACAAATTTCTGAACTCCTCTAGTCTCTGAAAGGAAAACTCCTTAAATAGCTGGCAGAGGTGAAAAGATACCAAATGAATAAGTCTCTGTCTCTTCTTTAGAAGAGCACTGAAGAGGCCAATGCAAATGGTTCTGAGCTGGAGTCCTTGACCTTTTTAATTCTTTGACATCTCCAATTGCTTTATAGAATTTTCACTAGCAGTGTTACTTCAAAATAAGAATTTGAAAATAACTGAAGCCTAAACAACTGAAATACTGGTTTTCTAAAGCTAAAAGCATGAATCACCAAGACCACGTGTTGCTCTTCCTCCACCCCAAAAACACCTGAAATAAAGCTGTACCAGGTCTGACACTGTTTCCTAAGCCTTCACATTTCAATACAGCAATAACAGTAATAGTATCTTTGTATCTTCATTTGTATCTTCAATTGTATCTTCAATACAGCAATAACAGTAATTGTAAAAGTAATCTTCTAAGGAAGATTTCATGAAAGGTTTTTAACTAGTTTCACCAAGATATTTTTTTAACAATCAGTGCAATATTTTGATAGCATTGGATCAAAATCTATCTCCCAATATTTCTATGGTCAGCAGGAAAGACTAAGATTAAAGTTGTTTTTTTCCCAAGAAAGCAGATCAGAGAAAAGGGGGCAGGAAAGTTAGAACAGGAAACTGTAATAAAACCACCGTGACACATTTGAAAAATATAGTAAAATAATATGAAGGACAGTTGGATAATATCAACTTCTATATATTGGTAATATAACTTTTTTATCATTTTTTAATTGACAGGACACAATAAGGTGTTCAGACAGAGCCAGTCTCTTTGCACTGAGGTAAAAAAAAACTTATTATATCTACAAGCTAGGTCCATCCCTAATAATTCATAATCCATAGAGCTGAACTAAAACCTACTAAAAGATCTTCTAAATGTCAGAAGGGTCTGCATCACTTCCTAGAAATTCTGATTTTATAACCAGGCACTTAGAAAAACCACTATTTAAGTAAAATGAAAGAGTAATAAAACACATGCATACATAACACCAACTTCTTTCCAGACATTAGGAAAAACAAATGGAAGGAAAAAGTAAAAGCTCTTTGTAAACTAGATTTTCAAATAGTTTCACCAGGTCCAGTTCATGGGCTCTTGAATAACATAAAATACAAAATTACTTTGTTTTGAAGTGCTTGGCAAGAATGAAATTACGAGGGAGGAAACATAGGCAGTTTTTGTAAAAGACTGTCAACAGCTGCAGTCAAGTTTAAAAGCAAAATGGAAACATTTTCCTGAAAATGTACAAAGCATACTATAGTGCAGTCAGGACAAATTAATTGATAATAATAATAAAATATTTTCTTCCCTTGAGGATTTCTACACAAAGCTACAAGACAAATCTTAAAACTCTTTGTCACCATGGCAAGAAGGCAGTGCAAAACCAAAAATGTATGAAATTAAATTCTATTCAGTCCAAAGATGAATCTCCACATGCATTTTTATACCTTCAATTAGGGTCTCAGCATCACAGGTCTATGCCCCAGGCCCACCTGTTGTCAACTGAAGTGTAACCAAGCCATCCTTAGAGGAGGGTACACACTGATACAGCTTTAGTCTAACACTACAAAAGAAAAAACTACACCAATACTCTAGTTCAGAGCTGGTCATTATTGGCAGGTATGTATCAGTTTTACTTGTTCCTGTGTAGGAATAGTATTTCACTATAAAAAAACCCAAGCAAAACCAAAAGAGAAATACATTAACAGCAACATGAAAACACATTTTAAAATAGTTAAAGAAGACCAGTGATTTTTAGATTGCTTAGGTTGCTGGGACAATGTGGATGACTCTTCTTTCAGAAAAGAAAAACATATAAACTCCAAAATCATTGCATATCTCAGAACTGGCCACTGCAATAGACTGGCATAAAATGGTGAATTAGCTAGCATTATAGTTATATTTTGAGAGAGAAAAAGTTACTGAATACAGATTTTATTTCATAAAAAAGATAGAAAAAAATCTCTTAAAACATTCAAAAATAAATTAAATGTGGCTCTTGTCATATTAAGTAACAATGGCAAAGACTCAAATGCCAAAAGCACGTATAAGAGTTTAGGGAGAGAAAAAAAAAAGTCATCACAAATATTTGATGAGAAGAAACCCATAGAATAAGGATGACAGTGCATGCCAAATATAAATTTGCTAGTCTAGGAATAAAATCTCCAGCAGAAGCTGAAGTGACATATACAGAGCACAAGCTGATTGGCTTCTTGCAGGCAATTTGCCTTGTAAACCTCTTTCATTTGTACACAATCCTCTGACTTCAAAAAACAAAATTTCCTCCTGAACTAGCCCTTGCTATTGACTAAAAGCAAATTGAAATCTTACAACAAAAATCAACTCAATTAAATGCTTCAACCTCATCAGAAAGGGTAACCACAGGAAGTTATCCAGGAGCACAGAAAACCTGTACAGAGTTTCCTCGATGTTGACTCTGGAGGCTTGTAAGAACTTTTTTTTTTTCTTAATGCAAATACTGAATTCAATAACTGGATTTTTTTTAATCAAAGGATTATTAACCTTTTTATTTCAAACAACAGTGATATTTACAACCTAAGCACATGGCAAGCAATAACAGATGGGCAGAAACAAACAGATGGGTGAGCACAAGGTAACAGCAAGATGTTTACGATAGAGCATAATAAACAGCTGCCACAAGTAGATGACCATCATCAGAACTCTCTTCAGTTGCTCCTTGCCTGTCATAAAAGTAAGGGTCCTCTTAAATCACAGTCCCTACTGTATTTATTTTAATAGCTCTTCTGTGGACTTATACTTCTTGACTTGACAGTATTGTGCACTGAGGTGTCCCACGTTCGCCATCATTATTCAAGTGGATGCAGCAGGATGAGAGTCATTCATCACAGAAGTCACTGGAAACCGCAGAAGTAATTCCAAATTATTCATGATGTCCATGAAAATATCAGCTACCACTTTTAGCCACAGCCAGTGAATAGCAACAAAAATTCTCTTGCACGTCATTTGCTCAAATTTAGTCTTGGATATTAACACAGACCAGAGATGGTTATATGATAGAAGATGAGCTGGGGAAGCAGAGATGCAGGCATATGTTCCCCTCCTGACTAATTACCAGTAACATGCTTGTTAAATTTACTTTGATTAAAATGGTTATTGTTCTTTGTTGTCTGTCCTGAATGTCACAGTGACAACAAGGAACACAAAACTATTTCTTGCTCCATGCATTCCGTATTAAAACAGATGTCTCCATGGGATGGGGATATGATCTAGTTCTGTCTTGTAGGAACAATAACTTCCATAGAGCCCAGGACAGAGAGTGAGGGGACTGCCAATGTCCCTGGTTATGAATACAGATTTATTTACTTTCTTTAATTTTTTTTTATACTCTTCACAGCAGAATTAAAACCTTCCTATTAGCCCAACTGTTACTTATCCAAACTGCATGCAAGGTTTTTAAATGTGGAAGACAAAATAGTAAGAAATCTTTATCCTGGCCTATGCTACTGAAAATTAACACAGTCTTCCTGCTTTTGTTTTTAGTCTTTAATTTCTCCTGAAAGCTTGCTAAGAATAATATCTTCAAACAGCTCTGTTACTGTGTTTAAAATAGGACTACAGAGAAATGACTGCTACCTCACACAGTTTGCATAATATCAACAAATTATACATGTGCTCTATTCTGATAGCTAATACCTGCATAAAATAAATTACTTTCATTGCTGTTATAGTCCCAGACTCTGTAGGTTCAAACTGAATTTTCTAATACATTTATGTAAACTAATAAAACATGTTGGCTTAGCCCACCAGAATCTTTGACCAGTGTAACAGAAATACTTAAAACATTTATCTCTATTATTCCCACCTTTCCTGAGCTAGCTGCTCTCAGAATGTCTTTTTCTACCTACTCAGTGTCCTTGAAGCTTACCCCAAGGATTCATTTTCACACAACACTCTAAGATGATACTGCAGACAGTCAACCAGGAGCTACAGCTGCCTCAACCTCCCCCACAGTCCACACTTGCCTAATTAAATATTCATCACTCCCAAACGCTGCAGTGTCAAACATGAGCAACTTCCCAGCCTGACCTCCTACAGCCAGCCTGTGGTTTGTGCAGGAGAATAAACAAGACTGGGACTTACCTGCTGAAACATAAAATGGCATAATGCAGTTTTCATGTTGCACATTAACTTCTGTGCATGCACCGTAAAATTCTCAGTGCAGAAGCCCAGAGTACCAACTTTTAATATTCACTATATATTGAATATCTGTATGCAAAGTTGCAGGGCAGTGTTATCAATAAACTATTATATTCCTTATAATACTGACCCTGTTTTGTATGTATGGTCATACCTTTCAACTTAAAAATATATTATTGCTGAGTATTCTCAAATTAAAAAAAATGATTGAGGCATACTAATATCAAGTATATGAGGGTTTGGTTTTTCTTGGTGGCTTTGGACTCTTAGTTCCATTTACAAGAAAGTTGGGGGTTGCCTCCAAGAGAAAAGTTCTTTAATTGTTTCAGAATCTGCACATATTTATATCTGTACTTAATGGAAGAGAAATCTGAACAGAAAAAACCAGAAGGAATCAGCTTTCCTGTTACAGAAATCATAGCTGTAATAGTCTATAAGTTCCATAAATATTTGAGATTTGACATAACTAAAACATATCCATATCATGTCCATACAAAATAAAAATAGCATAAGGGTTGTGTTTAGACCCCAAAACCTATATTAACCTGTTAAAGAGAGAAGTATCAGAATTGGCTGCAAACCAGACAATACTGGGTATGCAGCATTCTTAAGATAACAGAATAGGCATTGCACCAAATCAGCCATGAGAATTCTGTAAGTATAATAACTACTACAGCTCAGGTCAGTAAGTAAATATATTCTGAGGAAGCTTGTTTTCATTGCATATATGTACTGACACTTATGAATGTATATATACTTACCTCAAATATATATATATATGGTTTAAAAAAGATTGACTTCGTAGCTTCAATAACTATCTGTTGCAACTTACTGCAATTTATATGCCCCTAGGATTTCCCGTAAATGGTCATAACCTTGATTTTTCCTTCTGTGTCAAGGGCTTCCCCATAGCTTCCAGACATTTTCTTTCCCCTTTTATGCTAGTTATGGCTTGATGCTCTAATTAACCTAAAATATAAGATTGAAAAGTACATATCCTTAAGTTTTCACATCCTTAATCTGGCCTGAATTACAATGTATTTCAGTGAATATACCACAGCTGCTACCTCAGGGAGGAGAAAGACAGAAGGGAGATACCACAGTCCAAGTATTTCTTCAAAGCCTACATCTTGGTTGAAGCAATTTTGCAACAGCTCTCCTTCATCCAAAATTTGATTCTGTTAGTTATTGAAGTACCAGTGTTGAGAGCAAGTTAAATTACCATGCTGCTAGGACTGTGGTCTGTCTTTTCCCTCCTGGCAGGGTCCTGCAGATATTGAGAAGAAAAACAGTTTATCAGCATTCCTGTGGAATCCTTCAGTAATGCCCTTTGGGGGACATGACCAGTTACCAGTCTACTCCAGATCTTCCAGAAGAGTTGTCATTGTAATAAGGACCCCTAGATCTTCTTCCCACATGATACAGCTGATGAGCTGTCACACAAAGTATATAAAATTTGACTCTGTCATAGAGGAAAATCTTTTTAAATAGACTTAGAATTGGTCTGATCATATCTATGGCTTGATAAACCTGAGCTGAACCTTGCTCACGAGTAGTAAGAAAGGTTTATATGCGCTCAAAACTCTACTGCTCTAAACTACATAATAATTTTTCTACTCTGCACTCTTACTTTCATTATAGGCAGAAAAAATACATTGCAAAATCATTTTACTATCTTTCCAGGCAAATGGAAATTCATCTAGACTTCATGATACAGATTAAGCCTGAAGAAGCTACCCACTGTGTGCTTCAGACAGGAAATGGTCATCAGGGATATGAATCACAGGGTATTACACCCACTTAGCATTGCTGCACCTGTAAAGGAAACATCTGAGTCTGTGTTAGGGTCCTGAAATTGCATACTTCATACAGTGGGTAGATTTTGCAGGCCTTATTCAATATCTATTTAGTATCATTTGTTTCCCTACCTTCTACCACATATTCTTCTGCAACCATACAGCCATTTCTCTGACAAGTATGGCCACAACTACTTGTGGCTTCAGGCAAACCTCCCTCATCTGCCCTTTTCATACCACTTTAAATCAGTCCCTAGGAAGCAGTGATGAAAAGAGGTAGAGTCAAAGTAAATCTTCAAGATTAAAAGCAGGAAAACAGAGAAGACAGAGAATTCAGTCTCACATGTGACCCAAAGGCATCAGTGAAAGACAATTTTTGGCTCCCATGTGGGAACACTTAGTGGTAAGGCAGGTAGTTAGGACCATGTGCATGAGACCTCAGGAAACTGGAGAAATTCAGTATGAAATCATTGCAGTCTCCTAGTGACAACACCCTAAGAAGTGATCAAATAAAGGCCTTAAGCATAAACACAAACCATTTTTCACCTCTATAGCCTAAGGAAGTGAAGCAGTGTGATTATGAACTCAGCTACTATAAAGTTACAAGTCAGTGACAATGATAACCTGTATATGGTCAAGGTGAGTAAAGAGTAATTTAATCGACTGCCTGTAAATAAATATCTGACTCTGAAGCCTAGAATGAGAAGATAAATAAAAGGCTGGTAATGAGCACGACTCCAAACTCTACAGATCAGTACAAAGGATAATACCTTTGATATAATACACACATGCATTATATAATCAACACTGATACTCA
>WBNO01028181.1:8263-30165 GCA_013400575.1 Peucedramus taeniatus
TTCTATGAAGCAGTAATTATGCAGCAAATAATTATATTATGCAGCAAATATGTGGGATCTTTTTTAAACTTGTTTTACCCGTGGATATGATTAACAGTTGCTTAGAAACTTGAGAAAGTAACCTAAATTGAGCTGAAATTTTGGTAGTCACCTTGCTGAAAGAAATCAGTCTGAAAGAAAAGCAACGGTATTTGTCTAAGATAGCTATAGATGGCTTTTTTTATTGCCTCCTCCTTTTTCTCATTTTCCAGTTACAGTGCAAGAAATTACAATGCTTTGTTAGTTTGTGTCATTCAGTATAATAATGTTTTCTGTAATGAAGCATTTTAAATTATTTAAATTTTTTTTTGTATATAATATAAAATCTATACTGTAATTTAATTTTTGGAACCTCCTTGTTCAAAGAAAATGAGGAAGTAGTAGGCCCTTTAGAGAGGGCCTTACCCACTTGTTTAAGATCACAGCTTATTTGTTTTAAAAGTCAGTTCAGAGAGTTGCTAAATTTCAAAGCAATGCTTTGAAAGTTTATCATGCAGCTTGCTACACTGGTGTACTTAGTGGAGTCATAAAATCTGGTGTCATCTGCTCCAGGGGATCTTGGAGGCTTTGTGCTTTGACACACACAGATTGCTAGAAATACTTAAAATATAAACAAGATATATATACCTGTATGTTTGCAGGCCTAGGTTTGGGCAAGTGCCTTTTTGATTGTGGAGAAGACAGAGAATTAACAGAAGTCAGCATATAGTATCAGTAACTGAGGAGGTTCCATATATCATGTGTGATATACTACTCGAAGTGTTGTCAGTGATGGTTTTGTAAAGAAATAAAAAATTCACCTCTTAGTAAGGCGGGAAACTTTAGTAGAACTATTAAATATCAGAACTAGTCAGTGTGAAGCTTGTGTCATCCCCATATCCAAATGCTTTCTGTAGTGCTTGTACTAATTTGAAGCATGCAAATAAATGTACAAGTGTGTAAATATAATGTCCATTTAGAAAAGTAATAGAAAAATAGTTTTCTTTTATCAACCTTTCCTCCAGTGACTGTTCTCTAATACAGGCAAAAGCTTGATAGTTTCACCTACCATGTGCATTTTTGCCCATTTCAATCCCATTTAAAATCTCTCACTCCCTCTTGAGATGTGCCTAGCCTTCAAACAGACCATAATGGTAATTCTTACCTGTTAAATTTCTAGCTAAAAGAATAAAAGGTTTTGTTTATTTTTTTTGTTTATTTTGTTTTGTTTTTAAATTGTGCGTGATTTATGCCTGGGAAGATGTTAACTCTTGCAGTGCTATTTTCTCGTTTTCCTCCATGCAACCCCTGCCCTCCACCTGCAGCTTCCTCATCATATTCAGTGCTACATTGGTAAAATGAAGAGCCCCTAAAGATAATGTTAATCTCTAATGCAGCTGTGCTTCTTTTTTGGCCTGCTTATAAAATAACCTGTGGGCTGCATTGTAAATGATCTCTCATGCTTCTTTTCTCTGCTAGATCCACACAGGTTTACAACACCAGATAATTTGGCCATGCCAGCCCAGCTGTCTGCCACTGGATGAGAAACTTCTCCCAGAACTACTTCAAGAGGCAGGATATGTTACTCACATGGTGGGGAAGTGGCATTTGGGGATGTACAGAAAAGAATGCCTTCCAACCCGCAGAGGATTTGACACTTACTTTGGTAATAGTTTGATTTATTATGAGCAATAAATGCAGTATTGAAAAGGATGAGAAACTGCCCCATTCTTGTAATTGCAGCAGATTTACTGTTGATTTATAAGTAAAGCCATACCTGGGTATGCATATTTCTAAAGTATCACTGCTTTAAAAATGATACTACCTTAAATGTATGCTCAAGCTTTACAACTTACTGAATAAAGTATCAGAATTACTGTGTGGCTCCAAGGTATTTCTCTCTTACCTTTTTCCCTCACCTCTTCTTCCTTCCCATAGTTAACTTTTTCCTCTGAATTCTCTGTCTCCTATCTACAGCAGCACAGGGGAATAGGGAATGGGGGTTACAGCCATTTTGTGCAGCTTTGGTTTTCCAGAGCTGGTAATAAGATGGTGTGAAAGCCTCTATAGAGTAGTAACCAAAACCTCGCAAGTTAGGAAGTGAAGCCCTCAGACTAAACAGTACATTATCCAAGTGTGAGTGCATTATGTGCAGAGCAAGTTGTAGCTACCCATTGTTTATTGTTCCAAGTGTGGTTTGGGCTTCTGTCCCGGTGTCAATTCCACATTTCATAGTTTTGCACAAGTGTCATGGAATTTATGTGACTTGGGCGGTCTGATGTACATCTCATTCTGCACAGCACTGAGCTCAAAGAGGTTCATCTCCACTTGGTTGTTTTTGGGACACTTTTCTTGAAGGATGAATTTCAAAATAGTTCATTTCAATGCAGAGGCCTGCGTTGCTCTTGTCTAACATGAGGCTTAAATGAAGAGTGTGACTGTGCTATGTGTGTGCCTTTTATAAACTATGTTCATCCAAACATGAGGTGGGAAAAATGTTCTCTTAGATAGTTTACTTCTTTTCACTCTTCAGGGAACTCAGGGCCATGGTTTCACCACTGAATTAAGCCAGTAAATGTGGATTGAAATATAATGGCTCATTGCCTAAGCATTTATGCTTTTTCCCATCCCTTCACAGGTGCTTGGGATCTCTTTGATGGTGTAGGTGTAGATAGGCTGCTGTTCCTTGAGAAACCCTGGGACTGAGCAGGCTTTTAATGCAGGAGACTGGGGACAGACTGGCTCTGGGTATGGTTTTTGGGTGCCCAATGTGACATTATTTTTCATAGGATATAGTGGTTTAATATCCTGCAATGTTCATGTGATTCCAGTAGGCATCCATTATGATTGGGGGTGTTTGATTCTGTGGCACACTTGATGCAGTCTCTCCCAGTGGGCATTCAAAACAGAAACAATGCAACAGGTGCCTCTGAGTACATTGATGTAAGCAATCTGCCTATAAAATCACTTCATCTTTTGAAAAATTACCCATTTTTTTCTCCCAAAAATATAGTAGACATTTCTATTTTATTTAAGATAACTTCGTTTTTTCTGTACATATGTTTTTGCAGAAATTACTATCTGCAGCTGCTGAAAAAAAAAGTTCAAGTAAATTTCTTCTGTCTTGGTTTTTTATCCCAAGTTCTTTTTTTGCAGAACAGAAGACTGTATTTTTTTTCAGATTCATCTGTTTTTTCAGGATATTGGGGGAGAAATCTAAAATCTAATTTCAAATATAATTTTTGGGATTCAAATGATTTTGAGAAGTTTTATTTGTGCTTGCTAAAACACAAGGGCTCTCCATACCTAACAGGCTAGCCCTAGGTAGGAGCAAATCTATACATGTAGAATTTTCACTTAATTTCTTTTGGATTTCTCTAAATGATAGTGTCTTTTCTTCACCAGCTGGTGTCAGCAGTGGATCAGAAATTACATTACAGCAGACACAAAAGATGATTCATACTTGGGTAGTTTTGAATAAATGAATTTAAAAATTCCAAACTTTCCAATAGAGGTGGAAGCCTTACATCAAAAAACAAACAGAAATCATACCACCAAAAATCAGACTAGTTCACGGCTAGATCACTGTCTTGGGTCTCAGTGCATTAGTTTAGTGCTCATGGACATCCAAATATAAATAAGTCATTAAACTGCTTTGAAAATGTTTCATTTCTTTTGAAATTAATGCTGGCATTAGCAACGAAAAGTCTGTGAGGTATTAAATGTGGAGCTGCTTAGACGTGTCAGGGGTCTCTCAGTAGGTGGTCCAGGGTTGAATTTGTGTTTTAGCTCAAAACCACTAATGTTTTGACATTTGTGTTTGACTTTTTTTCTCCCCATGATGTATGTGTTTATGTGACACGATGTTGGCCTGCTCATTTGACATCTTTTCCTGTTGTAGGCTATCTCCTGGGCAGTGAGGATTATTATACCCATGACCGCTGTGTCCTCATCAAAGCAAAGAATGTGACGCGCTGTGCTCTGGACTTTCGAGATGGAGAAGAAGTTGCAACTGGATTTAAAAATGTGTACTCCACAAATTTATTCACAGAAAGAGCTATAGATCTTATAGCCAATCACAAAACTGAGAAGGTACAGGCAACAGCTGCTACTCTGATAACTTCAGCATTAAAGAATGTTTTTAAAAATGTTGATGAAATATTAATAGAGCTGTGTTTGTGCTGTAGTTCAGGGCTGTTCAATAGGTGCACAGAGCTAAATATGAGAAGTAGCACTGGTAAAACTAATCTGCTGCCAAAATTGGCTTTGTCTGCATGGTCCTGGCGTGCTACCCTTCTCCATTTCTTCTATTTTAATACAATTAATACATTTTTAGAAATGGTTTAGCAAGTAGTTTGCACTTCTAAAGACAGAGGGAAACTTAAGGTGAGAAGTTTAATAGAAAGAAATTGTTAACAATTATGACAAAAAGATACACCTGATGTCTTTCCACAGCTTTTGAAAAGTAGTTTTTCAAAGCTTTCTGAGTTTATGTGAAGGGATTAGAAGATGTAGAAGTTGCAGAAGAAATCAAAAGGCAATACCTGCATTGCTGATTAATCAGGTCTGTTTTTGCTGCAGTAACTTTTGCACTTAGTACTTTATGTTCAACTAATTTCCATTCTATCCATTTCCACTCTATCCCTTCCACCCAGCCCCTCTTTCTCTACCTCGCCTTCCAGTCTGTGCATGAGCCGCTCGAGGTCCCTGAAGAATACGTGAAACCATATTCTTCCATAAAAGATGTAAAGAGGCGCCATTATGCAGGAATGGTGACTCTTATGGATGAAGCGGTAGGAAATCTTACTGATGCTCTGAAAACATATGGTCTTTGGGACAACACAGTTTTTGTTTTCTCTACTGGTAAGTTCCTTCAAGTATTTCAGTAATAACTTTGCTACAGTGTCTAAGAAGCTTCCTACAGAGACATCTGGCCCCTCTGTCTTTCCTCTGGATATTTTCTAATGACAGAAGGGTGATGAAAGTTGAGCAGGACTTTGAGAGAAATAACTGTTTCTCTCCCTTCTCTTAGGGCTTTCCCAAGCTTAACAAAATGAACTCTGAAGTAAGTGTCTGTGCAAGTGGGGGATGCTCCCGGTGATGTAAAAGTACCTTTGTAAAATCTGAGGAGTGCAGTGGAGTTAGAAGCGTCCTGCTTGACACTGCAGTTACTGAGGATCTGTCAGAATTGAATCCTTACTGGGAGCTGTCTACAAATTTATTTCTTCTGAAGCAGTCTGTCCTGTCTGTGAATTGCCGTGTGTTGCATGAAGCACAAACAGCCAGACAGCAAGCAGTTTGAAGCCAAAACTTTTTCTTTCCCTCACTTTAAGTTGTCATGTAGTTTTTTGTCATCCTTGAAGTATTTCACTGGCATGTTACTCCCATGAAACAAAAGTCTATTAATAAAACAGCTGAAAATATGATGAGCAGTCTAGTCAGCCAAATTGCAGTCCAAGTTTTTGTATGTACAGGCACATGATCCGATTTCTAGATTATTGGAGTAATGTAAATAATACATTGCAAAGCAGTCTCCTTTGTTTCCAAATTAAGAATGAAACAGAACTTTTTTGAAATACAGCTGCTTGGCTGGGTTTCAGGAGCATATTTACTCTTGTTTGGTTGGAAGTGGGAAGTAGCCTTTCAATGCATACAGTTGTTCTTTTGTCCACACTTTACATATTAGGAGTGTCAAAATGGCAAATTCATTTTCTGTGAACACTTCAAATACAACAAAAACAACTAAAACAAACAGACAAGCAAAACAAAAAAAGAACCAACCAAAGTTTGATGCAAATACACTTATGTGTTTTGAGCTTAGCAGCTGCTTCCTATAGCACTCAGAATCTTGGAATTTAATTTTGAGTCCAAACCTGTTTGCCTTATGATATTACAGTTGTGTCTGGGTTTTGGCTCTAGCAGGATTTGATAACTCATCTGTGCCTATTTCTGTTTGCAATGTTTTTATATTTAGAACTGAAAGTAAGCAAAGACATATGGAAAACTATACCAGTAATTATTCCATATGGAAAAAATCCAGTCTTTGCTGAGGCTGGGGCTTGGTAGAGTTATTTCAGTAATGTTTGTTCAGTGCATTGTGGAATAAAACTAAATACATCTAAGCTAGAATTACAAGGTATGAGTGAATTAAAAAGACAATTTTTTTTTTGTTTATGAAGCATTTATTTTTCAGAACAGTGACAGTCTACCCTGTTTTTTAACAGTGATTATTTTGCAATCAGTTGCAGGTATATTTCAACAAGAGTCAAACAATCAGGAGAGTCAAGTGTCTTCCCTATCTAATGGGACTTATTTTTAGTCAATTGACAGTTTAAACTTCCAGGAGTTAAATTTAATATGATTAAAATGCATAGAAATTGGACTTATATCAGGCGGGACAGGGGCCAGTGATTAAGGTCTTTTCAGTGTTCTCTCTTTACTTCAAGCAGTTATTCTTTACAGGCATAAAACATTGCATGCAATAAGGACCCAGTTTCAAAACCCAAGTGTTATAACTGTAAAACATTTTTAAAAGACCAAAAAAGGGAAAAAACATGTCAAATTATTTGGTTTTCCAAATTTTACTTAGTGCTTTTGCAGGTAGTGTGTTTCAGAATGGACATTAGAACGTGGTTGAAAAGAAACATGTGAGGGTCTGCAGTTGAACATCCCGTGCAGAGAGCTGTGCTGTGTCAGATCTCCCTGCACAGCTTCCAGGTCCTGTGGAACTGGGAGTCCTGCTGTAGCACTATAATATGAGTTTATACTATAATGTGAGTGTATGGTTATAGTATGATTTACCTTCAACTCTTGAGGACATGTCTGTTTGGAGAAGTGCCTCTCCCTGCCCTAAGTGCTGTTGTGGCATTGGGAGACCCTCTTTTATCTTGGTGGGACACAGCAGGAGGCACACACTTTTCTCTATGGTCAAGAACTCTCTCCAAGAAAGTTCTTCCCATTTTGTGGGATTAAGAATCAATTTATGGATTTCAATGAAGACTGCAAGGGAGAATCTAGGGAATGATAATGTTTATCCATAAGTTTAATGGGCGATGTTAAAGACACAGAATCATCGTATTTGCTCAGAACAATTTGGGGGTGCTGGTGGCTGAGAGGCTGGACCTGACCCAGCCATGGGCACTCACAGCCCAGAAAGCCAAACGTGTCCTGGGCTGCATCCAGAGCAGCATGGGCAGCAGGGCCAGGGAGGGGATTCTGCCCCTCTGCTCTGCTCTGATGAGACCCCACCTGCAGGGCTGCATCAGCTCTGGGGCCCCAGCACAGGAAGGACAGGGACCTGCTGGAGGGAGTCCAGGGCAGGGCCACAGAAATTATCAAAGAGCTGGAGCACCTTTACTATTAGGACAGAGTTGGGTTTGTTCAGCCTGGAGGAGAGAATGCTCTGAGGACACCTTACGGCAGCCTTTCAGTACTTAAAGTAGGCTTATAAAAAAAATGAGGACAGAGTTTTTAAAACCAGCACCTATTGTGATAGGACAAGGGGTGATGGTTTTAAACTGAAGTAGAACAGATTCAGACTAAATAGATAGAGGGAAGACATTTTTCATAATGAGGTTGGTGAAACACTGGAGCAGGTTGCACAGAGAGGTGGTGGATGTCCCATCCCTGGAAACATTCAAGGTCAGGTTGGATGGGGCACCAAATAAGCTGATCTAGTCGAAGAAGTCTGCTCATTGTAGCAGGGTTGGACTAGATGACTTTTAAAGGTCCTTTCAAACCCAAACCATTCCATGAGAAAAGCACTCTCTGTTTTGTTAGCTGTGTGGTTTGATAAAGGTATTGTTGAAAGTCTGTAGAGGAAAAAGAAGGCCCTACTTTTATGGTACATTTTACTAGATTCATTACTATATCCTTTTTAGTTGAGGTCAAAATTCACACTTCCATGCTTGTATCTCTCCATGCTTTAAAAGTCCTGCCCAAAGAATAATTTACAGGTCATTTCATATTTTGTATTATAGCAAGTAGCATTGCAACAAATATAGTCTTTTGACTACTGTGAAGTGTTGACCTCAAACAGTAGATCTCTTTTTGGTGGCAAAATATTTAAAAACTGTAGAATATGATGTAATTTTTGATCTTGTTGTAGGTGTTTTTGGTTTTTTTTTAATTATTATACTCTTTCATGTTTCTTCCTACTTGTTATGGCTCAAGAGGGATTCCCTTGAAAACATGCCAGTTACCAATGGAAATACTGCACATTTGGAAAGAGTGTTTTGAAATATGTACAACTTCAGTTCCTCTTTAAAGTGGCCTGATGGAGATACCAGGATAAAAATGTAACTTCGTTGTGCTTGGTCATTAGCAAAGTCTGACTCCATAAGTTTGTCTTGTAAACCAACCCTCTTTTTGAGGTGTCTTTTTGAACAGATAGACAGGCTATTTCTGCAAGTAAATAAGAAAAAGGTGAGCAGGTTCTATGGTATGTGGTGTTATATTTGTGTCTCAAATAGTTGCTTGAAAAGTCTTGACTGGTTTGATATGAAGTAGAATTTGCTTTTATGGAGCATTTTTTACTCTGCAGATACAAGTACGTCTGTGTTAACGAGATCATTGATGAAAATAAAATAATTGCTTGTTTAAGCAAAACAGATGAAAATGAATGCAGCAGTTGTGGGTACCCATGGCCTCTTGTTGACTTGAAACCAAAGAGAATGAGAGAAAGGGCATATTTTTCCTTTTAGCAATCATAGGAGACTGTAACTACCAATGTCCCTGAAGAGGGACTCGATTTAAAATAAAGGTCATAGAAAGCATTAAAATGCTACAAATTTGGCTCAGAACTATTAACATGGGCTTTGAGTCCAAATTTGTCTTCAAATACAGAACTGTGATTTGAGGTAAGAAGTGGGGATTTGCTGTGAATATAATGTCATTATAGTTTCTACAAGGTATTACAAGAAATTTTGGTGTAAACTTGCCAACATTAAAGCAAAGGAGTATGACCTGTAATTTCAGTTCTGTATTAAAGTTAATATTCTTTGCTTTATTTAATTTTCAGCTCTTTGTTATAGTAAAACACTGTGGAGCAACACTCTTTTTTTCCAGTATTTATTGCCGTTTTTAAATGTGGATTAGCACTGTAATGCCCGGTAGTTGCCATTAGAGGGCTTTGAAAAGCAAAACACGTGAAACTTTTCAAGCCTTGGTTTACGTTGCTAAGAGGAAACCACATAAATCGTTTCCATAATGGAGCATGTGACAGTGATGACTGTTTTGACTCCAAAAGACGGTCTTTTTATCATTGTAGAATTATGATTAATAAGAGCACAGATTGTTTTGGACATACTTACTGATGTTTATACAGTCTCTCTCATACCCCTAGTTTTTTTTTTTTTTCTCCACAAAATTTCATATTACCCTTTTTTTTTCTTTCTCTTTTTTTTTTTTTTCCTTTTATTCCAGACTACATATTGTGGCTTTTGGCTAATGAAATACTGGGATTTTCTTTTTCCTATTTCCAGTGCCTTCTTTGAGACTACAAATCTGACTTTCACTGATTCTTTGAGGGAATTTTTTATCTTCTTGATATCTTTCTTCAAACATAACTCCTGCTCCTTCCCTTTTGTATATAAGGGGCTTCAGAGAGCCTTCTAATTGCAGATTGGCCAAGCCAACTAACTAGAGCAGTTATTCTCTGTCTGTGATGTCTGAGGTGCTAATTTTGAAGGTTTTTTTACTGAAGACCTGAGGATTTGTTTTAATTGGTCTTTCAGAGGTTTATGAGAGGTTTGGTGTGTTTTCAGTGAGGAAGATGCCTGGGCATCTATTGACTGAGCATCTGCTGCTTCCTAAGGGGAGATAAGCACAGGTGTCTTAGCTGCAAGCATCTTCAGTCACACTAGTTATTTGAGTTAATCTATTCCCAAATATTATTTTTTGTTTCTTGTTTATTTAGTCTTATTTTTATACAGGCAAAGGTTCTGACAGATCGTTGTACTAGCATCAGTTAGAATTGTTACATGTCAGTGACAGTGAAAGGTGCCATGTGGTTGGTGTTTTGTACTCCAGTGCTGGCTTCTATTTTTGTTTTCAGGCTTTTTCCATGTTAAAGTATGAGCGATAATTTAGAAATTAAAAAAATACATTCTCTGTCATATGATGCAGATAATAATAATAGTAATGAAACTAAAGTTTTAAGAATATGTAATCAAACATGGAAATATTATGGTGGGAACAGATTTTAAATCAATACTGAAAGATGTTGATAGACAATATATTGACTCCTTCCTCCCCCTGCCTTTTAAAATCCTGTGAAAACCCAGCATATTTTGTAGGAAATGTTTGTTTATCTTCTGTTCCATCTAGCATTATTCCCTCCCCACCCACCCAGCTTTTTCCATGCAAAACGTAGCACTCCAAAGTTCCTGAACAGGGAGTAACCTCATGCCAGAGATACTGGCTTCTTTTTTGTCTTCATGGTTAAAAACTCCATCATAAGTTGAATCTTGAATTTTGAATTTTTCTTCCTGTTTTTAGCAGATGCCAGCGCTTGAAGTTCATTTGTAAATGAAACTTGGAAGTGAATTTTGCCCAGAATTTTGCAAATGGGCCAGTTTTGTGTAAAGCTTTGACTTAAGCATTTTAATAGCTATGATAGTAATTTTTTTCCTCAGAATGAGATGAATGCTGAAAACAGCTCATTTTGTGTATTAACAATAATTAATCATTTCCCACAGCTCCCAAAAGGTTGCCTTAAACCATGATTACTATCAAACTATACTAGTTTTGTTCTACATAATAGTATTTGAGAAGCCTTTTTTCTTTGTGTTGGAATTTTCTGCACCTAAAAAGTGGTCAAGTTCACTTCTCCTGTCAGTGGGACTAATCCACAGTTTTCCTGACAGTGTCTTGTCTGACTCACTCGCTGCAGACATATGAATGGTTTGTCAGGTTATTCCTGTTGATTTTGGGTTAAGATTTCCTTCCATGTTTCCGTCATGTCTAGTGATGGTGCTTGCTGGTGTAGACCTTGACACAGCAGGGTCTGTAACTACTGAGACCTGTGTCTGTGCAGGATTGCTGCTATCATGAAAGCTGTACTAAAAAGCAAAAAAAAAAAAAAAGCATTGTCCTTTTGTAAGGCTAACTGTAACTAGTGGAAGCTTGTGTACATCAATTAATTTCTTTTCCTATGAGATCAATTAATTTCCCCCCCCCCCCAAATNNGGAAAAGTCAGGAGAATAAAGAGGTTGATTTATATGAGCACAGCTTGTTAAAAGTTACTCTGTAAATGCTCAGTAAAGTTGTTCAGTAAATGGTGCTCTGATGCAGGAAAGGTATTATATTCCCTTGATGGAAAATAAAACCCCTATGGTTGTATTTAAAGTACAACAAGAATTACATTAACAGAATTTTATATTAGAAAGGTTTTTATTGTCCCTCTAATTGAAAGGCTTTTAATAGTGCTTGCATCACACATACACAAATAAATCTGTATCAAGCACTGGAAATACAATAAAGTGTCAGCACTCTGAAGAAAAAGTGGCATTCCTGCCATTGGAAATTGAAGGTTCAAGGTTATTCATCCCACTGTGACTAAACAACATGAGGCCGAAGTACACAACAGATGTTTCTTTATCAGCTGGTCTTACCAAATGGTTTTGGTTCATTTTGTTGGAGATACGTGTTTCCTATGAGTCATCAGAGGGAGTGTGATTGCTCTTCTCTCATATTTGCAGCATGACTGGAAAATGCAGCTACACATGGATCTTTCAGATGCAATGTGGGGAAGCAGGGAAGAACATGAGTTCAAGTTAAGGGCAAAGTTATTCTCCAATTCATGCTGTGAGTCTCCTGTCCACAGTGGAGATCTCTGTTGTGTATTCTGTATTCTTTTTTTTTTTTAATGAAACCTCAATGGGAGTTCTGCACTTGGAACATCTACAGAGTAAGCATTATTTATGCTGTGAAGATCAGAGGGGAGAAACTTTCCCCAAATGTGATCCTTTACCAGTATTATTGACAGGGCTCTCTGTTTAACTGTGACTCACAACCATGAGCTTAAATCACACAGAAAAAGGGCTCTGAAGTCCTGTTCTGTGACCTAGACTTTCAGCAAGAATGTTGGAGGTCAAAAGTGAGATGCATGTACAGAGCTGTACATTGATGCTGTCTAATGTTTTCTCATATTGTGTCTGGCACTAGTAAGTGCTATTTAATTCCCTTTCACGTATGTAAAAGTCACACAAAAAGCTTAAAAAAAAGCCCAACCAAACCAAGCACTAGCTGCCTGCTTGTTTTGTTGATACTGGCAACTGATTGTGGTTTTCAAAATTGTGTATGACTATTAAGCATTACCTATTAGTAGACAAGTAGACTTGTCTCCTGCTTATATACATCGTTTTAAAATAATACACATTAAATGATATGTGGTGGTACCATGTCTGCTAAATACCTGTGAGGGTTTAAATTGTTGAGTCACTCTTGCTTGTAGTTCCCATTCTTTGCTCTTTAATAATGTGAACTATAAATTGTTGAGTCACTCTTGCTTGTAGTTCCCATTCTTTGCTCTTTAATAATGTGAACTATAAATTGTTGAGTCACTCTTGCTTGTAGTTCCCATTCTTTGCTCTTTAATAATGTGAACTATTTACTGCCTCTGTAATTTCAATGGTGTTTAAAACAAAATTGTACAAAGTCCAGATTTACATTATGGAATAGAGATGTCAACACTTAATGTAAAACTAGAGGGGTTTGGCTCTTCTGTACTCTCCCCATCAGAAATGGGCAACAGAAGGAAGGGTATAGGAATAGGGATTTTGTCCTATTTTCTACCTTTTTCACTTGTCTGAGGTTGTTTGCATGTTACACCCTTTGTTTATTTTTAGTTGCAAACTTCAGAAATTTGTAGAAATATTGAAGGTAGTGTGAGTCATTTAATTGACAATACCAATACACTAATATTGTTAAAATGGCTTTTTAAACTCTGTAATTTACATATGAAATAATTTCGTAGTTAACTTTTAATATACTTTCCAGTTCTACTCTAGTTGGATGGACCATCACACCGACCTCCATGTGGTTCTGATTAAGAACATGATTGCTCCTCAAGCCCCAGCCCTTCAAAAGAGCATGAGATACATAACATGTAGGAAATGATTACTGCTCTGGATGCAGCCCAGGACACGTTTGGCTCTCTGGGCTGTGAGTGCCCATGGCTGGGTCAGGTCCAGCCTCTCAGCCACCAGCATCCCCAAGTCCTTCTGGGCAGGGCTGCTGTGATCTGTCCATCCCCCAGCCTGTGCTGGTACCAGGGTCGCTCTCACCCACGTGCAGCACCCTGCACTTGGTCTTGTTGAACCTCGCAAGATTCCTGTGGGCTCTCTCTTACAGCTTGTCCAGACCCTTCTGGAAGAGATCCTGTCCCTCAGGCATGTCAGCTGAGCCACTCGTCTGGGTGTTGTCTGCAAATGTGCCAAGGGTGCACTTGGTCCAGTTGTCTGTGTCATTGATGAAGATATTAATCAGTGCTGGTGCCCATACAGACCCTGAGGGACACCACTCATCACTGATCTACATCCAGACATTGAGGGATTGACTGGTTCTCTGAATGTGACCATCCAGCCAGTTAATTATGCTGTGAACAGCCCACCCATCAAATCCATCCCCCCAGTTTGGAGAGAAGGATGTTGTGGGGACTATGTTAAAGGCTTTACAGAAGTCCAGATAAAGAACATCCATAACTCTTCCCTTGTCACTTTGTTTTAGAAGGCCATTGGGCTGATCAGACAGGACTTGCCCTTTCTGCAGCAAGGCTGGCTGTCCTTAATCACCTGCCTGTCCTCCAAGTGCCTTAGCACAGCTGTTAGGAGGATCTTTTCCATCATCTTCCAGGCACAGAGGTGAGGCTGACAAGTCAGTAGTTCCCAGGATCGTCCTTTCTACCCTTCTTAAAGGTGGGTACCATGTTTCCCCTTTTCCAGTCACCTGGGACTTGCTCTGACTGCCATGACTTTCCAAATATCATGGAGAGTGGATTGGCAACACAATCAGTTTCAAGACTCTGGGATGCATTTTATCAGGTCCTGTAGATTTATGTAAATTCCGCAGGTGGACGTGAACCTGATCTCTTACAGTTGTTCCCTTTCTTATGGTCCATCCACTCAAGAGGTGTGAGAAAGAGACTGTCAGTGAAGACTGAGGCAAAAAAGTTGTTGAATACCTCAGTCTTCTCCTCATTCTTTCTTATCAGTTTGTCAGTCATCTCCATTGTGGGAAAACTCCGTTCCCCTGACCTTCTTGTCCTGGCCGTAAAGCCATTGTTACTCTTTGCATCCCTTACCAAGGAATTTTGCCCTCTATGTCCTTAAAGATCTGTCAGCTCTGTTCTGCTCCCTTGTCCTCAAGGTTGTTTTCTCAGGGGGGGTCCTACTCACTAGCATCTTGAAGTGCTGGAAGTTTGCTTCCCTAAAATTCAGGATCCTGGCTTCACTCTTTACCTGGCCTGTATCTCTCAGGACTGAGAACTCTACTAGTGCATTATATTATAGGAAGCCATGCAAAAGTATCAAAATGTAATTTCTTAGGTTTTTGCATTTTTTTATTTCAGTGTTTCTTCAATAATTGCTTAATAGAACTAAAGCAAATTTTGATATTTTATATACATACATTTTTAGGTTTCCTTTGTAACTGATAAATATTGTTTGAAACAACCCAGAACCATCTGACACAAAGCTTTAGTATTTATTTAGAAATACTACTTTTCCAAGGGACTTACTTTGTCAATCAGTGACAGCTCTATAGAAACACAGGGAAAATCAATCATTGATTCACTTGGGAAAGAAGCATGCAATGTTGTCTGGTCTGGGTTAAGAATTTGGAAGAAGTTGCAGGTGTTGTAAGATGGCCTTAGTCAAATGAGTAGTATCTGAAAAAGGTTATTTGAATCCCTGCTGAGATGTTTTGGATCTGTTTTCCTTCCCTGCTTTTTCTTTTTTTTTCATATGTGTCCATGGGTTGGTTAGTACATCTGTTTCATATATTTATGAATATTCCAGAACTAAAGTATGCTACTAGGCTAAACTCTACAGAAGAGTGTAAGAACTTCCAAATAAAAGCTCTGGACAACTGTTCTTTCTTTCACTTTCCATTATTTCATGTTATTCTTACACATAGAATATAATGGATCAATATTGGTGGGCAATATTAGTTTAGTGTCCATTAAAAGAGTAAGATTTTCACTCTCTGCCTTAATTAATGAGAGTGTAAACCTAGCAGAATTTACTTAGGTGGTCAGAATATAGACGTGCTGAATACAAAGGAAGCCATACATTTTACAGATCTTTGGGTTAAAAATACCAGAAGAAACAATGAAATCCATGAGCATGTTAGTTATTAGGCAGTGGATGCTAAGATTTGGTCACAGGTAAGTGTATCAGATCATGTAAATGTCTGATGTGAAAGTGGCTTGGAGATCTCTTACTGCAGTGTTCACTGCAGTTTTTTTCCTCTCTTCATCCTAACACTGAAACTAATAAGCTGAATTCCTCTCCTTTTGGGAAGGTTCTTTGTTTTTCTCAGTTCCTTACAGCTTGGTCTTAATCATTCCTCTGCTTTCTCTAAACCTCTTTATTCCCCTTTGAAATCTCTGCATTTCTAGACACCTTCATATGCCTCCTATGACTGGAGTATCTGTCTCTTACAATGCAGCATCTATCTTTACATTTCTCTTTAAGCAGGAAGAAACACCCCCACTTCTATCTGAACTTTGAGCACTGCTGCCGTGTGGAATGCTGCCTGTGCTTGCTCTTACATTTGACCTCCAATTGTGTTTTCTCAAGTTAAAATACAGCCAGCTTTGTGTACATTGAAGTGAGCTGACCCTGGATTCTGTATTAAGATTCCAGAGTAGCTTAAACTGGTTGGGAAGAATCAGAAGTCTGCAGTGGTAATTTCACTTATATTACACTTATATTTTAGAGTAAATGGCTTTAACACATAAAAAAAAAAATAATGCAGCAATGTAATGCAGGTTTTTCATTACTGACTTTTTGTATTGTAGATGATCTCCATGTTTAGGCTATGCAAAAGATTGTTACTGATCACAATACATGCAGTGAACTGGATGTATTGAAGCATTGTCCTGCTTCTGATAACTTACAAGAGTATACTTTATCAAATCGACAATGAAAAAGCATATGCTGACATCTGGTATGCAGAACTTAATGAGACTTGTAATAGTTGTATCTCTTTAAGTCTACTTTCTCTTTGCACTGAAGCATTGTAACACATTTTACAATCAAATAACTATTTGTAACAAGTGGATATAAAGAAAGACATCCTCTGCCTGTTTTTTTTGTAAAGTCCAAATTTTTTCAACACTATTCTTCTGTTACTCATGGGGGTTAAAAAACAAAAAGTAATGTAAAAAGTAACGTATTCCATTACTTTTCTCTGTAACATTGTACATAATTGCAGTTCTGACTGCAGAGGCTATAAATTGATATCTGCCTTCCTGAATGTGTCACACATTTCAAGCTGTGTTCCAGTGATTTCACAGGACTGAAAAAGCAAAGCCTTTGTTTAAAACTATTTAATAGTTAGATTTTACTGGCCACAAATGGTTTGCACTGACTAGGAGAGAGAAACTATTGCTGACCATCTGTTAAAGTTCATTAGAAAGTCAAAGGTAACAGAAAGAATACAATGGCAAAAAACCCAACAACAACAACAACAACAAAACCAAACAAAAAAAAAACCCTGAAAAAAACTAAAAGGAAAAATGCATGCCTCAGTTGGAAGAATAGCTGTGTAGACAGTGATGCTGATGTATGGGGCTAAGGTTAGGGGCTTTTTCTGTCCACAGGTGCCTCCTTTCACAAGCAATTGCCCCTGAGGTCTCTCAGCTGCTCAGGGCATGCATGTGGCTTCCTGTGATTCTCTCCAAGTGACCTTGGGTAGCTTGAACATTTTAAATAGTTACAGTGGTTTCAATTTATTAATCTAGATAATTTGAACATAACTGTGTGAAGAGTAAGCATACTTACAATCATATCAGCCTTTTTTAGGGATTGTTTACCTCTTGTGTGATCTGAGAGGTTTTAATTACTTCTTTTCTTTAAATTGGTTCAGCTGGAGCCTTCCTACAGCCTAAGGCAAATAAGGAGATAGGCTTTGGGAAAACATGGACCTGAAGACCTTGCCTAATTTAATGGGTCACGTATTCCGTAATCCTGAGAGAAATCTGAAGTAGGATTTAGTAAATCTCCCCTGCTAAAGTGGGAGTAGAGGGAATATGTGACTTATGGACTCACTAATATATGAGTCAGGTAGTGGTTACTCATGAGGGCAGAAGTCCTTTTAGAGGAAGATAAAACTGCAGCTGTAAATGTGGAGATTAGGGAGCTCACCACTTGAGATGCCACCATCACCTCATTTGCAGTGACCTACCCCTGTGACTTAATACTTCTTAGTGCAGCGTTGGATTAAGCAGGCTGAAGAAGGATCATGTGGGTGGTTTGATCAATGATATAAATGAGAGGATAAATTCCAACTGTTGGTGGCATCAGGCATATCAAGCAATAGTGGAGAAATTAATTTGGCAAATATAGGTTGAATTGCAAAGCAGATGTGCTTTATGGCTTTAATATCACTGCATTAGATAAGAAATTTGCAGAGAAAAGAAGGCAAGATGTCTTCTGAAAATGAGAGGATTTGCCTGTTTCTGAGGTATGGATGTACTGTGAATCATTTGACCATCCAGAGCTCTGTATATAATGAAATACTGTCTTTGAGCAGAGGAATCTGTTTAGTGCATTTTGGATTTTTCTGCTTCTTTCCCACTTTTGGGAATGGAAAATGAAAAAAATTACCCAGTAAAGGATAGAGTTTCCAGAGCAAATGTTCTAGGGAATGATCATTAGGCACAAAACCATTAAAACTATAATACCCACAAAGAGCAAAATATGCAATTTGACTATTCTGCTGAAGTCTCCAGTCATTTCTGTTGTGCATATGAACAACTCCCCTTAAAAATCTCTGAGAGTTACAGTGTATATTTGAGGACTGAATGTGGTCTGTACAGCTAGATGTTGCCAAGAGGAGAGATTTCACAACTTCAGGATTCAGGAAATATGATCTAAAGTGGCAGAAAGTTCAAGGATGATGATATTGGAGAAAGGCTGGATCTTGCCAAGAGGAAATTGCTGGTGACCTTACTGAACTAGCATGGTGCAGGGAGATTGCAGAGATTCAAACATGGGAGTAATTAAAGAGGGCATGTTTTGGCATGTAGCTGGGGGGAAAAAATCATAAAATTGAAATAAAATAATAATTACTGAATTTAAAATTTTGAATTTAAATGTTCCTTCTTGTCACTCACTTGAATGTAGCATTGATGTGACAGAATGAAGAAGAAAGTATTAGACACAACTGTAAATGCTAGGTTTTTTTCTGGTTTTTGGAGGACATAGGTTCAGTTTTGTCCAGCTTAACATCCTTTTTTTAGATTCAGCAGTATATTATTCAGCCATTGTTACTTGTAACCAAACAAAGATATTAAAGAAAGGAGCAACAAGCAAAATGTATTTTGAATCACTCATTCAGCAAATAGGTTGCTTGCCATTTCCCTGCCTGGAAAACATAACTCATTGCTGAAGAATGGATTCATGGAAACTGGTTAAAAACACTGCTTCGATCATTAGAGATAACCGACATTATTTATGTAAACTTCCATAACTCTCCATTACTTGTGTTTCTCTATCACCATATTAACTTATAAAAGAGCCCCTTTCTTCCTCTGCGACCTTGGTTGCATTTAGCAAAAGCTGAGGTGGCTGTTGGGAGAGCCTTAGACAGTGCTGGACTTGCCTATATGAGACTGTTGCATTTCCACCTTGTTCAATTAATTTACCTGCTTCTTTTCATCATAATCTCTCAGAGAATAACACAGCCTACAGCAAGCAAAATAGTTACAACTGATCACAAAACAATTAGCCTTTCTCATCCCCTCTGTAAGACTAGTGTTACAAAGAATGTTATTTTCTTCACTCTTTGGAGTAAAGAGTTTCAGTTTTTGTGGTTTATGTGCTTGGTGTGAGAATTAGCTTATGGACACATGCTTCTTTCTAAGGTGCATGCTGTACTTTTTAAGAATGTCCCCTGTGGTAAGTAATGACTAAAGACTTTTGTTTCATTTTTATATATTTTTGCCAGCAGGTATGTATTTCTTTCTGGTAATGAACTCAGTCAATATATTCTGGGTATTGCTAGGGCCCCAAGAGATTAAGAACTCAAACAAAAGTGATGTAAAAACCAGATGTAAATCTGTCCAATGGCCGGAATCAAGTCATCCTTTGCACAGTGTAAAACCAATGCATGTGTCTAAACTTAAGAAGAAAAAAAGACATTTGGCTTATAGAGGGTGAAATATTAAAGTGGTAGACTCAGAGGAGGGGTTGGGTTACTGCTGGATGGCCAAGGATCGGCTGTAATACTTACACGAAGGAGTGGCCCTGCCACTCCTGCTTTTAGGAATGGACTTCTAAATTCCTTGCCCCGAGGTTTCTGCTGTTCCTGGGCTGATTGGAGAGTTTCATCATGGGTCAGTTTTCTCTGTCTGCAGACAATGGTGTTGGAAGGTGCCCATCTGCACCACCTTCCTGTGTACAGGCTGGGTTGGACTGTGTGCAGCCCTGTTCTTTTTCCCCAGCCTTTCTCCCAAAACCTTTCCCAGCTGTATCCTGATGTGCTAAACTGCTTAAATTAACTCCAGATTGCTCTGTTTATTGTGTGCCAGAGGAGTGACAGAAGGCAATCAGAGCAGCTTCCTCTCAAATAAACTCCAAGAAAGAGGGGGTACAGGATATTAAGATGGAAAATATGGGTTCTGGGAAGAACCCTGAGGCTTTAATGCCTGTATATTAGATTAGGTCTCTGCTGTTTGCATTTTAATTCTAAGTTTTGGCAGCTTCGTATCCCTGGAAGTGGGTTTTTGGGTTGTTTTTCTTTTTGGTTTTTCTTTTTTCTTTTCAAAAGAAAACAAAAGGTTGTATGGTCAAAGTAGTAATTTCTTCTCTCCCCCTCAAATGACACTGGAGAAAAGTGAAATAATGCTCCTATAAGGTTATCACCTCCTTGTGGGCCATGCGCACCTCAGTGCCTCTGCTTCATGTGTAGTCAGTGACCTTTTTTCTTGTATATGGCTCTGATCAGCAATAAATGTAAAATTAGTTTTCCACCAGCTCCTGTCTTCACAGTTGGGATAGCATCCTCTTTTCTTACCCTGAAACTTGCAGCCTAAAGTACATATGTAGCAGGTCTGAGGTCAGATCTTTCTGTACATCTGAAGGTGTGGTTTTGGCTGGTTGCTGCTTATGAAGAGTATCTGTTAGCTCAGTAACAGCAGCCTTACTTCCTGCTTTTTTTCTTCCAAAAGCTGCTATAAATATGCTTCCTAATTAGATCCATAATATTATTTTGATATTAGCACTAGGATTGTTCAAAGAGAGTCACACTGCTTCCAGAAGAAGAGGAAGAAACCCAAATGTATGCAAAATAAACTTCCGAATGCTTTTACTGAATAAAAACACCTAGGTGCTGCCTGCTGCCAGCTGTTTGACAGTCTCTGCCCTTAGAAAATTTAATGTGTAAAATTCAGTGCCTCCCAGCATACTTTTGGTCATATGTCAGCCTTATCCCATCCTCCTTTTATTATTGTCTGTCTACCATATGGACA
Source organism: Peucedramus taeniatus (assembly GCA_013400575.1). NCBI lineage: Eukaryota > Metazoa > Chordata > Aves > Passeriformes > Fringillidae > Peucedramus > Peucedramus taeniatus. The sequence continues at coordinate 28,978 of WBNO01028181.1, forward strand.
TATCTTTTCTGTTAGGTAGGAAGGGATGGGGGATGCACTTGGAAGCTGAACATCCTTCTGAGTTACAACAGTTATTTTTTTAAAATGCAATGAGGAAGCATACAGAAGAGATTCTGTTCCATTTAGCAAAGAGAAACCACCTTAGTTTCACTCTTATCCTCACAAAGCTGTTAATATATTAATCAGAAGCAAGAAACTGGAGCGGCAGTCATTATTGACCACGTTTCCCCTTCAAACTTCTTATGCATGTATTTCATGTTAAGTTATTTATGTAATCTTTGGTTGGCTTTGGATGGCTTTAGGATGGTAGTAGCCTTTTGTTTCAGGAGTAGCAGAAGCTTAAAATATTTTTTCTCCTAATTTTGAAGATGCTTTCATTTGATAACATATTGAAATACCCTGCATTATAAAATGAATTAAAGTTGTTTTTTTCTTTTGGTCTGTACTCACTTCAAAATATTGTGTGGCTTTAGACAAGGCTTTCAAACAGAGCTTGGCACGGTTTCCATATCAGACAGATGTGTGCTAGATCAGCTTACTGCAGGGGCCCTTGAGGAGAAATCAAAGAGTATGGGAGTTTTCTATTGCAGCTTTAGAGAAATTAATCAATTCAAAAAAAGACTAGGAGCTAAAGTACAGGTGAAAAACAGAAAAAGAACTGGGACATGCTGATGTTGGATTTGAAAAGTACTGTATGTACATAAGGACTATTTGGCAAGTGTTTTGTAATTCCTTTTTCAGGAAAAAGGAGACCTGGGTGTTGGTAGCCAGGAGCCAGAAATGTTATACTAGCTTTTTAAAGACTCTAATGATTGGTTAAAGTTATCATGAGTACATGATAAACAAATACTGAATTGATTCATGATACCTGATTGCATTTATATAATCCTAGATATTTAAAGTTTTCTTTTTTCTTTGCCCTTGCAGATTTATTATTTCAAGTTGTTTATTTGGGCTGTGTTATGAATAGGATAGAAAAGTCTTCTGATAGTCAAAGATTTTCTTGGCACACAACACTTAATTGCACTTGATTTCTCTCACCTTTTTTTTTTTTTTTTGACTGATTCCTAATCAGTCAAATCCTAAATGTTGGTTGGTTATTTCTTGCTCAGTGGGTATATGAGTTATATACATACAGATGTATTAAACTTTTGGATAGCTATTTTAAGAAATGAATATAGGTATCTA
>WBNO01028184.1:0-33066 GCA_013400575.1 Peucedramus taeniatus
GGCTCAGGTGTGTCTCCTGTTCCTGCACTACAGGCTGAACAGTCGCTGGTTAACACCCGCAGGATTGCTGTGCTTTCATCAGCGCTTTCCTGCCCGCTCCCCCGGGATCCTACAGCCCCATCCCGGGGCAGAGCTGCCCTGTGCCCGGTGCCCACCAGCACTGCCTCCTTCCTGCTCCCTGGGCATCTCCAGCCTGGGCTGGAACAAAAGCCTTCTGTGCCGGGGAGGTGAGCCGCTCAGAGCGCTTTTCCGGCACAGATGGGTACCGGGACAGGGCTGCTGTTGCCCCGCTTTATAAGAAGATGCGGTGTTTGCTCGGGGGAGCACCATGGGGTCTGTGCTCAGGAACAGGGAATGCCACAGGCTGACCCCAAAGGCAGCGCTACACCGCCGCTCTCAGAGCACCCTCAGGGCTTGTGCCCTGCGGCTCCTGCCAGCCTGTTCAAAGGTCACGGGCTGGCATTTCGGGAGTGTTACGAGTCACTGTCTCCCTCTCTATGTGCCATCACTGCTTAAGCGGTACTCCCTTCAGCCAGCAGGCTCAAGGCAACAAATTACTGCTTTGTGAGCAGACTGGAGCTGGGAACTGCTCCCGAGACGGAAAACAAGGCGAGGCAGTTCAGTAGAAATAATGCAGGATAGAAAGGGGAGATGCATAAAAACAGCAACCAACAGGAAACACAAAAGTAAAAAAGAAGATGAACCTCTTTCCCTGACTTAGGTCAAAAAATCAAAAGATGGCGTCAGCCTTTTTTGTGAAATGCAAATGAGCTATCATCAGCTATTAATAAGGCCTCAATTCAGATAAACGGAATTCTCCTCCACTAAAACACAACCAAAGGAAAAAAAAACACCCAAAGAACCTCAAGCCACCTACTTTGTTTAAAAACAGGATGTGCAGATCTTGTGTAACACACTGTCCTTCCAAAGCTGCAGCAGCACAGAGACACGGGCAGGAGCTACTCTTGAAATGAGGGGGCCTGAGGGAGGAACTCTGTATTTAATTAGAAGGCACACCTGGGGATGGTTTGGCTGATTGCATGACTTGGCAAAACCCCACAGCTGCTCCGAGTTAAATTCGTTTGTGAGAGCCTTCTACAGCTTTGATGCTCTTCAGCACTCAGAATGGCACCAGCTGTCTCCAGCAGTGCTTCTCCTGACATCACTGCCTGCCCACAGTTACTCATGGGGAAATTTCCTGTGAGGAAATTCACTGGCAGCATCCACCTCCTCACAGCACCTCCAACAGCCCTGAGCAGCCACAAAGTCCAGGATTCACTTGACCAAGTTCTTCTGGAAGTATTTTAAGAGTCTTATCAGGGAAGAGTTAAGAGTTGCAGGGGGTTTATTGCTTTTTATATTTTGATTGAAGGAAAAATTGCAGAAAGGTTGTTCTCTGAAAATTTCTACAGCTGTAATTAGGGAGTGTTTCAAATGTGTTGCCAATTAGCTTAATTGGTGTGCAGGCTGATTGAGACCTGAGCAGGAAAGGTTCCTTATTACTTAAGGGGAGGAAAAAAAGATGCAAAGACCAAAAATTCTCATAAACTTGCTAAGAGGAAGAGGACCAGAGGAAGTATTTGACTTCATGAGCAGTAGCTCACAGTGAAGTAACAACTCTCCAAGTATTTGAAAAGAATAAACTCTTTGAAGATTGATTTCGGCCGTAGCTCACTGAATCTCTGACTAAGTGCTAGACTAATTATGATTTTTCAGGTCTCCATGATTTCATCAGATCAGTCTTAAAATAGAATGTGGTCCATTTGTGTCAGCTGAAGCTCTGCTATGAACTCTAAAGGTGTTCAGCTCCATCAGGACAGATGTAGGAGCTGCAGTACCAGGCACTCTTTGCCTTCCAGTATGAGCAGTCCTGGCCCCAGATTTTGGACCACAGGAGTTCCAATACTGCCCCATGCCTGTTAATTCTGCAGTGACAGGCAATTAAAAGGCTCTGGTGAGGTAGTGGAGAAGCATTTATGTTGCCTTTAAAAGGAATTCCATAAGTTCACCAACAAGGCAAGCATCAGAGCATTCATCTCTGCAGGGAGCAGTGTGGATGTGCTGAGTGCCTGCTCCTGGGCTGTGCACAGACACAAACCCACACAGACTCTCCTGTCCCACCCCTCCTAACCCAGAGAATTAAATCACACCACCCCAGAATTCTGCACAGAAAAAAAAAATCCAAGCCTGTGGCCATAATTTTGTCTTACCTACATGAACAGCAAATTTGCTTTTTGTTAGAATAGTGTTGAAAGTAAAGCAAAGCACAATTCCTTTAATTATGAGGGTTTTGAGGCTCCATGTCCTGCCTGGGACTTCAGCAACAAGAGATTTCAGTGCCCTGCAGCTTGGCTGTGGTTAAATTATTCCAAGAAAGCAGAGTTAATCCACTAAATTAGGCTTACTTGGTATAAGGGAAGCTCAAAATCAGACAAGCAGAACGTTAGAGCTGACAGGACTCCATGGTCATACTCAGAGTCCATTTCTCTGCATCTTAAACTACTTTTTAATTTGTTCTGATTTAAGTGCAGCTCCAAACAAAGGAATTCTTCTAGGATTGCCCATGTTTGATCTTAGCATCTCAAGAGAATCTAAGAAATTTAATCTCAAACCAAATCTGTTTTTTTTATCTCGAACCTTGAGCTATGGACAAGCACAGTCAAGACCCAGAAACAAACCCCCCTCTCTGCTTCAGCTGTAACTAGGATGGTCTCTTGGCATTAGTATTTTGCATTCACATGAAGCCAGTGAACTAAAAGAAAACCATGTCTGAAGACCAAGAACCAAATCAAACTACAAACCATAAGGACTTTGTCTCATGGTAGTGTCTGTTGACAAAAATACGGCTCAGTTCACATCACTGCCTCAAGTCCCAAAGATTTCCAGTCTTTGTAGTGCAACTCAAGTAGCTCATCATGGTTCCATGGTGAGGTCAGGTTTAAGTAAAGCTGTTATCCTGTGTTCATCAGCCTGTGTGAGGGCTAGGCCAGTCCAGAGGTCACATCCATCCCACACAAACACCAGACACAGGTGTGCAAATGATCCTGTCACAGGAAGAGCAGCACTTACTGATGCAGAGCACACCCTTCTGTCTGCCAGTAACGCTGAAATGAGAAGAGCTAAAGGAGGCAAATGCACTACAATTTGGTGAAAGAATAATAAATGTCCTCCTTATATTATTTTAATACTTTTCTCAAAACTTTGCATCACTCAATTCAGCCAGAAATTTCAGGAGGCTGCTGGAATTTTGACTTTTCTCACAGAGCTCCTTCCTGATCAAGGTGTGAGCATTAACTGGTAACTACTCCCATTCATATGAATAATGTCCATTTTACCATTTCAGCTGCAGTGCAACACCCAGTTTGAACTGCTGCCTGTGAAAAGAGTAGATTCAGCACATCTCATTTATGTGCTTATCTAAACTGGAGGCAGGCACACAATATAATTTAGTGTATACAGCACTTTGCTAATAGAGAAACTGTGCACTGAGTAGCTTTTACTCACAAGGTTTCTTTAGCTTGGAATCCAAGCACTTAATACAGCAGAAAAATTTCATTTTCTGGGGCACGGTTTCTCACTGACACAGGTGCTCTTACAGCAGAATTTACAGAGTCCATTATCTTCTCAAATAGGAAGCACAAGAAGTGATCATGCAAGAAAAGACATTATAAAAGACTTCGCTTAATCTGAGATTTGTAGGACCAGGGCTCCAGTTTAAACATCAAAAGCTAAGTTTGAACTCCTGCTGCAGGAAGATCTGCAGATGATGGTGTGTAACTCCAGGAGCTGCCCTGCCCACTTGGACAAATCCTGAGTCCCACTCATTCTTACCCACTCATTCCACAGCACCATTTATCTTGCTTAGTGTCTCTGATGATGGAGAGGACACAGACATTGCCAGAGCACGGAGATTCATGGCTCGGCCTGAGGAGGGAGGAAAGAACAAACACCACACTTCTCATCTGGTGCTGGCAGCACGGCAGGGGAGTGAGCAAACCCTGGGAAGAGCAAACCCTGGGAATGCCTGGCTGTGCTGTGCTGTGCTGTGCTGGGAGGTGAGCACACATTTCCCTGAGGCTGGAAGGGCAGGCTTCAACTGGAATCAGATTGTGACCACTGTACTGGGAGAGGGAGCTCCCAGAACCCCTGCTCTGGGAGGAGATGCTGCTTGAGAAGGAAGGGACCAGTCTCTTCTGATTTCCTCACAGTTCAGTGGCATTTTTCTCTCCTTTGGGCACTGGGAACCTTTCCACTCTGAGCATGGGGATGAAGTGTGCCAGGCTGACACAACCCTCGCTTAATCCCAGGAGCACACATGTCACAGGCAATCAGCACACAAATCCTCCGTGACAAGCTCAGCGAGGGTTTCACCTTTGGAACAGGAGCATGAGTCAGGGCTCTCTGTGATACATTTCTCAGGAGGCCTTCCATCATCACTGGAGATGTGCCTGTTCCTGAACAGTTCAAAGCTGTCACTTCCCATCTGTTCTTTTATGATAGGACAACTCATCAAAATACAAACAATACAAACTGAGACACATCTCAGTGTAAAGGAGGTACAACCTAAAGGAGTTCTAACTTCATGATGTTGGGACTCAATAAATAACAGCAAGGTATAAGATGGCTGAATTTCATTGGATTAAAAGGTGGGATTCAGGCCAAACTGACTCAAGAAACAACAGGATAAGGAAAATCTTTAACTGAGGTTTCTTCTGTTAACAAAGGGATACCAAGGCCAGGTTGGATATGGCTCTGAGCAACCTGGGATAGTGCTGCCCATGGCAGTAGATTTGGAACTGGATGATCTTTAAGTTCCCTTCCAACCCAAACCATTCCACAATTCTGTGACACCACAATGAAATGGGCACCTCAGGGTAAGCCATGGTTCATGTCAGCTGCATAGATCTGCACACAGGGGTACCACACATTTACAGGCACATGCAGCCCCAGGCCCAAGAGAAATACCCCGTTCTAGACAGGAACACTCAAATCCAAAGCTAACATGGCTGTTAAAGCATCCTTGCAGCAGCAGAGTCAGTGCTGGAAATGATCAGCAGCCACTGGCATTAACTAGCCACTAAGTCAAGAAGTTCCTGGATGCTGGTAAATGCCAGCCTGGCTGGGGACACTGTCCCTGGCTGCTTGAAACAGGACAAATTACTCTGCTGGCTCTATGCAGAGCTTAGGAAGTTTGAGTCCCTGTCACAGATTCTGCTGTTGCTAGCACTCTGCCGAGGAAACCGGGGCTAATTAACACAGAAAGCAAGAGCTGGATCATATTTAAAGATGTACAGGTAGATAAATTTACGTTCTACCTGCTGGATAGATTCAGGAGATGAAAAGGAGAAAACCCAGCACATGTCAGCATGCAGTGGCACTCTGTCAAAGGTGCTCTGAGTTCATTATCACCTCCAAAGGACAGTTCTCCCTGGTGCTCCAGCCATGAACGTAGCACAGGGAGATTTCAAAGCAGGTTACATAAAACCTTTTCTTGGCAAAGATCCACGGGTTTATGCTCTGAACCATCTTCTGTGTTATGTTTGGTTTCATTGTTCCATTCTGATTCTAACAATACCATGGATAATAAATGAATATGTTTCACAACTTGGTAAGATAGCCAAAATGCTACTACCTACCTAATGAGCCTCATAATTGAGTTGTAATGAATTTTATGTAGTGCTGTGTAACTTGAATGATGCAAGAGACACTGGGAAGATATTTAAGAGGGAAGAATTCTAATACAGTTTTCAAAAGAAGGGATAAAAATAATCACTAGTTTACTCACACAGTTGTTACTCCTGGCAGGATTCAATTTAAGCCAATGAGATTACTCATGTGAGTAAATCTGCCACAGGAGTAAGGCTGCAGAAATAAGCCCTGGGACGTTGTCCCAGCATCACACAGCACCATAAGCATACAAGCAGCATAAAGTCACCCCAGGACATTCATAAAGGTGATGATGTTTAGAAAGCTTTTCTTTGTGCAGTATCCTGCTGAAACTGTGCGATTCATTCCTGTGAAGAAATGGTTTGACGTGACATGAAAGCCTGGGAGTTCTGAAGAGTTAATATCCACTTTTAAAAATATTTTATATTGATCACGATTCGAGCATAAAAGCCCAAAAGTAAAGTCTCTATTCTTTTGCTTGTTTTGTCTCTCTGTTTGATGAATATTACCTCATTTGGATGTCAACTGAAAAAGCAATTAAAAATGAAATTAGGTTAATAAAATCAAAGAAATACTTTCAGATCTCCTAACTTGCTGACAAACTTTTAAAAGAAGTGGAATAGATGACAACTAACAAATAACATGCTTTCACACAAAATGCTCCTTGAAGCAAAACATTGGAAATTCAAACACCTGACAGCACTTGTGTGAGTTTCCAGAATATTCTGAAATACATGCAAGATTAAATACAAATAGAAGGAAACAAAAACCCTCCAATTTTTTCATGATGTTTTGCCCAAGAAGCACATAAAGCCATTTTCCAAAACAAATAGTCTGAAGCCAAGATTTTCAGATTCTAAACCCCCATAGCTACAGACACATCTGCAGGAAAACAGTTTGTATCAGAAACATTTCAAAACTGTTTGAAAGCTTTGAGCTTTCTGTGTAATGTTTCTTGCATTAAAAGGTTGGTACAAGATCTGAACAGAACCCATTTGGCTTCACAGGCATTTGCATCAATATCTCATCTGGGTTTACACTGCCATGGGACTTTCGTATTATCAAATGATTCAAAGAAAAATGGGGTGTGACTTCATTTTATCTAATCATATGTGGTTTTGACACATGCAATCAAAGAAATACAGTCTGATCCAAATCTCCCCACAGCCAATTACGCAGGGCTCCAAAGACCTTCATCATCTTCAGATGAGCTTCTTTGTCCAGATTTTGGGCCATGACACCAGCCCAGGCACCACCTGACTGCCACAGGAGTACTCTGGATATTCTCTGCTTTCCAGAGGCATTCCATGGTGCCCAGCTGTGGCATCTATCAGAATCCCAAAGCTCTGCTGGCCCAGGAACCAGAGAGGCCAGCTCTGAGCTCTGCTGGGATTCCATCTGAAATAAAGCCTTTGTGTGGCTTTGTCTAAGAAATGACTTGGGCCTTACAACCAGGAGCCTCATTTTATAAAAGCAAACTATTCCAATATTGGGATCAATACTCAAGTGACTTACACACACCCCAAGTTTCCCAGTACACCTGCTAAATGAAACCCCACATCTTCCCAGTGCCACTATTTGTTCTGTTATCAGGAAGTTCCATTCCTGGAGTTTATGAATAGAACACCACTGCCTTTACTCAGCTCTCCTATTTTTTTATGAGCCCGATGCTTGTACAACCTGGCAGCTTTTTAGCTCAATCATATAAATGTCTTAATACCCTGCATTGATCTGGAATCAACACAGTTGCCAACACATGGATAAAAAGCATCTGGAGAATTTGTTGGTTGTTATTTCAAGCTGTTTATTATTCCTGGAGGACTCATATGAACACTCAGAACTATCATGCCTGCATTAATACTGCTCCCCAGCACCTCTGGGTACAGTAACACTGTACATTAAAGATGCTTTAGAAAATTGTTTGCGAGTTGATATTGCACTGGGATTACTCTGTACAGGCTGCAGCTTTCACTAAATAAATACTGGAGAAGGGCTGGCTGTGAAGGCAGGCAGTTTGAACTCCTCAGCTGGCCTTTGGAACACAGTCAGGAACAAAAACAAAGCACTGATATTTACCAAGTTGATTTCAAATCTTGGATTTGGCAGACCTGTGATGAACAGAGACTCCGGGTACATTTGTAAAACTGTGCTTGCAGACTGGACTGGAAAACTGTCCTTCACAGGCAAGGGGGGAACATTTTGTGAGCTGTTCTTGTTCTATGGAAGCACAGATCCCCATTTTATCACAATGGTGCAGTTTGACAAAGAACTATGAAAAAGCTACTATGAAGAAAGAGAGCAAAATGAGATACAAACATCAGAGGACAGTGGGAGAGAGAGCATCTGAAAACTCGTTACTGAGCTGCTCCAGTCTAGGGACAAACCATCAGCCACTACTACACAAGCAGGTTCCAGTCAGGCAATCATGCACTTAGAAAAATCCTATTAAGTGAAACAGGTTCTGTTTCCATGAGGAAAAACAGGAGCAAAGGTGGGAGCAGGAATGAATCAAAAGGTCCAAATCCAGATGCACAAATCTGTAATAATTCTGTTATTATCACTGAAAATCATTCCATGCTGAAATGTGGCTGTAAGGCAAATCTATTGAAGGAGATTTTCAAGACAAATCAGCACCATCATAAAACAGGCTGCATTCTGTACAGAGGTATTGAGTACTACACAAACTTGAATAACCACAGCTTTACAGCTCTGCTGATGGGTATTTATATGATGGGTATAAATTTCCACGAGAGACCTGACTGAGCACAAACATCAGTTCCCCTTGGCCAAGCGAGTGTTCAGTGACCATTCTAAGCCCCAGCCCTGTGTCTCAAGAGACTCACACTTGTTCAGGGTGGACATCAAGAGGAATTTCTTCAGTGAAAGGACTGTCAAGGACTGGAGTCCCCATCCCCAGGCTGTTCAGGAAAGCCCTGGACACGGCATTGGGAGCTGTGCTTTAGCTGACCTGCTGGTGTCATTAACTGAAACTCTAACATTCAGAACTGATCTCACATTCCAATCCCAGAATATTTCATTTGAAGTTTTTTAACTGCCCAGATAAGAGTTTTTGACTATAATCCATTCTACTGTTGCTTATTTTCTATATTCATCCTATCTCCATATTACATTATATATGCATGAACTCACATAGTAAGTAAAGAGTATATCTACATATCTATCTAGACCATTATTAATCATATAAGAGGGAAAATGAAAATGATTTGCCAGATGTTATTAAAATGTCCAAGTCATTTTATCCCCTAGCACAGAATAAAAATGTTACTATGTGGCTGTTAATATACAGTAGAAGGGAAATTGCTGCTTCAAGTATAGAAAATATTGTAGCTCCAAGCCTTTAGAAATTCAGTTTGCCAATAAAAACATTGGAGAGCTGAATATTAAGGGTCACATCCAGCATTTCTTCCATATTTCACCTGACCAGGACTATTAGCAAGAAAACTCAGGGCCTTAAGGAAGCAGATGGAGTAAAGAACATAGAAATGAGCTGGTACAACAGTGTTACTCTGCAGAATTACAACACTTAACATCAAGCATTTGAAAGGCTGTGGCAGAAGCAGTTTCCTCTGAAACCACCAAGTTTTAAATCCAGCTCTAAGATCAGGAGGCAAAGCAGGCACCCGTGTTATAAACCAGGTATAGAGTGTGGGAATTCCTGGGGCTTAGAGCAGATCTCTGTCTAATGCAAGGGTCAAGTCTTACTGGACTTTCATGACCTGAAGCTGTTTCCAAGGAGAGTTTTCTGTGCCCATCAATCCACCTGCCCTGGAGGCAAGCCTAGACCACAGGGGAGTTTTCTGTAGAGGTGTCTGGAGGAGTGATTCTGTGTTAGCTGTCACTTCCTGGCCATAGATTACATTTTTAAAACCTTTAATGTATCTGTTTCATAACAGCTTTGCATTCCCCATTCACAGCTGGATGTTTTACACCCCTAATACAGATGACATTCATGTCTTTTACGTTTCAGTCTGCCATTGGAGAGAGTTCTCAGCAAGACACAATCAAATTAGCTTCAACTGTCTGCAGGACCTACTGCAGAGAAACTGTAAAAGAAATCAGTAATTTCAGCCTCAGTACAGACATGTACATAATCACTGTGCTCCAGAAACCCAGAGAACAGAGACATATCAAAAAATGAATGAAAAATAAGCATGTACATGAAGAGAACCTTTTCTTCTCCCCCTCCAGAAGGGATGATATTTTTGTATATATTTTTGCATTTATTTTACTTAAAGAGCTGAAGTCACAACTGGGTAAGTAATAAATTGAATGAAAAATTCTGGAAAGCCAAGGAATGGCCTCCAGGAAGCATGTGGGAAAACAGGCTGCGAAATGGCACTGAAGTTCCATGTGTATTCACACAGACAGCAACAGCAAAACCCCAATACCTGAAGTGTTCTTCCCAAAGCCCCAGAGGATCATTTGCACAGGCTGAAATCAAACACTGAGCAATCTGTTAAAGGAGAGCACATCCCCTGTTTGTCTTTGATGCTCAGAAGCACCATCACTCTTTTGCACCCCTATAATTTTTCCATTTTCTTCCAAAACCTTTTCCCCTAACTTTCTGCACCTGCTGAGAGTGCAGAGAGCTGATCCTGCTGTTCCCAGCTCTACACACAAATCTGGGCTGACAGGCTGTTAGCCAGAACTCCCACTCTTCTTCTAATTCCTCCTCAACATCTCCCTTTCCTTTTGCTAATGCTGCTGGAACTTGTGCAGTCATTTTTACTGTGCATGTTTCGTTCCAACTGCCACTTCCTAAAGTTCGAGACAATGCCTTGTCTGTGTTTGCAAAGCACAGCCTGAATTAGCAGTATTATATACACAGAGCTCATAACAGTTAATATTTACCCGGGCAAGCACAAGCTCAGAGACAACATTCAATTCTGGAGAAGTTCTGCTGTTCTACCAGAACCCCATGGGTTGGCTCAAGGGCCCCTGTGCCAGCAAATTAGCTCAGGATCTTAACACGAGCAGTGCTTTGGTGCAGATGCAATCCCAGCCTGCCCCCAGCTCTGGGAGGATGAATATCTCCCCCAGGATACAAAAACAGCCTCGCAGGACTGTGGTGGGCTGACCACAACCAGCTGCCAGACACCCACCCAGCCACTCTCTCACCTCCCCTCCTCAACAGGATGGGGGAAAAATAAGATGAAAGTCTCATTAATTGAGATAAAGACAGGGAGGTCATTTACTCACTAGCATCTCCAGCAAAACAGACTCGAGTTGGGGGAAAATAATTTAATTTCTTGATAATTTAAATAGATTTGGACTATTAGAAAATTAGAACAACACCTTCCCTCCTTCCCTGTTTTCTAGGCACAATGTCACAGCTTTGTCCATACAACCAAGTTTCTGTGTTTCTACTTTTCCCCTTCATCACTCCTCACACACACAGGTGGATATTGGAACACTCAATCTTGGTGACTAAGGGAAAAATTTTAAGTCACAGTTAATATGACACATTTGTGCCTCCCCTACTTCTCCCAAAAGGTGATCATACTGCCATTAAGAGAGGAGGATAATTTCTAACTGCTCAAGGAAAAAGAAAGAAAAAAAGATAGGTTTTCAGTAGTCAGAGGTATCTAGCAAAGAAAACAAATGGAAAAATTACTTTTTGTGTTGGGCTTCTACAGATCTCTTCAATACAGCATTTTTTGGCTCAGCCTTATAAAGGAGAACAGAGATTTGTGGTGAGCTTTACCCCACAGAAACCATGGATTATAACGACATGCATTGAAAGAGGTTGGGTAAATTGCCTCAATGCTTCAGATGAAGTAAGAAAAAACATGGCAGGACTGAACAGCTTTTCTGTCTCAGAGATCACTCCTCCAAACCTGCCTTGCTATGGAGAAAGATGTCTTCCAGACAAAGTTACTCAAAAGCAAAATATGTTCATTGCAAAAATGCTGTACAGCTCATCTCCAGCCAGCCATCCATCAGCCCTGGTGCAGGAGTTCTTTTCTCAGCAGGGAAAAATGGGAGCTGGAGTTAGAGGAAAACTCCAGTTTTATCATTTTTTCATAACCTTAGAAGAAATAAGCATCAAGAGAATAAATTTTCCCCATTCTGTCATAAAATGCTTTTGCATTGTTAGAAAGGCTAAAAAATACTACTGGAATTAAGAAATGAGCCTGAAAACTTCAGTGAGTGTAACTGAGCAACTGCAACCCACTGCACTTGGAGCTGTGTGTAAAATCCATTTATCCAATGGGATTTGGGGACTCCATTGCCTGTTTTTCAGAGACAGACTGGCCTCCCACTGGAGCTTTGTGGAGGAAGGAGAGATCCATATTTATGCAAGACCTACATGAAGTCCATGATCTGGGGTCTCCATTCTCCCCCAGCTCCCTTGGAGTCACACAGCTTTATTCTCATCTGCAGCAGAGATGGAAGAATGAGCCAAATGCAGCTAAAGCCCCAATTCAGGGAAGCAGCAGAAGGGAAGATATTAGGGTCAAGTCCCCAGCAGGACTCCAGAGATTTTGTTGACTTTACCAGCAGCAGAGCATTCTAAAAATACTGGGAAGCTTTATTAGTTGAGCCTGAGATGGAAATGCATACATGCCTGTAATTTCAAGTTTGCAGCTATATTTTACCTGTTTTCTTGTCTACATAGACCAGAAATAAAGTCAGCAACTAACCAATATAACCCAACTTTGCATTCCTCTAACACCCCTTATTTAAGGATGCTGAAGGCATTATAATAAATATTATCATTCCAATAAACTTTGCAAAAATATAATATAAATAACAAGTATTTAAACAAACTACATAATTTTCCTTGCCCTGCTTGAATTTTTCCTTCCACTCAAATCACCAAAGGAAAAAAACAACACACAAAAACAATTGCAGTTCTAATCTTTCGGCCTGCACTTACAGGATTAAGAGTTAATACTTCTCATAATTGTAGTCTCAGTCTGTTCTTCTGTTGTCTCAGAAAGAAGTAACTGCAATAACTTTCACAGAAATTTTATGGATTTCTTTTTATTTGTCTTTAGACATAAACCTTAAAGACTCAAATATGCTCAACGTTTCCTCCAAAACCACAGAAATGTGAAGTTTTTGTAATAAGTGAGAGGTTTACAGCTAAATCCTCAAAACTTCTCAAAAGCAGCAAATGCCACGGGAGTGAATAATGTCCACAGCAGCCCTTCCACTGCAGGGTACAACCACCCACTGAACTCACCTGCTAGTGATGCACAGAGGCTTCTGGGCTTTGAGAAGGGGTGCTCATAACAGCCTTTGGGAGAAAGGGAAGAAATGCTGTGGTTTTGCCTCCTAATCCTCTTCTGACTGATCTGGAGTTACCAGAGGAGAACCACGGGTGAATTTCTCCCCACTTACAAATGCACACATGGAAGCAGAACACTTCCACCAAGACAAACATGTGTGGAAGTGTTTGCCACATCCCCTCCGTGACTCACAGGCAATCTTCATGGAGAAGTGTGACACATATTTGTTTCTATTAATATCAATAATATTTGCTTTTTTTAATGAGTCATAGATACATTATCTCATCAAAGCTATTTTCCCCCAAATACCAATTTCAAATTCTTTCTCTTTTTTGATACAACAAAAAGGTAAATCATAAAACAAGGAGCTCAAATGCAAAGTTTTCTTAAGGTAATTTTTAAAACAAAACAGATGCCAATTTTTAAAGATTCCATAAAGGCTTGCCATATTAGGGAATAACATCAGGGAAAGTGCATGTATAAAGTATATGTCCTGGGAAAGCAGAAATTACTCTAATTAGAAAGTCTCTCCTCCTGCTGAAATCTAAAGAGAAAAATTCTGTTTCCTGTCAAAGCAAAGTAAATCCAGAGTAATCCCCTAGAAACTGCTCCACCGTTATATCAAGGTAACAAGTAGCTGAATTTAGTCTGGTTTCTTGAAAATGAGATTAAAACTAAGCCCTGCAAGTGCTACCTGCACCCAGAGAGTGTCCTGTGTGTGTAACAGGCTGGTCATGCTTTCATCAGCAGAGGACAGTGATGGGCTCAGATGAAGGCTGGGCACTGTTAATGAACCTTTCCCACTGTCTGGTTCATTAAACACCCCCTGAGTGCCCTGGTGCTCCCGGGGGCTGTGGCACACTCTGGGACATTCAGCTGGACAGTGCTCTGTTTCTGCAATTGGGAAAATCAAATGCATATGCAGGATTTGTTTTGAAGGGCTCTTCCCTTTCATCCTCTCACGTTACAGTCTGAGGCATAAATCCCAGAGAATTTGTCTTTTACCCACATGGAATGTGCTGTGACCTTACAGCAAACCTGAGATCTTTTGTCCTATCAGAGAAACATGAAACATGCACTGAATGTTTCCATGCCACCTGCAGGGAGGAAGTCAAGTAAAATTCACAGTTCAGAGAGGCAAACACCAAAAGCTTTGGGAAAGGCTAATTTAATACATCTGTCACACTCAATTACAGAGTCCGCAGTAATCCAACACATCCATTGTTTTTCCCTCTTCAGACAGAAAAGAGCCAATTGCCCAGGCTCAGAATTAAACATCTGTTTCACAAAACAAAGATATTAACCTCCAAGTTTTGTCATGAACCAATAAAATCCAGTCATTCACCACTACTCAGTAACAAGTGTTTTCTCCATTACACAAATTGCTACAGCCAAATCCTCAACTTAAGCCACTGCAGTGATTGAATTCTGAAGGTACTACGTGGGCTGTTATTAATGCAGGGATACAGATGCTTCTTTTACTAATACAATATATTTATTTTTAAATGTTCTGCTGTCGTTTCTGTCACTGGTTACATAGATGTAACTAAATATTTAGACAGAATCAAGTATTGTAAAAGAAACAAACACAACTGGCAGCTTTACATACTGGAAAACATCAAATCATGTTTCCATATTAATCACAAAGCTTTTGAACAGTATAACAATTATTTCATTGTTTTAATTGTTAGCCATCCTTAGTACCTACAAACCAATCACAAATAAAATAGGAAGCAGTCCTGACCACAACTTTTTGCTTTCAAGTAAACCTTCACAATTTTGGAAATAGAACAATCCATACTGAATGGAGTTTAGTGAGGCTCCTCAGGAGCAAAAAGACTGGTGGCATTCCTCAGAGAGAGGCACATTCTGCCCCCAGTGCTGCGACGTAAATCCAAAGTGCCTGCACGTCATCTGGAGCACGAGTCACTCTGTGTGAGCTGAGCACTCACTTCTCCTCCTTCCAAATCCTCCCAGACACCAAACCAATGAAGGACAAAGAGTGTGATGTGCTCTGCAACAACTCAGCTCAGCATGAGCAGCAAGCAAAGGGAGCATTAATGGAATAACAGCAAACTTGAGACCAGCCAATGAGCTTTAACACAAGCTGCAACCATCATAAATCAAACTGGTTTGAACCTTTGTCGTAGGCTGCAGATCTGAAATCGTCGTAATTTAAGAATATTAGAAATAAAATGCTGTGAAAAGGAAACATAACTCACACTTGTTGAACCTTGTGACACAGCATGGCACCAGGAATTCCTTGCCTAAGCAATGTTTTATAGAATGCTTTCCCTGCAGGCTTCACCTGAAATGTGCACAGTTCCTTAGTTGGTATATTCACTGATTGCCAAGCTGTCCATACAAATTGAAATTTGATAGTAAAAGCACATCTTTGGCTCCTCAGCCTTTCAGGGATTACATGAACATAGATGTACACCGAAAGGGCAAAGAACACCAGCCCTGGAGACTGTTCTGCAATGTCACTGGTCACTCCTAAACCCTCCCCCTGGGAACAGTATTTCCCTGGCCTAGGTCTGTTTATCACAGAGTTCAGGGGGAATTTTGAAGCCTGATAACTTGAAGTAAATGAGAAGATGGAAAGACTGGAATGACTGGTAAATGATCAAAATTAATCTGTGTCAGTCTCTAAGCACAAATAGCATTTTGCTTCTCTGAAGGGTCAAGGATTAATTCCATTTCAAAGCACATAATTACAACCTCTTCTGTTTCTTGAGGACATTTACAATGTAGTAGAGATTTTCCAAAAATATTATCTGCCATTTCTAAAATGGTGCCTATAATGTATTTTAAAAAGCATTATGTTAGCTATCTCTAAACATATCTCTACATCTTTTTATACTCATGCCTTAAGAGGCAACTGCCAAGTGAGTACCAATTAGCTCCTCAAAAGTATATAAGGATTAACAGTCCTTAAACTAGATGCATATTCCAGAAATCAAAACTGCAGGAAAGCCATTTAATCCAACAGAAACGGAACAGAGGCACAGGATCTGGCTAAAATATGAACCTTCATCAGGGAAAAATACAGAGCAGGCTTCCTGAAAGTCTGTATATATTAACAGGACCATGAGAAGGTTTTCTCCTCAGATTTTCCTAAGCAAAGTTATCAAAAGGTTACAATTTGAGGCCAAATCCCCTTGAGAAGAAAAATAAATCTACCAAAATAGCTCGAAACACATCCCATGGATTAAAGGTTATATAAAAAGCCAACAGGTCAGAAATACCTCTCTTCCTCCTCTCCCTCCACAATTCTATCTAATTAGATTGAATGCCTTTTTATTTTGTTCAGTGCAGAGAATTTCTGGAATCCCAGTTTAATCAAGCCTGAGTCCTACTACTCCTCTGAGGCACCATTTTCTTCAAAGCCATAAACTTCAGCTGAGGTTGTGTTCATTTTACAGTATTTTTCCCCCCTTGAATTAATAATAACAACAAAAATCAAATAGTATCCCAGTGTCTCACCGACACTTTATTAAAGCACTTAATTTCTGATCCTTTAAATGTTTCCTTTATGCCAAGGCCTCTCTCATGTGTTACTGGCAGAGACATTCAGAGCAGATGAGCATCAGGAGGATGCTGAGGCTGAGGCCCCCGGGATGGGTGTGGGACCATTCCAAAGGACCCCAGGAACCATGCAAAAGCAGACACTCCCTGCTCCCTCAAAGTGAGGGCCAAGTTATGACTTTGATTGTGGCTGCATAACCCCAAATACAGGGGCTGAAATCTGGCTTTTTATGTTTGATTGGAATGCTTACCATGTTACAGCTGTTCCCATCAGAGCTGCCTCTGGCCAGAAGAGGCACTGGGCTGTATAAAATTATAAAGTCCTTTTTTCAGTGTCACAGACAGGAGCTGATTTTGGTGCATTCAAAAGGCCCCAATACTGGGCACTAAAGATGTCCTTAACCTAAACAGAGAGGGACCCTTATCAAGGTAAAACAGGACCTGCTTAATAGAAAACCAGAAAATTCAAACTGGAAAGCAGCAGCTTTTAATTACCAAAGTGACAACCAACAGGAACAAGCTTTGCCCTTTTATAGGTGATCAAAAGAAGGAGAATGTGCAATACTAGACTCAGTACAAAGGTGAAATGATGGATAAAGGTCTAATTGCATGTTTAACGTTATAAATGGAGAGACTAGAGGGCCTTACAGGCTGTCAAAACAGTAAATTTGGTTAGTGGCTTTCAGACCTGAATTCTGGACAACAGTGTCACCTCCCTGTGTGTGTCCAGGGCAGGGAAACAGAGGCAGGAACCAGCAAAGCCACAGCCAGCTCCATGCACACGCTGCCAGGAGGCTGCCAGAGTGTCCTGCTGGACTCCAAAAACAACGGCCAAGTTCACCTCTCTCGGGATTGCTTCCTTCTCCCACTCTTTTGCTGCTCCTGCCCTCCCCTCCCAGAGAAATAAATAAAGGAGGTCTTTGTCATGGTAACTGTGGAGCTCCTCAAACAGGCAGCCTCCCAAGGAGGATTGCCTCTGAACAAGATGCCCACCAGATACTCTAATAAATATTGAATTACTCGGATGCTTTAACTCCAGTCTCAGTAGCCAATGTCTCTAAAATTGTATACAATCAGCTCACCTGCCCGAAGCTTGTAAGAGCACGTGAAAAAACCAGCTGTGTGTTAACTTCTTAATATGTGAAGAGGGATTGTTTTCCAAAAAATGGAAGTTTGGTCTGCTTGGAATATGTCTGATTCAACAGAATGCCCTGCATATCATCTTCTGGGACCACCAGATGTGGAGAGTGAATATTGTGATATTATCCAGCTCTTAAACAATGTAAGAGGAATTTAATTTTAGAAGGCAGATACGGATTGTTCTGTATATACAGGAAGCATGAAAGCATTATTTGGAAATGATAAAAAACTGTCTTTCAAGATAGCACTCTTTGTGCAGTCCTGGGGAAGGGAAAATGCAGCTCAATGCTGTGATCAATGAAAATCTTAACAACAATCCAATCAATGTGAATCTCTTTGGAAAGGACATCAGGACGTGCTGATGTTCATTTGCCTCAGGGAAAGGCTGGGTTGATTTGGCTGCTTCTCCACAAACCCCTAAAATTCCTGATGCTCTAATCCAATCTTAGCCTTCTGACACTAAACTCCTGCTGCACACAGGACTGCCACCCTATTTCCTAGGATTTTATGGGGTTTCTTTCCTCTTTCGACAAAATTCAGGCTTGGCTCTAACATACAAAAATGTGAAAGAACCTGATATCTGTAAAACTGTTTCAAGATAGTTTTAAAGCTGTCTTAAATTCTGCATCGTGGACATGGGTTTGGAGTTAATGATGAACTTCCACATACTCGCGACTGATCTGAAAGTGACTTTGAATTGCAAGACAAAGAAGTTCTGCCATCAGAAGATAACACAGAGAAATTGATTATATAGAGGGGAACAGAAATTCTGAATTAATCAATTTTATCTATTTTTGTTGTTATAGTAACATCAGCATCCCTGAACTCCACAGAAGATTCTATCCACTGAGCTGGGAGCATTTTGGTTCTTAAATTTAAAACCAGATGCTTCTAAAAATCTAGCCTTCATCTAAAGAGGGAAGAAATGTGTTGCTAAACAGATGTATTAATGCAATGTTATCTTAAAAGCAGGAAAATAATCAAGATAAGGACATTCCTACATCACATATTCAGTAAATATTACATGCGTCCATGTTTTATTTTAATTACATGGAAACAAAAGCTATTTTAATTAAAGAGAAGGCAGCTACACAAGCTAGAACTGGAAAGTGAAATGCCTTAAGCAGTTCTTTGGAGGACTTCACAATGTCTGACAATTCCAATCTATTAGCTACCCCTTTCTCCACACAGATCATGATTAGCCAGCAAACTTGCCCTTTCAATTCACTCAAAGCTTCAATCTATTCCATCTGTGCTCTCTGAACCTTTCATTTCCAATAGGTTCGAGGTAATTCAGAGCAGCCAGGGAGGCTGACAAGCTCTGCCTTTCTTTCACATCCTCAGGGCTACATGCTGACATCTTCGAATGAATTTAGAAATAAATACAATATCACTGCTTTCTCACAACATCATCATTCCTTTGAATTCCATTAAGGAAGCACACAGGTGTAATTAGGAATTGGGCCATGACTCAAACAGCCACTTGCCCTCATGCTGGTCTCACCATTCCACTGTAATGGAATAAAACCCTCCTGTGAGCTTGCAGTTTGACCCAAAGGCTGTATGCCTTAAGGTGCCTTAAGGATCCAGATGGACAGAAAAGGTAACTGTGATGCAGATCAGTGAGCATTTGTAAGAGTCCTTGCACCTTACACACACACACTGAACAGCAGGGGTACCTGTGCCAGATCTGCAGCTCCCACATGGAATTTGTCTGCTCCAGAGTGATTCTGGTGGTGGGAGAGAAGCAGCAAGCCCACACAAGATCTGATGAGCATTAGGACTTTACCAGTTCAGTTCAGGAGGAAGGAAACAACCAAGTGATGAAGAACTGGGAGTGTCTCGGTGACAGGCAGGTGTGAGAGGTCCATCCAACAGCAGTCTGTAATGCTGAACACAGCACTGAGAGCCAAGGAGAAAATACCAGTCTGGCCCAAATCCATGATTATGGAATCTTACAGAGGGCTGGAATGGAATCCATGATTATGGAATCGTAGATCCCATGAAAGAGGGATGCTCAGACTTTTGGAAATGGTTGTAACATCAGCCAGGGGCAGAAAGTGACCACAGCTCTGTGACTGGGCAAGGACACAAAATCTCAAGGAAACTCCTGTGTCTCCCATCTTCATGACCATCCTGCAGCCTCTGTCATCACTCTATAGAACTCAGCTCCTCAGAGTTAGTTTGGCTGGATTAAGAATGCAAAGATCATTTCCAAAATCTTTCAACTCACCCATAAAAATGCTCAGCATACAGGTAAGTAGTGCCCACTTAGGGCTGGAACACTGCAGCTACATCCAAAACTGTAAAGGGTAGTGACCACCACATTATCAACGACAGAGGGAGGCTTTCCCCCCCAGTCAGAAATTTCAACTATCCAATGAAAAGCAATTAATGAGAAAGAAGGGACTGATAATATTTGTTATACAGAATGACCTAGCTTTCATAGCTTTATCTTATTATTAAAATTATTACCATTCTCTTGTTTAAAAAGTGTCTCTGTTCTGTAGCTGCCAACGGGATGTTAGTTTGCTGAGGCCTATCAGCTGCAAATAGCAATTATAAATATACCAAGTGATCACTGTCAATCTTTTTTCCATTTTGCCTGGTTTCTATGCTTGAACAACAGCTAAGGTTGAACATCACCTGGTTTTATCATCATGATGCTTTCTGGAAGGGAATGAGAATGAAAAGGCCTGGGAACAGATTACTGGATGTATAGTTTGATGCTACAAGCAGAAAGCATTAATTGCAGCCTATGAAGGCACTCAGCCCTTTTTCATCTGAGATCTGGTGAGCGTGTGGCCTCAGGGTGAGATTATTCACAGTCCCATCGCTGTTGGAAAGCTTTTCTTTTTGGTCCGTTAGTTTTCCATCAGATCAAGGAGCTCAACCACCTCAGTAGGCAACTGCAGTGTCACTGGAGCTGGTGCCTGCAAAGAAAAACCCCAACCTCTATAAATGAGGAAAAAATAGTAGTTTTCAGCTGTCTCTGTGAGCTCTCTGCATGGCTCATTACTCAACTGCAGAAATGCCCATGCCACACAGGAAAGAGACTGCAGCAGCCCCAGCTGAGGCAGACTCTGCTTCTGAGCAGCTCTACCATCCATGCTCCTTTTCAGATCAGATTCAGCGCAGTAAAGAATTATTATAATTTTTTTTTCTGTTTACAGTTTACAGTCTAGATTTAAGTGAACAAAACCCAACACACAAAAATACAGGAAAACACCACTAGTCAACTACTGCACCTGCACTAACCCTGTAAAGTGGTTTTTTTTTTTTAAATTTCCAGGAAAGGTCTGTCAGAGCCATTTTCTACAGCCAAATTACAAAAATTCTGAACATTGTTTCTGTGAAGTTAGACCTTGACTTGAAGGCTTATTGTTCCCAGCTGTGTTTTCACAGCACTTAGCACTTAGTTTTCCCAGCAATGCTGTGTGGTTTCCTTATTCCTTTCTCTGGAGCTGCGTGGCATCTCCAGGAGCACACAATGCAGCATTTCTCTGGTCCCAGCTGATGCCTACTCGTGCAGGGCAGAAGGCAAGTTCTATTGCGAGAGCTGAGAACGAGACAAAAACCTTCCTGGATCACCCTGGGCCAGCAGGTCAAGGGAAGACACTGAGAGGATTCGGAAAGTGTGACAGCTTCCATTATGCAAAGGCTAGAGTGTGCAGAGAGACTTCTTACTACTGGAAAAAAGAGGTGAAAATGATGAAGCTTGCATGCATGTGAGAATATTTTACTGCAAAAACAAAAGGAGTTATTTTCAACCACTGAATGCAAAGGAATAACTGAGCATCAGCTATTCTGATTTGCCTTTCATGGGGCTGAAATCAAGTACAAACCATTTCACATGAGATTATTGAGAAAATAAGCAAAACTCTATCTTGACTGCTGCAACTTGCATTCAGCATAAGCAAAATTAAGATTTATTTATTCCATAAAAAATATGGTAATTTAATATTTGTCTTAAGTCTGAAACTGAAGTGTAAAAAAGGGATCATGTCTTCTTAATTTAAATTGCTTTAATTAACGTGAGGGCAACTCTGCAGTTTGGTGGAATACAAGTTTCATAGGATAAGATCAAGTATTTGTGTAAGTGAACCCATCAGACCTCCTGGGATGGCTCTGGTGAGGGGCTGTGCACACCCTGTGTGCCTGGAGCAGCCCACAGAGCACAGATATTCTGATTTTCGTTATCATGCAACTTTCACAATCCCATCTTACTAAGAACTATCAGTTCTTACTCTGCAGAGTAGCAGCAAACACAGAGTTCGATCTTTATTTCTTCTTCTTGTCTTCCAACTTCCATAAATTTCTTCTTTTTTGCCCTCAATCTTAATTTTCTGGGCTCCCAGCCTAGAGTTTCAATTATTTTCTGATAACTCGTATAGGTCAGTACTAAAGTTCAATGTCATCTCTAAATCTAAGATTATATATGGTCTGTTTTCCTCCATGATTCCTTCTGTTCATCCCATTGCTGAAAACAAGACTTGGTATTGGAAGGAGAACAGTAGCACTGACCTATAAATAAGGGGGCAAGAGGAAGTGCAAGGATTATGGAGGGATCCACTACCCGAGTGTCTGAGAGAAGCATTTATTCAGAAATTGGAGAAGAAAATGATGAGGTACTGGAAGTAACAGTCAGGTTTAGACTGGAAGGAATACAATGATCAGCTCTTCCTAAGACATATGTCAAAGAAGGACAAAAGATAACTGAAACTGCCACAACTCCACAGAGATTTTGATAGTGCCTGTTTGTAGGAAGAAGATAGAACAAGTGTAGACAATGTGTAGTTCTTGTGACAAATTGATCCAAGTGGCAGCAAACATCTGCAACAAGCCAAAGAGAGGCCCAAAAGGGAACGCTGCAGAGTCAGCACAGATGTGAGGATTAGAGGGCTGCTCTTCTCAGGCAGAAAACAAATGAGAATGTACTTGTTATGAAAAAAAGGATGGCTTTAGCACTTCACAGGATGAACTGAGACACTGGAAAAGCCCTCTTACACCAAATAACATCCTGCAGGACTCTTTTAGCATTTGAGGGGGACTCTTCTTCATCCCTTGATCTTCACTGTGTCCCAACAACTTTCCAGACAAGTTGTAGGTCATACATACCTAAGGGTTGGGAGAGTTAACTCCCTGAGAAATTATCATCAGACCCACTGCAACCGCTGAAATCCTACAAGGTCAGGGAAGGCTCCCCTCTGCACCTAAATCTGAATTCACTGCTGCTCACTTGGGCTGCCAAAGCCCAGGGCTGACAGCACTGCACATATGCTGTCAAAGTCATCCTTCTTTTCTGGAGCTGCTGAAAGGAGAACAGTTGAAGAGAATCTCTTAATGAACCATTATATTATTATTATTGAGGCAATTTGATTATTTGATGAGAACCTATAATGCACACACAGACATTCTAAGCACCAAAATATAAATACAGGAACAAAGGTCTGCTATATTTAGTATTCTCCATTTGCAAGCATTTCTCTTTCTTCAGGGTCTGATCCAAACCAAACTCGTAATTTTGACAGGAATAGATGAAAGGATGAAAGGAGCACATGACTGCATAGAAATAGAATGAAAACAAACAAATACATGCTTCACCAGTGATTATTGTACCATTACTCTGATCTACTGCTGCTCAGATAAAGAGGCTAAATAAAAAGGCAAGCAAAGACTCAGTGGATGCTGATATCTGTATTGTAAACTGCTGCAGCTGAAACAGCAGGGAACATCTTCAGCAATATCCAAAGTTATGACAGGACAAATGGGGAAAAAAGGTAACAGCAGCAGCAAACACCTGCGGAAGATCACAGATCTTAAGTATTTACCTTAGCTATACACAAATGAATAATTAAGAACAATAAAAGAGCACTGAGCTACCACTCAAAACATCAGCCTGGTGGACAGCACTGACAAAGAAGGAAATGCCACCTTCTTTGTCAAGGGAATTCACAGTGATATTTTCTTCATATTTTTTCTAACCTGAAATTGGATCCAGGTCAGACTCCACATAATTTAGAATAAAAGAACCCAAAGGCTAATGAACAGGATTGTGTCTGATTCTCATACAAGTTAGCTCAGAAGAATCTATTTCTTTTGACTCTTTCAACTTCCATGTCCCATCAATAACACAGGGACCAGCCAACAGGCTCTTTCACCATCTCATTACCACCACTGCCCACTATGTTCACAACTTACCAAACTGAAGGAGCTTAAAATAAACCCCAAAGACTTGAAGAGGCAAAGAAGGAATGAAGTATTTCTAAGATCTGTACCTTCTGCCAAAAAAAACATTTTTTCATAAGTGTTTTTTTCATTTTTAATGCAGACATTGAAAATATTTTCTTTAATAGTTTATTAACACGGATTACAACAGAAATAAATACAAAAACATCTTTATGACATCTTCTTATTAAAATCTTTTTATGTTCCCTTTATCATGCTGTTGTTTGAGAAGGCTTAGATAGCATACTCATTGTAACATCAGGGGATGGCAACTACTCAATCTCTTAGAATATTTTAATCATGCACATACTTTCATCATCTCTTTATTTTTTTTCCTTACCCCACTCTTCTATTCTTCAGGCCTCTGAGCAGTTCATGCTGTCCAGCAATCAGAATTTCACATTCCAATTTTTAACACAGATGCTAGGAATTAATTGTATTCATGTGGTAAAATGTACAGCAGATGCTGTATAGCTGCAAATAAATCAGATTCTGCTCTGAACACCTTGTATTCTGAGCAGACAAGACAGTTTAAAAAAAAAGGGAAAGCAGGGAACTGGAGTGATTTTTCAAAGGTTACAGAAAGCCAATGGATACCCTCACTCCTAAATCACCATCATGAACCACTACATTCCCCTGCTCTCATAAAGAAGAGAACTCTAACAAGGTAAAACGACTGCATTTTTGTAAAAGGATAATAGTGCCTGACCTAAAAAATGGGATGGAAAATAATGCTTTATAAGGTCGTTTACAATAATAAACCAGTACTATTAGAAGGCCACTCCAAGCTGTCAGTCATTTTCCCACTTTAGAGCCTATCAAACAGAGATATTTCTGCTCCACGAAATATCAAACAGTATGAAATCCTCAATTTTGTTGGAGATGCCAATGTTCGTGTGTGGCTTGTCTGAAGAGATTTTGTTTATTTTTAAAAACACCGAGCATGCTGCCAGGGCTGTAGTACAGCCTGGCTCAGTGGAAACCCATTAAAACCACTTTGCTGGGCAGATGGTGTCAGAGAGTCAGGAGCACAGAACAGAATCCCACTGTGCACAAGTGTTCAGTATGCAAGAAATCATCTCCTATCAGACAGTGCTGCAGGGGACACAGGCAGCCACAGAGGAGAGAGCAGAGCACAGCAAAGTCAGGGTAGGCTCACAACCCAGAAATATGGAAAAGGATATGGAACAAGGGAGCATGAACTGGGGAACCCCACGTGAGCAAAGACAGATCTATGCAGAGCACCAGATCGAGCTTCAGAAACAACACATTGCTTTTATTCACTGAAGGGTAACCACTCTCTGTCATTAAGAGGGATAGCACAACTCAAATAAGATTTTGAAAAGTGTCCACTACATTTTGGACCCCCATCTTTCACACCCTGATTCACAGAGTTGCTGGGCAGTTGGCATTTCAGCAGAATTCTGGGAGTGGGTACAAAGAAACTCATCAGTGACATCTGGAAATGGCCTTGCCATGGCAGTCTGAGAACATGACAAAACTTGGCAAGTTACATATCACACATGCACTAAGACAGCAGTACATTGCAAGGCTCCTTTTGCTTCTATTCCTTCCAGAGAAGGAAGGACAGGTGTGTTCAGTGTTTTCAGATGAGTGCCTAATTCTGTCAGTGAGCAGAGCGCCTAACAAAGCCCCAAACTCTGGGTTAAACAGATCCTAAACAGAACAAACACAGGGAAAATGAGTGTAAAAGTACTCCCTGTACTCTGCACCACGTGTGGCAATAAACTTCCAATGTGTGTGCACCTCTTTGCTCTGCTGGGCACAATCAGCTGCTCGGTTCTGCCCCAAGTCCTGTACTGTGAACCACATAAAGAGATCCTTCTTCATCTTTAGAGCTACAGACTTGTGACCCTGAGCAAACTAGATCCTATTTTTATTTCTGAGAACAAGGTAAGGATGACAGGAATGTAACTGCAGGTACATGGTGTATTTACAGATTTATCACACTGCAAAGTTTTGCAGAGCTGAATAGTTCTTTCAACAGTAGCTCAAAACACAATCTACAGAAACAACATCAAGCAGGAAAACCTGACAATATATCCCACTGCTAGCAGCAAAGCAGGAAGTTAAATGTAGGAATCTGACACACACAGACAAGAAATATAACTACCCCATGTGTACCAGCAAATCAAAATTAACCAAGCAAGGCTGATTACATTAGGACAGAGCTGCAACGCTAAAGGATAAATACAGATATTTCAAATATAAGCAGATGCAAATCACCATTATTTTCATGAAGACAAGTAGAATGAGTCATCATGGCTCAGCAGAAAATGGAGGATACAATTATGTGTTAATCCAGAATCTTTGGTACGTGAGTGGATTGAAGACTAAGTGGGATTGTCTCCTTCCCTATATTGTGGATTAGATCAATATTCAGAGACACCACTGACTAGTTACCTCTGCCAGCTTTGGGTTCCTCCTCTTGCACAATGAATTTACATCATATATACTGAAGACATAAAACTACACTTTAAAAATATAAATAAAAAACAAGTGATGTTGAGGGCCCACAAAATACAAGATTTTGAGACCATTCAGCATTAAATGAGAGTACACTCTGTGACTTGGAGGATTTTTTTTAGCATGCAGGACATGCAGACTCATCTGTGTGATTATCTGGACATCTGCCTTGCTCCTCAGCAAGAGCTCTGCAGACTGTCTGCTCAACGGTCTGCCTCTCTTGAAATCAAACACATCAAAGGGCAAGATGTGGAGCATCCTGGTTCAGCTGGAGAGGAGCTCCTCTTGTTCCTCAGTCCATCTCAAAGCTGTGTCCCCAAGGGTAAAGAGTGTGTTGACATCTTTCCACACCTCTGCTTGTGGTGCTTGTTATTACTGCCCCTGCTGCTTTTTTATACATACCCAGCTAACTGATTTCTTTTGTTGTTTTTATAAGAGCTACATTATTCAGTATCCTTCCCACAGTTTAGAATCTACGTGGTCATTTTCAGATGTGGGTCTGTTTTGCTTACAAACCATTACCATAGCAAATTTCTGAAACACTTTAGCCAAAACATCCTTGTGGCAAAGTCTTTATTTGCAAATACACCCCCAAATAACTAAACAAATCAAACAAATTCAAAGTAACTTTAAAAACAGAGCCAGATGGGCCTGAGAGAAGGTGAAGTGACTACAGGAGAAGGAAAGAAGCCTTCTGTTTTGTAAATCTGGGAATACATGGCAACATTGATGAGTCCACTACCAACCTTTTATACACTGCTTATGCAAGAAACCAAAGTGCATTTTGCTGAGCCACTTGCAGGGAGACAATTGTCTGCAGCACAGAAAACTCCCTCAAGGAACCTTTCTGGAAACCTTGATTAAAAAACCCCAGCAGTGAGGGTGTGAGAACAAACAAGCATCCTCTGTGTGCAGAGCGGAAGCTCTGAGGCAGTTAATTGACCCCAGAGTGCAGATGCCATAAGTGACTGGCAGGGTTCTCCTGCTCTGCCCACTGAGCCACTGCTCCGTGGTGATTTAAACCAGCCTCTGCTGCACTGGATCACAAACACTCACACCAGCAGTGCCTGTGTCTGGAGCACAGAGGCAACACCAAACAGCTCACAGCAACGTTTCCAACTACCACAGTTCGTCTCACTACACTGGTTTTTTCTCTTTCAAGAAAAAGAGCCATCTAACCTTCTGAAAGAAATCCAGAGCATCTTACACAGTGCCCTGGTTTTGGTATTGTCACAAAGCTCTTTGTTTACAACCAGACACAAATTGGGATGCAGTCTGAAAGCAGCCTTGTTACTTCCATTTCCTCCCCTCAGTTTTTTCTCCCTTACAGCAGAAGGTTTCTGGCACTGGTTTCACAACATTGCTCAGATGTTCTATGAATCACCACTGGTGTGTGGGCTACAGGCTGAAAAATACCACTCCAGAAAACTCTCTACTCTGAATTGAAGCCTGCTGAAGGCACTGGAATGCCCCCACTGACTGCAGTGGGCTCAGGATCACATCCCCTGCAGATCAACAGCTGGGGGTAACTCCTCCTATCACAGAGCTGTGAGTTACACCCTCCTCTGGGTCCAGCTCAAGGCACAGGACTATAGCAGGAAATGGAAGTTTGCGTTGGTACTACATAGGCTGTGCTTTGGAAGATGAAGAGTTTCAATCCCTTAGCTCTGTGGGGCCATCAGACCAACACCTTACATCGGAATTAAGTCTATTCAATAAAAGAAGGAATCAGGGACACAAAGAGGCCAATCCTCATTCTGCAGTTAACTGTGCCCACATTTCAACCCCGGGGCAAAGTAGCCTAACATCCTCAAATATGTACTTTAAACTGCTCATGATAATTAGTGTTATCTACGTGTCTCGGAACTACTTAAAATCCACTTCATTTGGAGCTGCCATTAATAATGCAGCAGGCAATTCTACAAAGACTGGTGAAAATCAAGTAATTTAATGTACCACTTTATAAACCAAACTTGTGATGAATCTCGGCTGCCTCTTCAGCTTCCCTGCAATCAGTCTGTCTGCAGTCATGTTTATGTATCCTAGAACCCGTGATAGACTGCCACTAGACTTGGCATCCACAACCACCTCAGGAGCTTGATTTAATGTGAATGCAGCATGAAAAATCAGATTATCTTTTGATTCTCTCCTTTATTAAATAAAACTGATCTTTATTGAATAAAGCTGCTTTTATTAATATCTAAAACATTGGTTGGTGTCACAGAGCCTGCCAGTCCTAAGGAACTAATAAAAGAAAAGACAGAAGTAAAAAATGAGAACATTACAGGGAAATATTAGAAACCAAATCACATTAAGCCAGTATTGCAGCTGACAAATAAAACACGGGTCTAGCTGTGGAATTTTTTGTTTAGTTTGAATTCATTATTTTTACTGAAAGAAAAGGAATCAGAATGGGGCTTTTCCCACAAATACTCTGTGGCAAGAAACACAGCAAGAGCAAAGAAGTGGAAGTTGTGTTCCTCTTCCCTCTTATAATGTCCCAAACAACTTAAGTTCAATGCAGCTGGAACAAAGCACAAAAACTTTGGGTTTAAGGAAACTGCTTGAACTTAAAGCTGGAAAGATTTAATTTATTTTGGGGGTTTTATAGAAAACTTTTGGGGTTTTTGCCCATAGGCAGAGCTCACAGGAAAAGCTCCTACTTGACCACACGTGTACGTTATGCTCACATGAAAGCAGCGAGCACCACATTTTCCATCCAGACCTACTGCACAGCTGGAGCAACAGATGCCAGGAATGGGTCTGTCCACAAGCAACACCAGCACTGCTACTCTGAGAAAAAGAATGTGTCCCTCATCATCACAATCACAATCTGTCAACATGAACTGTAATTCAACCCTGAACTCTTGTCTAGCCATCACCAAGAAGTAGAAAAAAAATACATCTCATAAATTAAATAAAACAATCTTTGATTTTAATCCCATATACAGAATTATATCCCATTACTAATATAGTACCACTACTACTACTATCTTGTATTAAATAGACTTAATTTTCTAGAGGAGTGAACCAAAACTAGACATTTGGGGGTTTGTTGCCTTGTTTTCCCACACTCACTCTGCTGTAACAGGAGATTTGCATCACTGCATATGTGCTCTGCACATCTCTAGCTATGGGGAACACCCTGAGGGGATACAAGGAAATCCTGCCTAATACACTTGCCAAGCCTCCATTTCAATATAATTGAGAGAAAAAGAAAATCAAACCAGCAGCTCTGTGGCCTGAGATATCATTAGAGAGCAACTTGCAGGAAGATTTCTGCCCAGGATAACACAGAAGAACACAAAATGCTCAGCAGAACACAAGCAGAACAAGTCACTAAAATATTCACGTGGTTTTTACTGCCAATTTAAAATTTGAAATCAATGAAATCTGGTTTTATCTGGAGACATTCATAATGAAAAAGGCTCCTCAATCTTTAGTTTCACGATATACATCTCAAAAGTGTTTGGCATCTTATGGGAGATGCTGTTTTTATTCTAGACTTAAGCCAGGCCTGGAACCTGGAGCTCAAATAAAGTATTGAAGTTCTTATTGTACTCCAGTGGAGCTGATGACTTTCCATTTAAACAAGAGAACAAAATGCCCACATTATTGAGCCTGTTGTATACAGTCTGTTTTCATTAACATCAGCTGGACCTGGTTATTTTTTGACTGAAGATTTCTCAAGAACTTCTTCCCGCCTTTGATAACAAACAGCAAAATGCTGAACTGACTGAGGGCCAGCACTGGCCTCCTAGGACTGGCTCATGGAAACTCTGCTGAAGACAAAGCTGTGAAGCACAGTGACAGAGCACAATCACCTCTGCCCTTACACATCCATACACTGTTAGACTCACAGTGCATTAACACACGTGGGTTATAGCATCACTGACAAGTTGTCCTGGTAGGATCTTTAGATCATTATTGAAAACAACATTTCATTTCTCAGGCTGGAGCTCTGCATTTTACAAGATAAAAGCAAAGCAAAATCACAATAGTATTCTCAAGTCTCCAACATTATTACCTGAAAGATTTGGAAACTGTGCAGTACAAGGTGTGTTGCCATGGTTCTGAGTAATAAGCAGCAGCCCTATACACAATAGACAGCTGATTGCTGTTGCATGTTAAAAGCTTTTGTATCTCTTTAGGAAAACTTTGACATCGTGTCATAAACGAGAGAGTTTTTCTATTAGCAACAGAAAAGCATCAAAGAAACATGCCCTGCAGTAGTAACCATGCCCGATGTATTTTCTGCCTGTTCATCTTCCTACATGGAGGGGGGTGGGAATCAACCTTTTACACTGTGAAGTTCATGCCATAGATCTCTGGAACACTCTGGTCTTTCCAGTGTACTAAGGCATAGCAGTGCAGATGGAGTCTGTCACCAAAGAAAAAATAAACAATTGCATTTAAGACAGATATCTGTATCACTAAACAGCAGAGTCCTGGCACTCACACAGCAGTTCTGTCTTGGGTACCTGACGTGCAAGATCAGTGGCACAGCTAACACCAGTGACTCAGGTGGGATCTCGTGTGTCTGGTTTCATAGAATCACAGCATTCCTTAGGCTGGAAAGACCCTGGGACCATTGAATGCCACTGCTCAGCCAGCACTGCCCCGTTGTTCACCCCTGAAGACATCCCCAGGCACCACATCTACAGCCTCTTAAATCCCTCCAGGGATGGGGACTCCACCACTTCCCTGGGCAGCTGTGCCAGGGCTTGACAACTCCTTTGGTGAAGCAATTTTTCCTAATACATCTTTCAAAAGAGATGTAAGTAACATTTCAGAATGAAATCACATATGAATGCTATAATTGCTGAGTTGGCAGTAAAAGAAATGCTGTATTCTGTAAAACTGAAATTCCAGTCCTGGAATAAACTGCAATCTCAGTCCAACACTATGTTAATGCAGCGTTAGGGCAGCAAACTCGAGCACAGCAAAAGCCAGGGAATGAAGTTCATACTCTTACTGCACTGTGAGCCTATCCAAAGTACTGATGATATTGCTTATAATAAAATACATCATTTACAACCTAGCAGGGCAATCACAAGCTACTGGTGTGCAATGTGAATGAAGCAATCTCTTGAAAAGACTCTGAATTCTAATCCCTGCTGCTAATGCATTTCCAATTGCAACTTTAGAACAGCACTTATGTAGGCACCACATTTAGGGAACATTTGAGAAGATTTATAATTTTGTTCCTTTTTTCTTTACCTGTTCTAAGGATAAAAGGAGGAGAATGGAATTTGATACTGGGAAGCAACAAAGAAATACATAGCTATGTATTCTGCCTTCAGTCAATAAATTCAGTTCTGGATACAAACTAATTAGTAAAAATAACTCACTTAATGAAAAAGAAAAGTGCTGATCTCTTGAAGTGTAAAAGGGCATTAAGAATAACTAATACTTTTTTAATAGGGATATTTATAAGCAGGACTCTTTATCAGTATGTTTGCAGAATCACAGATTAAATGCATATGCTCTGATTCCCCTCTGAAGACTAAACCACTTGAAAACTTTGTTTTCTTGCCAAAATATAACTGCTGATGCACAGTATCTGCTTGGTAGAAATGTATGCTTCTCCTAAATTATTTCTCACAGGAATGCTCAGAATCATCTAAATTAAGTATTGCAAAGTGCATTCACCCTTTGGCTGAGGCCATTGACGGAAACTTTTAAGTTCTGAGGAAGCTTTAAATGCACACAAAAATATGTGCACTGTCTGTGAGCTGGTTTTCTGATTCAAACTGTAAACAAGCTCGAGGGCTCCAAGAAGCAATCACTGAGTTGTGTGAAGTCATGCCATCAGGACATTCAAACTCTATTCAGCATGCAGGATATCAGACACCTGCTACAGCATCTCATCAAAGCTTTGAAATGTTTCACCGAGTACCTGTTTCTCTGGTCCAGTAAAAACACTGCCAGTCAGTCTGAGATAGAGGATTTTTAATCTGAAAAACGGCACAGAAGATAACGGTGGGGCAGCCAACTCCATCAGTTGTACCTCTGGGGATTTCAGACTTCCATATCACAAACCCTTCGTAATCCAAAGCAGAGCTACCAGCTAAGCTCAGCAGCAGCAGCATCTTCTACCCGACCAAAAGTACAGTAAGGAGGTAACAGATGCCTCAGGAAACTGCCAGACTGTTTGTCATGGTCATCCAAGGAAAGATCCTTCCACTCAGGCTTTCCCATCACATCTTCAGTGTTTTTGACTAGCACATGGCTTCACCCAAGTCTTTCTGTTTTGAATTGTATCAGCACTCAAGGCATTACAGAGAGGGGAGAAAGGCTGGCTGTGCAAAATAAGAAACAAGATGCAGTGAAACAGAAGAGATTAAGACTTACCTTTGGAAAAAACTGCTGCCAGGCTCAAGAGGAGAGGCGACAACAGATGCCCCATATTGCTAATCCCGGAAGCACACATCCTACGGTTTGTGGAGCACTCAGGGATCAGTTTCACACACTTGGTAGTCAAAATCAAAACCGGTCAGCCGAAGAGGCTACATTTTCAGAAAAGGTCATCTGGAAAGCGCAAAAGGCATTTCCTTCGCAGAGACTTACTTCTTTAGCGTTAACCCTCCCCCTCCCTCCCTCCTTTCTTCAAAACAGATGATGCTGTGAAAAAAACACCCCTCTCCTGGCAATAAATAAAAAGGGATCAGTTGGATTCAGATGTCGGCGCGGAGCCGCAGCTGCCCGAGGCAGGCGAGCAGCCCCGTGCCCGTGCCGGGCGCTGGGCAGGGCCGGGCCC
>WBNO01028184.1:33486-64504 GCA_013400575.1 Peucedramus taeniatus
CCGCTCCTGCTCGCTCCTCCCGGGCGCGGCGGGAGGCGGCAGCGGCGCCGATCCCCGGGCTGGAACCCGGCTCATCTTCGGCGGGCAGGGCAAGGCACAGGGCACAGGGCCGGGCACAGGGCACGGGGTAGGGCACAGGGCCGGGCACAGGGCACGGGGTAGGGCACAGGGCAGGACAGAGGCGGCTCCGGGAGCACGGGCGGGCAGAGCATCCCGAGCCGCTCCAGCGGCATCCCCGAGCGGCCCGCACGGACGGACGCGCACCCAAACACCGCATCCCTGCGGCTGCCAGCAGGGACGCGCTGGCATGAGCGTGCTGCTGCACGTGGCGAGGCTTTGGCTCCTTCCCTCGTCCCAATTTGTCGTGTTTTCAGCTCTTCCCAAGCCACTGCAACAGTCGTGAGCCAAATCAAATGCGGTGCAGGCGGAATAGGGAAATAATGTGAGGGGTGTGTAATGGAATACTTCGTACATGTCGCAAAAACAGCAGCAAAAATACCGACATTTGATCTAAAATAGTCTCCAAAAGCGCTAGGGGAAAATAACTGACCTCAGGTTTTCCATTACAGAAGGTATCAATACTAACCCAAATATTTGGTCAAACTTAATAATAAGATTTATATTATCCTTGGCAGATAGAATTGCAGCAAAATGCAATTTACCGCAGCCAAAGCAAAACAAAGCAAAACACAACAAAACAACAAAACAAAACAAGAAGTAGCTACAAGAATTTATAGTCATTTTCTTCCTTCGTGGAGTACATGTTTGGGAGCAATAAAAACATTTGTCTGTATATCAACATCCACAACACTGAAGCTGTAAATAGTCTATCAAAATAAACTTTGCACACTTGCTGTTTGCCAACACTGAGAAGTACATGATTACCCATGCAGTGAGAAAAGGCTGCATTTTGTGTGGTGGTGTGAATTCATTTTAGAAGTTCAAGTCAGCTTTGGAAGGATTCCCAGCTCCTGAGAGGCTCCCCAGAGCTGAAATGAAGCACATCTCTAGAAGTGGCATTGCACTGCAAACAGAAATGGACCAGCTCAGACTGTCCCCCACCTGACAGGATAAATAACTGTTACTGACAGATGTTGTGGCCAAACCTTGCAGTGTTGTACAACATAGGAGAATTATTATTAAACAACACTATCCCAGATACAACAGTCATGCTCTGGAGGACAAAGTCAGTGTCCAGCTTCATTCAGTGGCAGGGTGGAATGTGCCAGGATAACATTCCAGTTAATCTGTGTTCTGGTGAAGAAGCTTCAAAAAGAAGTCTCTGCAAAGTATAAAAAGTGTAAAGGAAGAGCTTTCTCTCCAGATACAGGTGTGGGCAGTTTAGTCACCAAAGTAATTTAAGAAAAAAAGATACTGGAATAATAAGAAAACTAAGATTCTCTTCTTTTACTTCTACAATTTCTGCATCTATGCTTTTACATTCAGTTATTTTGTGCACCATTTGGAGATGTTTTGTGCATTGGCTTTTAAGGCCTTGCAGTCATTCAGGGTAACTAGAATGAAAGAAGGGCAAAAGTTGTTACAGAAGTGCAGAGTGAGAGAGAGTTTTAATGCCAGCCATATTATGTTTGCAAAATTAGCTTCTTTCCCTTCTCTTCATATTTTGCCACATTGTTGTAACAATAGACTTGGAAGCACTTCCTTAATTTTTCAGCCCAAATATGGAAACTATGGAATTGAGGATCCTTCATCTAGGATGCTGCTACTCACTGAACAGATTAATTTTTTAATTTGGTCTTGTGAGAGGGAAAAAAAAAAAAATCTCAGATATTACTTTTTCCTTAAGGTTTTTTAAAGTAATTCTGAAAGGTCACTAACTAATTATAAAATTTTATGCATCAATACTCTTCCCGTCCAGAGCACTCTGCAGACCTTTTACTTTAAGTAGGTAGTAATGGACACTTAATATTTTGTCAACATCCTCCTCATCACCTTCCACTATCCTGTTATCCCCACAAACCACATTTGGGTCTCGAGTCTCTCTCAAAGCCAAGTGACTTTTGAATAAACTGCTGTCTTCATTCCCTTCAGAGATGAGCAAGTGCAACCATTTCTTGCCCTGCCCAGAAATAATCTCACTTTTGGTTTAGTGGGCATTTTACTGAAGTACCAGCTGAAGGTCAGACCACTCAAATTTCCCCGTGCTGAGTGGGTGTCCCAGTTCCAGTCTGTGCCCACGAGTGCAGGTGACAGCACATCAGCTGTGCAAACTCTGTCCTGGCCAACGCTTCTGGGATGAAAACCTTTCCTGTGCACTGCTCATGGAAATCACAGCAATTCATACAACTCATAATGAGAAAACATCTTCCTGTGTCATTAGCAATATGTTATTTTGGCAAGAATGCCTCATCTTTTCTGGGTGATTAACACAACTAATTGTGAAGGAAGAACTGGCATTAGGAAAACATGAGAGAGTGGGGAGACCTGAAAACCCACAACCTTATGGAAAAGGTAGAAAACTGATAAATCCACACCCAAGAAGGTAATGAAAATATCCATCCTCACCTGAGACTTCTTGGTTCATCTGCAGTGTGATACATCAACTTTATGTCATTAAAATTGCTAATTGTTCTGATCAGTTGTTTATCAATTCCCATTTTTGTTTGAGGTTGTTTTTTTTTTAAGCAGCAATGTCCCCTCTTTGGCAGGCTAAAAGCACAGGTCTGGGGGAAGCCCCACTGATAAGGCAAAGAGCTGCACAAGGGAAAACTGAAGCCAGGTAGATGAGCAAAAATGTTCCTCTGCCCAGCATTTCACATCTAGATAGACAGATATAGATACAGATATCTCAATAAATAAATCTATAGAGATCAATAAAAAGACATGGAAATATAGAATATGCCTAGTGATCTGAAAGCAAACAATTCATTCCAAAGGGTAGTTGCATTTAAAAATCAACTCTCAGTGCCCACAGACCTGGAAGAGCTGGGCATGTTATTGGGTCTTTTAACCTGAGCAGTTACACATTTTTCTCCAAAAATATTTTTCACTTTCAGTTAAACTCTGAGGGAAAAATCCTGGTGCTGCTGAAGTCAGTGCATGCCTTGCCATTGATTTTTACAGAGACAGATTTTTACTCCTATTTTTTTTCTCCTTTGCTTGGGATTGCACAAAGGGCATTGAAATGGATTATCTGGGTTTGCAACTGCACAACATTCAAAGAGAGGAGCAATTAGAGTCAGAAATTCAGAAGATGAAAAGGCATCAGCATGATCAGCTTGACCTCCCAGCAATTTTATACAATTTCATGTGTTGTCTCCAAAACACTGAGCAGCGATGAGGCAGCAGGTGTACTGTGACTGCCAGTTAGAATGCACAGAGGGAGTTGTTCCATTACTATTTCATGTTTCTGTCTCTTATTTCCTCACCACATCTATCTGTGGTCTGTTGTCTGTTTGTGTAATGCAGACTCTTTGGGGAAGGGACTTCCTTTGGGTACTCGTGTACCCCACATCTTGGCCAGCTGCACCACAGCCACAGCTGAGTCTCTTTGTGATGCTCCCACAGAAATGCTCTGGAAATCAGAACAGCTTAATGGGAGATGCCACAAAGACCACACTGAGTCACACGCTTCAGTTGCCTCTTAATTTCTGCATCTTACGCTTTTTTGACGTTAACCAGCACTTAGATTTTTGTTTCAGTGATAGCAGGATGAAGCATTAAATCTTTGTTAATTTGTCTTAAACTAATTCTCATCTTTTCACTCAAACCACATAGGGAAATAAAAAATGAAATCACTTGATTTCCTTATAATGCTTCTGTTGTATGAGAAAATCAGAGTCACTGAAAAATCTTGGCCAGGCTGAAAGCAAGATCTGTTTGACAGCATGTATTTCTGCTGTCTGTGGCAGTGCCCCTTGAGTGCCATCTCCTTAATGATCAAACACCAGCCTCAGTGGGGAACAGCATTCCTACAGCTCTGCTCTGTGGTGCTGGCCTTGCTGTCAGTTCACAACCGCTGGAAAAGGAGATGATGTCAGAATTTCCACTCTCCTTTACTTGTTTCCAATGAAAACTCAGAAATATCTCAGTTCCAAATGATTTCCTTTGTCATTCTAGTAGTAACAAAGGCCCTTATCACAACACAGCTAGGCTCTTATCAGCCAGATCAGAAGCACTCTAATAGGCAAAGGTGTATCTAAGAGAGCATTTTGATTTGAATTAATGAACTAATATATTAACCTGCTTCATCTGACAGTAGGATTTTAAAAGCTGCTGTGGCTGCAAGTTACTTTTCTCATATCCCAATCAAGCACAATGATTTATAAGGACCAAATCACACAAGATGCAGAGGCCAGCTCAGAGAAAACTCAGTAAATAAACAAACCAATATGTGTGCACCTCAGGGAAAAGTCAGTATGAGAAGAAATATCTATATACTGTGAGAAAATGAACAGGTACAAAAGCACCAATACCTGCCAAGTTACCACAGGCAGAGTGATCCAAGTGGCTGGAATGTCAATGCTCACAAGCAGCGTGTCCAATTGGAAATCTGATAACATTCCCAGGGGAGCAGTTGGAAACTCACTGGTTTGTAGGAGCAGATAATGTGAAACAGCAGAACAGAAGGTGTTACCCTGCCTGACCTGAGATGTAACTAAAGACAAGTTGAT
Source organism: Peucedramus taeniatus (assembly GCA_013400575.1). Lineage (NCBI taxonomy): Eukaryota > Metazoa > Chordata > Aves > Passeriformes > Fringillidae > Peucedramus > Peucedramus taeniatus. Next base: position 38,121 of record WBNO01028184.1, read on the forward strand.
GTGATGCAAGCAAGGAAGGCAAAGCCCATTTAAAATTACTCTGGAGATATGAAAACACTGCCTGCATGTACTGCCACCTTCCTTTTCTGGAAAATCAAGACAGAGATTCCTTAATTCATCATTTAGACCTTCATTTTCAGTATGAAAAAGTACTTAAAATACAACAGTTATATTAACAGGATTAAAATGCAACTTTTATGCCTAATCAACTGACATTTTTTAGTAGAAGTGTCATTAAATACACTAATTATAATTTGTAAGCACAATATTATGAGTAGAGGTCCAATCTTCAGTGATTAGAATTTTTTTTTTTCTGAGAACCAGTTGATGTTCTGTGCTCACCATCTCTTGGAAAGCCGGAGCCCAGAGCTGCAAAAACCTCGCAGGGAGAGCATTTTAGTGCCCCAGGCTGATTACTGTGACCTGGATCCAAAGGTTTGGTTTCCCAGCCCCCATGGAACACGAGCTTACAGCTGACTGTAGGTTAGGCTGAAATACATAAAGAAACAGCACAGCCCCAGAATTTGGGAGGAACGAGAAACCCAAAAAACCAGGGAATAAACACATATGGTGCCGACTTGTGCGCACACGTTAGACCTTAAAGCACTCGCCTGCTTGGCAGCACCAATATTCCTGACATTCACAGGAAAATGGGCTCGTTGCTGCGACAAAACCCAACCTTGTTTGGCACAGACGCCGGCTAGTGATGGAGTGCCAGTGACCCCTAGTGCTGTAGTTACTCACTGAGGCTCCAGACATCCTCCTGACATCAAAGTACAACATATTTTCTCCTCAAAACGAGACAAGAATTGGCATCTGAACTAAATATGTATCATAAATGCATAAGTTGTAGTGAAATAAATGGCATGAGGAAACGGTAAACCAAGGGTATTAGAGGCAAAAGCAAAACTTCTAGTTTTTAAACTTTTCCATTTCTAGATATCAAAGAATAGTTAGCTGAATCCCTTAAAGCACACTGTCTTGCTTAATATGGTTTCAGAAAGAATGGGATTACTTAAATTACTGAATCATACAGAAAATATTTGTCTGGTTCTCTTCTTGGATTGCTGTTGACTACTGAAGAATTGTTGTTGCCCAAACTACTGGGTATGTTTTTCTGCAATATTTTGTCTGCATACCAAATTCTGTGCGTTTTAGATCACTCTGTGTATTTAGTGCTGGTCTATAAAGTGTAAGTGTAATCGATTTTTAATGGAGAATAAATGTTTGTAATGTCTAATTAAGTTTGTTATTTGCTTATAGGTAATACCCGACAGTAATGTGATTATTACATTTTTTACTATTATATCCACGTTGTAATGCTATTAGAGGTTAATAATTTATTGGGTCTGTATAAAATATTTATGAATGGATGATCTAATGTAGCAAAATGAGCAGTTACATAGAGCCAATATTACATAGTAGTTACATAGAGCCAAATTCAAACCTACTATAGAAGACAATGAACCTTTCACCTCCAAATCCAGATTTGCTAACTCCATTGCAGAGTGATAAGAGACAGGACCATCAGACACGTCAAGAGGAAAGATTTGCAATACAGAAACGTGTAAGATTTAAAAGCGATTTCCATAAAGACATTTTAAATTAAACAGTTCCTCTTTTTGCCGCCTTCTGTGAGTTTTTGGTTGTTTGGGGGTGTTTAAGCTGCCTAGTATAGCCCACAGACCTCTTCCTGTGTGGCCTCACTTACATTGGAAATACCAGAGGCAATCAGGGCAAGCTGGTTCCACAAAAGGTCTCAAAGGAGTCACAGGGACATTTGTGTATAAATTTAACATCTGTACAGCAAGGCTATACCTGCCCTCTCCAAAGTGTCAGTCAGCACTGAGGGGCTAAAAGTCACTGAAAGCAATTAAAGTGTCTGCAAACTGATTACTGGACTAAGCTCCTGAGGTGTACTCAGTTCCACTCATTCTCCAGGGATCTTAGCCACTTTTTTACACAGAAAATGCTTGATCAGCAACGGGATAAACAAGAGGCAGAAGAATTCAAGACATGTACAATGCACATATTTACTTTTCAAGATTTCCTCAAAGCAGGCAGAAATTGCATGCAGTTCAACTCCAGTCACACTGAAATTTTTGCCTTTTTTTTCCAAAGCCCTCATTCTTATCACAGATGGGAGAGCATATGGTAGGAAGCCCTTACACTATATTGCAAACAGCTTCCACACTATAGTAGATTTCATATTGAAACTGCAGCATCAGTAAACGGGAGGAAGCAACGGAAGACATCCAGAATATTTTAACCTTCTCACTATAAACATTGGCTGTCCTAGCAGTTGGAGCTGCTGGAGAAGAAATTGGGGAGGGGAAAATTACACTAGCTCTGTGAATGTGTGACAAAAAAACCCCCCAAACCAACAACTCTGAAAACAAGATCCTGTGAAAAAGAAACAAATTTGCATGCAAAATTGGGAAGCTGAGGGATTAGAACCTGCAATGAATGTACAGTAGCAAAACTGGAAGAAAAAATAATTTGAGAGAATAGGATGGTTTGGGATTTTAAGATTGATTTTTTTTTTCTTTTTATGGATTAATTTTAAACCAGGTTTACCAGGAACTACCTATGATGTTTAACATTCCACTGAAGGGAGCTGCTGGCGTTTGGTCCCACAGCACTGCTGTTGTAATTATCTGTCCCCAAGCCACAGAAGAGGCACAAGTTTGTTGGCTGTTACATTTGTTTTGTGAATAAAAGCTACCCAGCAAAACCAAGAGCCACTAAAAGCCACCTGGAGGAGATGAAAGTTTGGATTTCTCTTTCAGTCTCTCCCGGGAAAAAGGAATGTAAATGTTTAAATGCACAGAGCTGAGTTCAGAGTGCATCCAGTGTGACACAGGAGAGAGTCCTGCACGGGGGCTGCTGAGAGCAGAGTCACAGCTCACACTTCTGCAGCCACCAGAACACACACTGGTGTCACACCACAACATCAGGGAAGGAGCTTGACCTCTGTCCTCCAAAACAGTCTGGTTGCATCATTCCCTAGGACAAAAAATCACATAGGATGAAGGTCTTTCCCAGAGATAAATTTCCCTATATGAGCAAGAAGTCTCCAAATAATCAATCAAACATCAATCCATAGATATCTTATTGGAAGCGGTTTGTTGTTTGTGAGGAGAGGCCTTCCCACAGCAGCCATTCAGTGCAGTGCATTAGAGAGAATGCACAGGGAGAACAGGCAATGGAGAAATTAGTTGGTGGGTTTTTACGAGAGAATTCTTTCATTAATTGGTTTTAAGCACTTCACCTGATTCTCCTCTAACTCATATTGGTACATATCATTAAGCCATAATTAACTTCAAAAGTCTTGCTTGTGATTTGCACAAGGAGAAAAATGCAATCTCTTACATCTTTGGATGAGCATCAAAAGACGTTATTTGGCCAGGAGAATTGCTAAAAAAAGGGAGTTGCTGTTAATTGATCATCTTAAGTTTTTAAGAATACCTATGGGTAGATCTTGTCACGGAGTTTGTTTTCAAGGATCTCCAAAAATAAGCAAGGATTATCCCAGGATTAGAGTAAATGCAATCTTTATCTCAAAATCACATAAATCTAGATTCAACACTGAATTACGTAACTGGCAACATGCAGTAAACATTGAGATCTCGCCTGAGCAGGTCTGGAGTGATCTTCAATGGCAATGCAAAATCACATTTTTCTATCAGGGGTCTCTGTCAGGACTATGACACTGTAGTGACACTTGAACCTAGTGGGGAAGACATTCACCTGAGAGGGAACAGGGAGTGATTTTCCCAGTTCAATTTTATATTCAACACTCACCAGAATTAGACAGGCAGGATTCTCAGGCTGTCCAAACACTACAGGACAGTTCAGCTCTATTTTGTCTCCTTCCAGACCCAAGTGCTTTCCATTCTTTGTTGTGCTATGACTCACCTTCAAGGGGAAAAGCAGCAGATGTGGGTGTCAGACCCCTCAAAGCTCAGCAAAATCAGGCTCTTTATGGGGTCTGAGCCACAAAACTTGTCTGGGAAAACCCGGGAAATGCTTTTTCTATCCCACAGAATTCAGTTTCACCCACAAGGTTAACAGCTGACTGCAAATTGCTGACATGCTCAATTCCTATCATGGAGATGATCTTCTTGCTCATGGGCTTTAGCTTAACTTTCTTTCCTAAAAGAAACCTAAGCTTTGGGCAAGCTTTTTGCATTTGTTTAAGGATTAAGGAGTTATTCTGCAGCACTGAAATATTCTAACTCTGGTTGGAAGGTCAAAAACTGGAGCTCTCTCCTGTGGTGAACGTCAGCGCATACAGCAGGTTACAACAGGTCAGGAAGACTGTCCATGCACAGCTGATCACCAGTGGGAGTGAGGATGTCCATGATCTGGCACTCATGGATCAGACACAAAATTAAAACCTCAGTTATGTTCGGCATCATTTCAGGTTTTTTTTCTCCAGCACCATTTCAAATTGTTTTGTACTCAGAAAATTAAAGTGACAATTGCCAGCTTAGTGACAGCATTACAGAGTGAGTAATGCCCTCAACAGTGCATATTGAGGTGATTTAATTAAACAGTATCAATTAATATCATGGAATTGTTGCAACTCAGATTATTTTACCTGAAGTGTTGATATATAGGAATGAACACAATTTTTGTTTGCTTTCTGTACTGCTGAGAATCTCACTGTCATGTAGTCCAAGGCAAGTGCAGCTTTGCTTATTTGACTGTTTATAGAAAGTAATAGCTACTCTGTCACTACCTCATTTTTTTAAGTTTACAGAGCCTAACAATCCTTTCCCAGTACCCATTTCATGTGCAGAAATAAAGCTCTCTTCCTGGAACATTATTGCCCGCTTTTAATAGCCACACTTAATCTTTGTTTAACAAGAAGTATTCCAGAAAAATTTACAAGTACTTGTCAGAAAACATTGCGGGATCTTGTTACATTATTAGAGTTTTATACTGATTAAACACATGGTCTGTAAAAGGTGTAATAAACCAGCTGTCATTATGAAATGGAGCTCACAAGGTAAGCTACATCCTTCTGCAATTCTTATTTTATTTAAGAGCAGCTGATTTCATTTTCCTTCATTTGTTGTTCTCTCTCTCTGAGCTTGGCACAACATTTGAACTGAAGAATGTGCTGTGGTGCTGTCGTAAGTCTCCTGCTGCAGGACAGGAAGAGTCACTGTGTTCAGCCAGAATTACAGCCTGGGAGACCAGCACTGGGAGAAGCATCACTGGATTCAATTCTAGAGCACAACAGAGTAGTTTAGATTAAGCTAAACTTTGCAAATGGTCTGATCAGGGAAAAGAAAAGTGTTTTCTCTCTCATGTCCTTGTAGTTAATGACAGCAAAGAAAGCTATGCACTTCTCAGCAAAGGGGGTTATTGGCCTATCCAAAAATGAAGCAAAGCAAGCAGCATGAACAGTTAATAAACACATCCATTCCAGCCAGTGAAAACAATGACAATGAAGAAATTATTTGCTATTTAAGAAGGACACAAACAATGCACTCTGCAAACACTAAGCAGCAAAGCTATTCAATTAAATGTGCCATTAATAAGTAAATTATTTGCCTGTGTTAGATAAACAACACTTGCATTATAAGAATTAACAACCTTCATTAGCCAAAGGAAAAATAATTTTAATCCCAGGCTGTGCAAGAAAGTTGTTTTAGAGGTAAATACGACGGCATGAGAGGTGTCTCAGTTCCTGTTTTGTAAAAAGTTATGTTCTGAAGTACAACACACTGGTAAAAGAAGGGAAATACACAAAGTTTTCCAAGCTGAATTCAACTCTATAATGACAAAGAGGCTCATTTACTTCATCTAAGGGGTGCAACCATATTTTCTAAAATAGTTGTTTCTTTTCCCTTAATACCACCAATACCCCAATAGAATCAGTTGTGGAAACAAAACTGGACTGCTTTTCGATGTGGTTTTCTTTTGTGTTTAGAAAATACCCCAAACTTCTATAATTGCCAGTACCTTAAAAAAAAATCAAACAAAAAATCAACCAAATAAAAAATCCAAACTCTTAGATGGTTCTTACAATGCAATACCATGTTCCTTCCTTAAAAATAAAGCAAAGTAAACAAAAAAAAAAAAAGTATTTATACGGTACGGGGGTTTTTGCCTTTTAAAATGTTACAATACATTCCTGCCTTATGTGAAATATCATGGCAGGTGCATGCACATCCCTACTGCTGCAAGATGGGCTAGATGTGTCTTTTTTCATGGAAAGTTTCATTGGGTATGAACAGGAGTTATAACACAACTGCTCAGCATCCTACTCTGTCTATATTTTTGAAATGCAGCTGTGCTTTTAAAAGAAAATGTAGACTGCAACAGTTTGTTGTCATTAAGTTCTTTTTCCAAGCCCAGGACAAGGAATTATGAATTTTAAATTTATATATTTTCATTCCAGTGAGCATTTGCCAAGGCTTTTCCCTGTCCCTAGGACTGCATGTCAAAAAAAGGCTTGGGGCAGACTGGGGGTGTTTTCCTTCCCCTTCAGCTGCCCCCTCTGGGGCTCAGAGCTGTGCCTTATTGCACCTTTTGTTTCTTCATTAACTCCATCCAATGACCCCTGGAGTGCTGTAAAAGCTCAGCACCTCTTTCCTAATTGAATCAAAGTGCAGTGTGCTGCACACAGACTTGGGCACGTCTTTGATCCTTCCCAAACAAAGTGACTTTCAGCACTCCAGGATTTAGCTCTGTGTTAAGACTAAAAGTACAAATTTAATTATCTGCTCCATGTTTGATGGGAGCAAGAGTCCCAAGTCAGTGGTGTTAGGAAAGGCTACAACAAATGTAATATTCCTTGCCAAGACCTTCCCCTCTGGCATTAGGTATCTACAAGAATCCTCCTATCACAGATATTTTGTTCTATTTTTTTAAAGATAAAAAGCCTAAAATGTCAACACCTCCCCTATCCCCTAGCACTTAGAAAAATAGTTTAAATCTCATTATCTCATTTGTCTGTGAAGGCCTACTCTAAAACGAACCTTGCATTCATTTAGAAATCTGAAGGGAATTTAACTTTACTGAAAGAATCAGTTTCAAAGAAATTGAAATGTACATGACAGAATGCACAAAAATCAGTTTTTTTAATAAATAACCCACACTGACAACTGCTTATGATCAACCATACTTAGGAACTGATTGTTATTTCAGGATTACACACAAATGGCCAGGGATAGAATCTGGTCATAGAAAATACCCTGTTGCACTTCTTGAAGATAGTGATCTTAAAGAGAAAGCTGTAAATGGAAGCAGATTTTGGCCTGTAGCACATACTTGCATGCAGACATAACTGCCTAGGATGAGCTGCTGGACTAGAGGATGAAAATGTATTTGCTTAACAGAACTGGAAATGATACAGTGTGCATAAAGTTTTAGAGTCTAAATTTATAGATTCTAATTCCTTTTGAGGTAGTTTGGTGGCATTTTTAATTTACAGAAGCTATAACATTAAATAGAAATAAGAGCATTGTTGTTATCAGAACAAGCCTGCCTGGCCTGTAACTCACTTGCACATTCTCTCATGGCTCTGCAAAGAATGAAGCATTTCTTTTCCAGCCATCTATTTTGAATTCTTAATCCTCAGTATGCTTGGCAGAAAAACCAAGGGAATAGAACAGAAAGGTCCTGGACGGTTGCAGTTGATCCAAATGTGAGGGGGATTGGTTTTGTTATTTATTGTTCATTGCATTAATCAAACTTTGTAAAGTTAGGACAGAAATAATTATTTCTGCTGCAGACCTTTTGTCTTCTAAATATTATAGAAACAAAAATGAAAAATCATTTAACGTGAATCATTTAATCATTTTCTTTGAGTGAAGAATTCAGAGTTTATAGATTTAGATATAGATGGCACTGGTAAATTTTTAGTGAATCCTGTATCATGTGAGAAAGTTGGGGCTCTAATGAATTTATTTCTTTGATTTCATAGAACTCGTGTTTCTTAAGTTAATTGGACATCATCTGCAAAAATTGTCCTGCAACAGACATTGGTTGTAGGGTCATGTTTCACTGTGCTCCTCTGTTTGTCATAAATAACTGATGCACTGCATTTCATCTGCAGTATCTGTAATTGCACTGAAAATTAACCATTTCCAGCACCAGTTGTAGAAGAATCTGGTAACAGTCTAACAAATTGAGTAAGAGATCTTTGTGACACTGTCATCTCCACAACAATCCATTTCTTTTTAAGTATTTCAAAGTATTTTGACAGTAGAGATCCTGTGTTGGCTAAATGCTATAACTTATTGCAGCTACCATTCCTTTTGCACAACATATACATCAGAGAGAAAACATGAAGATGACTTTTGCAGCCTTATATTTACAGTTTTCAAAACTGTATTTATAACTAATTTTTACCTTGAGGCAGTCCTGATATAATAAAATGGCTCTCACGGAATAACCTTATTCATTACAAGAAAATTCAGTACAATCAAGAAGCTAAAACCCCTGGTGATAAGAAAAGCTTGGCTGTGCTGGTTTTCAAGCAACATACATGGGAAGAGGAACAATCAAAGTCCATCCTTGCTGGCAAAAACCCCAGCTTGCAACTGGCAAAAGAAATCTGAAGAATAACCAGGACCTGTACAGCTCTTTTGAGCTGCTACATGCAGCTCATCCTACCAGGAGGAAGATAATCCATCACGATAAAAAACAACCATCCATTTTAAACTTGCTTGGCAAAGAGGATGTTCTTATTTGCATAATGATGGTTATTTGAATATGATGAGAATTTGCCTGAGCGAGACTCAAGCTCAAACACATTCAAATGTGATAGTCTGTACAATTTTCTCAAGGATTGCAATTTAATACTATTTATCTAATGAAAGAAAAATAAATATTGGCTGTAACAACCCATTATGCTTGAGAGCCGGTTTTAAATTACACTTGAATAAAGTAACTGAGTGTGGGATGTTCACATTTCCTCAGGGATCGGTAACACTTCCCAAAATGGTGAGAAATGTCCTCCTTTTCCAAGTAGCCTCCATCTCAATAACAGGACTGCAGAGATAACACTGACAAAGTGGGGCCTGTTGCGCTTCCAGCATTCCCAGCCACAGCAGCAATGAACTGAACAGCACTGCACCAATATGGAATGATATCAAGGAATCATAAAGCCAAGTTTAAGGGAAAAAAATACTCAGAGTATTTAAAGACTGGCAAATAATCATTGACAATATTTATACTAGAAATGACACAGAAATTTTATCAGAGAGAAGCATTGCTCATTTTAACCACTTCATAAGGAAACCGTGGCTGGGACATTATTTGGTCTGTTCAGAGAGCTCCTTCCAGCTCTCAGAGATGACCAGAAGGGAGAAGTTCCTGTCACTTTTATGTATATTCATAGGTAATTGTGAAAAAAGATCTGTCCATAGAGAGGGAAATAACACCACAGTTACAAATATCTACATTTTGCACTTCATCTGACACAGACATTGTGACAGTCTCAATTACAGGACTCTGATTTTATTTCTGAACATTCTGAAAACTGTGGTGAATTACGGTTCTAAATGAGAACTTTGCCATTCACACTCCATAAAAAGCACAAGAATTTTTGCGATTTTATTATAGGAAAACCTCCACATTTTCTCAGGATATTGGATGCCATGTCTAGCAAGAAATAAAAGCCTTCTGATATTTTCAAAAACATAAGGCAATGGGAAGCCCAGCCATGAATGGTGATGAATGTGCAGTCACCTTGCAATACATTTTTACCTATGGAAAGCCACCAACTCCAGCCAGCCCTGGATAATTCCAGATATCAGTGATTTTAGCAAGGATGCAGTTTTCTGACTGCAGAGCCATATATTTGTCTTGCCAAACCTTAAATAGCCCAAGACTGGATTCTGTGCTGCAGATGCTGTGGATAATTAACCAGCAAATCCAGCCATGTGAGAGAGATTATTTTATTTGTGTCTTCAAAGGCATAAGAAAAAAATCATGCCTAATCTTAGTTCAAAGCCAGTCCTCCTCCTATTAAAGTCTATGGGATTCTTTGCTGCTGAAGTTAACCTAAAATGACTTAATTGTTCTAATTATGTCTTGAACAAGACTGTCAAGAAGCTCTGTTCTTGTAAAACAAAGAATGTTCTTGAAGAACAATTGAACTACCTGAAACTGTGATCTTGAGAAGCTAATAATGCATCTCTAAAGCAGAAAAGGATGCAAGCTGGTGGTTTTATTGCAATTCAAATAAAGTGTCTTTTATACAGTTAGGCTAATTCACTACATGGATTTTTTACAGTTTGTTTTGGGCTTTTTTGTGATGGCTTGGTCTTCTCCATCTGAGCTTCATGAATTTCCACTATCATTTTCCACTGGAATCCACCCCGTAACAGAAACATCTCCAGCTCTGATTAAAAGGCCCAAAATTTTAATGGAAAGTTGAAACCTATTTCCACATGTCCTGATGGAGGCTGCCTTCCTGGAACACGTAGATGTCTCTACAGCAAACCATCTCAAAAGGGTTCTCACTTCAGTCCTGTTGCCACAATTTCTGGCTCCGGCCCTTAAAGCTACTTCTGTGTTAACCCAACCCAAGACCAGGAAGCAGGTCATTGATAAAGACAATTACAAATTTACCATTCTTCTGAGTGGGGAAGAAAATGCTTTCCAGTCTGGAGCTTGAGTGACATTGTAAGACAATATCAATGTGATTTTAGATTTTTATTTAGAATGTTCTACAAAAATACTTTGCTTTCCAAACAGGAAAATATTTTGATATTTCAAATTGTAAGGCATTGAGAGTGGTGAGGAAGTGATTACAGCAACATTTCTATGTAATGAAGCAAAGTGTATCAGTTTGACTCTCTAGGGTTATTATTCACTGAAGCAGCTACAGATATAAAAATACCAGGCATTTTGTGGTAGCTTTTCCTTTCCTCACACTGGCTTATTTCTGCACTGGGAATGCAGTATATTGGTGGCAATTTATATGCTAATGACTAAAGTGGCATATAAATTGTATAACTGCATATTAATGAAGAATGAGGGGGTGTAAGTTATGATGCCTTTATGCAGTGCACAGGGAAGCATTTTCTCATCAACTGTTGATATTTAGTTCTTGGACTGGTCTGTAAATCAAAATTCCCACAAGTTGAGTAGAAGTCAAGGAAACTGTGGAAGCAAGACAGGTATAAACTTAAACTGAACTGAGTTCTTGATGACTAAAACCTGACTAGAAATGCTTATTGAAAAAAATATTAGGAGATGGCCTTGTCCTCAGAATTAGCAAGTCAGATCTCAGGCCTAAATCTTTTTAAGCTGGAGTCACTGCTAACAATTTACTTCTTCTTTGTTCAGTTGTTCTGTCTGTGCATGCTGGACAGTTAAAAAAAAGTAATTTCCTCTCTAATCTTGGTATCAAAATATTCACTGAAAAGTGTCACTAGAAATATTGCTGAGGCCATGCCTTTGATTAGTTTGCATTAATACAGGCTCTGGACTTGGTGCTACTCAGTTCCGCTGCCAGGTACTAATATAGCTCAATGTCCCTTTCATTTATTCACACAATGCATCTGCAAACATCCTGCAGAAAAGTATTTTGGGATTGTCTTTGAGGGCAACAGCCCAAATCACACCTCTGTGATAATTCAGGCCTAAGCTGCAGTGTCCTGCACAGAGAATAGTTCTGCACATGCTGGAGTGCCCTTCCTGCGGGTAACTGAAATCCCCAGGTCTCATGATCTTGTTTTTATGGTTGAATTAAGCAGAACTGATTCAGTCATGTCTCATAGGCAGAAACGTGATGACAACTTGAGCATTTTGCTGTTGAGCTAGAGGGGTTTATTCACATGGCACTATTTTAAGGTAGCTCATCCATTATACAAGGCAAAAATAAATATTTTATTCATATTAAGTAATTTTTAGAGCCTGGTTGAGGTTCTGGTATCCCAGGATCTGTTAAGGTAACTGGATGGAATTACTTGTCCTCCTGCTGCCACATAATACCTGAGCATCATTTCCCAAGCATTTCCTGCACTCAGAGAGCTGCTGCCTTTGCTGTCAGTCACCCTGTTGGCACTCATTTACCAAAAATCCAGCCCAGATGTCAGCACACAGAGCGAATTTCTGCTGAGCTCCAGCAGCCAGCCCTGCTCTCCTCTGCTTGTAGTGAAACCTGCACACACATGGCTGCAGTTATTGCCCTGGGGGTACTGAGAGCACGTGGCTTCAGACGCTGCACGAAATAAAGAGAAGGCTCCAGCAGTTTGACTGATCTGAATTTTTTAAATAGCCTATAGGAAAACGATTTTTTTTTGAAAGGTAATATGATAATCCTTTGCTTTGAAGAGTTCTAGGTTAGTCTGGGAGGATGGTGGCTGAAGGGAGGCCAGACAGAGCTGGTTCAGGAGCAGGGCTGAGTGCTGGGGGACACTGCTGCAAACCTTGGGCAGCTCCCTGCAGCCAGCAGAACGACTGAGGGGTGCATAACCAGTTTTCGCTTGTGTTGCTCCATGCCAAGTGAAGGAAACCTCTTTGGTCAATAAATACATCCTAATTTTGCAAGATTTATTCAGCTCACTTGAATATTCTGTCTTTGAAACACAGGAGTTCTTCACTGCAAAATTATTAGCTAACTTCTCTGAAGGACCAGCTCCTTCACCTTCTCACAAAAAAAAAAAAAAAAAAAAAATTGAAATAGAGTTTTTAGGAAAAGCAAAAGTTTTAACAGCAGCCATCATGAGCCACTAATCGAAACCAAAACAGCATGCTGCTGTCAATCTGATAATGGAGGAAGCCTTATGGGATATTGCAGTGATTAATTTTTTTTGTCAGGTAAATGCTTCAGGTAGCAAAACAACAACAACAGTTAAGTGTTGAATACTTTTCATTTGATTTAACATGAAAAGATCACTTCAACCAAAAAGCTGCAGAAAGCAGATGACTCCCCCTTCATGATGGCAAAGTAATAAAAGCCTGGGAAGGAGGCTGGGCTGCAAGGCAAAAGGGCACAGTGGGGCTGATTTAACTGTCATCTAATAAATTCCGTATAATTTTGCATCTGTACCTCCTGGACAAATTACAGTATAATCTACATCAATCATGTGAACTTTAAAAAAGAAAAAAAGCTTGAGTTCCGCAGCCTTTAACTGCATTACTTTCAAACCTACATCTATGCATGGACACTGAGAATAACAATCTCAGTTCAATTCCATGTGGATAGAAAAGTGAACTGCAGGAATGGATTTGTGTAAGCAGTATATCAACAATTAGTCCTTCTCTCTTTTAAAGTTATTTTCATATTTTTAAAATACAGAGTGGGCATCACCACAAATACCTTTATTACTCCATATGCATACTCCAATATGCAATATTTTTTCACTTGAAGAACCTACACATTCATTCAGCATTAGACATGCAAAAAACCTCTTAGGGGCTAGAAGGAAAAAAACAGGGTCATGAAAGAAAGAATAGAAATAAAAACCACATTGCTACATTTTCTAGCTCATTAGAAGAAAAAAAAATTCCAAATGTGAAACTGTATTTTACACAGGCTCAACTTCTGTCTTACAGAAAATCATAGATTAACAACACAAAGGAAGCATGGATTTGATTTTTTATATTGTTACCTCATCAATTCCTAAATTAAGCTTTGATAGAGTCCCTTTAATAAACCTGATCATTTGAACTAATCTTTTAAAAGCAAAGAGTGAAAAAACCAATGTTCTCCTATGAAATTTATATTCACAGAAAAAAGTAGTATATTAGGCTTCAAATTTCATTTCGTGTCTATCCTCTGGGACAGAAGCAATTGTGAAAATATTTACTCATATGAATATTCCTGCTGAATTTAATGCCTGAAATTAACTCAGATGTTTTCAACATCATGGTTTTCATTGGGATGTAAATGTATGCAAGTAAACCAAGATGCACTTTGTTCCTGTCTCAAGCAGCAGCCCTTTGCATGGAAATAGGCTCGAGCATTAACCAGAAAATGAAAGGGAGGAGGGGAGGTGTGCAGCAGTTCCTGATGAGCCCAGGAGATTTTGTAAAGCCAATGAACTGAAATACTTCCAGACAAATTGACTAAAATCTTAACTGCTTATTCAATTATGGATAACTGAGAGTGTGCTGCAAACACTCAGGAGTTTCGGTGCATTTGAAGTTATTACCTTTAATTATGTCTCAGAAGTCTATTCCAGCACAATGAATTTCTTGGAGAAAAAAAATATTCCAAATCTATCCCCCAATACAAAAGCAGTTTGATCAACAGTTGATGTGTTGTGGAGGATTTGCTCCTTTTTGAATGTGTGTGTTTGGAATTTTTGGAAGAAGAATGATTAGCAAAACAGTTCATTTTAATAGTAAAATAGTTCCGTTTAAGGGTGTGAAAAAAGTCTGTTACTCTCCAAGAAGTTAAATTCTTCTCTTTTTCTTTATGATGCAAGATCTGCCTCAGTCAACAGTTACACTGCTAAGTAGTACCATGCTGAAAGAAAACCGATTTCCCATATGTTTTTGTAACAGAGATCAGATAAATCTAATTCCTTCTGTCAGAAGAATACATCATGGATTTCTAGGGATCAGCACCACTGTGGCTGAGAAGAGGAGGCAATCAGTCTTCCAGAAAATGAGGTAGTGACAGAGTGAGGCGTAATGGTTTTAAACTGAAAGAGGGTAGATTTAGATTAGATATTAGGAAGAAATCCTTCCCTGTGAGTGTGGGCAGGCCCTGGCACAGGTGCCCAGAGCAGCTGGGGCTGCCCCTGGATCCCTGGCAGTGCCCAAGGCCAGGCTGGACATTGGGGCTTGGAGCACCTGGGACAGTGGAAGGTGTCCCTGCCATGGCAGGGCTGGCACTGGATGGGCTTTAAGGTCCTTTCCAACCCAAACCATTCTATGCATCTGTGATAAATGTCATGGTTTCTCTTCCCAGTCAAGGCTCTTCCAGCTTCATTTAAATGTAACTGCACTGCTGGTTAGAAGTCAATGTCAGCTATGTGTGTGATATTTGAAGTGAATGCTAACTTCAGCAAAACCACTGAAAATGAAAAGGAGGAAGGCAGACAAAAAAAATCCAGGGATGGGACAGAGTATCCTGCTAATAAACAAACTAACAGAAGAAAAGGCCAGGAAGAAACAAATGCTTGTAGCCAGCTCTCTCCCCTTCCTTTAACCTTTGCAGGGTTTCTTGGAGAGGCCAGCAGTGCCACAGATGTGCCACAGATGTGACTTTCCTGGTCTCTGTGTACTAAGCAGCAGTGCTGCTGTGCACTTGTGCCTTTCAGCCTCAGCCACCTCACACAAGGCATCAGCTCCTTTTGTTTCATCAGTGTTGTTGTGATAAAGTTGGATCCTCCTTACAGATTTCCTCACAAATTTACAATAAATTACAGTTTGTATCACACCATAGATAAATCTACCACTGTATATAATGAGAAAACAAAAGGTCTAGTCTAATATGAGCAAAATTCTTATGTGGTGTGGCCTGTGTTATTTCACGGTCTGTTAAACAGGTAAGTGAAATGTACATTTAGGTTGTGCTATGGCTATTCTTTAGCACACAACTCCAACAGCAAATAGAAACAGCTCTACAAAACCAGAATTGGGATAAATCTGATATTCAGTATAATGCTGATTGTTTTGAGGGATATGCCTCAAACAAAACCCACTGTCAGTTCAAACCCCAGTGCAAGCACACCCACACATATGCAGAAGGAGTGCAGGCATTTTCTCAACATTGTTGAGAGCAGCTGCTTTTGGCAGCCTGGTGTAGTTTTCCTTCTCTACAAAGCTTGCTCACTGTTCTGAGCTCTGCTCCTTGCCCAGCCTCACAGGTCACTCACCTTGGCAGTGCCAGCACCTTCTGCCAGGCAGAAAATACCAAAGCTAGGAAATGCTTTCCTTATGTCAGGGTTAAAGTTGAGTAGTTCAACATCAAGAACATATCTAATAAAATCTTAAATGGTTTCTTACTCCTTCTTTTATGGAACAACTCTGCTATCATCAATATGTAATTTTCCATCAGCTTCTAGTATATGGAAATGCCAAGGCACTCACAGGTAGCCCCAGGGGTACCCCCATCCCTGCTCCAGGACCTCCTCCCTCCTCCCACACAGGTGTGGAGGTCTGACCCTACCCTGCAGCCCTCCTCCCAAGGGAATGGGATGTTTACAGCCCCCAGCCCAGTGTCCCTGTGGGGATCCCAGCTCACCTCACGCCTCTGCCCAGGTCCTCGCCCAGCCCGCCATGTCGCTGCCTCCCTCATGGATCCGCGGCTCAGTCCGGGTGCTCCAGGTGAGCAGGGCCCGCACCAGGGAGCTCACCTCACACCTGGCACTGTGTCCCTTGGCCTGCCCCGAGCCCTGGCACTGAGTCCCTCAGCCTGCCCCGAGCCCTGGCACTGCCCATGGGTGCCCAGACCCTGGGCCAGCCGAGGGGCCGTGAGGGCCGTGAGGGCCGTGAGGGCCGTGAGGGCCGTGCCCAGACAGGGCCTGACGGGCGTGAGGGGTCACGGCCGAGGTACCCCCGGACAGCAGCACGGCCCCTCCAGTTTGCCTTCACCAGGTAATGATGACCCTGCTGTGCTGGGTGGGCAGCAGGAAGGAATATTTTCTTTAATTTTGCCTGCCAGGTGAGCAGGAGTGACGGGGCTGGCCGTGTGCCCTGCGTGTGGGGAAGGCAGTCCGGCGAGGCCGACATGGCGCCGGTTGGTCGGTACCAGTCTGACCCTCCCCTGCAAGGGTGAACACTGCAATCAGCTCGTAGTTCCATCGTGGGCGGGCTCCATTTGTCTTTAAAACATCCTTTTGCCTGTTGGTAGAGTCACATTTTATGGTACTGGTTTTACTTCTTCTTTGCCAAAGTAGATTTCAATTTAAATGGGAATTAAATTATCATTATCTGTGGTTTTCCTTCTACTTTGACATTGCAAGAGCAGTTCTTACTGGTATGACCATTTCTTACTGGTATGCCAAGGCTTTCTTCCTGAGTAGCTGGGTAATTAGCAAGTTCTGAGATATATTTTTAGTAAGATACAATGTAAGCATCCCAGAAGAGAAGGCTGTACTTGAGTGGATGATGTCAAAATGGTGTGAAACTTCAAAGCTGTTCTCTTTTCTTCAAGTGTGCAACTACTACTCTGTGAGATCTCTTAACAGACAGCCCTTACAGATATGGCTTGGTACTGCACGTGCAAGTGCAATAGAAATAAAAAGCTCCAGCAGCCCTAGTGTTTGTTTTTAGGCTGCTGGCATCACAGACAGTTTTTATGTATTGCACAACAGGAAAGTCTGGACTTAAAACTTAAGGTCTCTTAATAAATAAGCAATTTTAACCTGATTTGCAATCATGCTATTTAGTCATATGGTGTCTGTGAATGGTAAATAAAAGATTCCCCTTTGAGAGAACTTCCTGAGAGCATCCTGAGTGCAATCACCTCTAGGACAAAAAGTCCCCAGGCAGCCTTGGGATGCTGACCCTCTGATTCTAGACTTGCAACCTTAATTAATTCCTATTTCTGCTCAATAAGGTTTTTACAGCTGATAACTATCTAGTTAGTGTGCTGCTTGGCAGCACTGCAAATGAGCAAATTAAGCATAGTGCTTCTTCCTAAGTAATTGCCATTTAATCCTGATTTTAAAAGAAGCAGTAGTGATTGGAAAGCAGCTTTAATTTTGTTAATGCAAAGTTATCTTTTGAGGAAATAAATCACACAGAACATGAAAGAGAGTAGGTTTAGATTAGATATTATGAAGAATTTTTTAGTGGGAGGGTGGGCAGGCCCTGGCACAGGGTGCCCAGAGCAGCTGTGGCTGCCCCTGGATCCCTGGCAGTGTCCCAGGCCAGGCTGGATGGAGCTTGGAGCACCTGGGGCAGTGGAAGGTGTCCCTGCCATGGTAGGGGTGGGACTGGACGGATTTTAACACTTCCAACCCAAACCATCCTATAATTCTATGATGATTTGGTTACTTTATTAATTTTTATATATCTGCTTGCTAGTGAAGGACTAGTATGTTAAGAGAAATTAAATCTATCTGTATTGAAACTGAGCTACGACCTGCTGTTCATCTGTTTGGGCTTAAGATTTCACCAGGAGAGTTTTTGGAAGGGGTTGACCATCTGTAAAAGCAGCCAAACAATCTTGTCTGGTAAAGTGTGCATCTGCAGTAAATGGAAGGCAGAAGATACCAAAGCTAGGAAATGCTTTCCTTATGCCAGTGTTAAAGTTGGGTAATCCAACATCCAGAACATATCTAATAAAATCTTAAATGGTTTCTTATTCCTTCTTTTCTGGAACAACCTTGCTATCATCAATATGCAATTTTCCCTCAGCTGTTAATATATGGAAATGTCAATAATGCCTTGTTCTCTAAAACACATCAGACACTTTGATATTGCATTTCGGTTCATAAAAGTGTGCCTGAGCTGATAAACAACAGCTGTAGAACAGATTCTGTTAGATCAAAACAAAAGGTGATTTTTTTCTTATTGACCAAAGGTTTTAAGAAATAGGCCTGGCTTCTAAGACTTCATTTTTTGTCAATGAAATTTTGAAAGCTGATTGTCATGTTAAATCTTGGGTTTAAAGTTGTTTAGAGAAAGAATGGATCTGTTCTTTAACTGACCTCTCTGTTCTGAAATATTTTGCTGTTCTAGGGTAGGACAGATGAAGTATTTACCTCCTCTGTTCTTCCCCTGTGCTTAGTCCTGTAAGATGTGCACAGAGTAGGAGTAACATCATCTTTAAAAGAAAAATGACCTATTCTTACCTTGCCTACTCTGCACCTCTAAGACAGTGCTAAGAGGCTGTAGGTGAATTTTGAGATCTAATTCCCCTAAATAAATAATGAAGCCAGATATTTCTAGCTTATTCTGGCTTTTTGGACTTTAGCTCCAAGTCCGAGAACATGAGTTTTTCTTTTCCAAGGGATGTCTTCTAAGAATAATACTTTCCTTTGTCTGAAGAAATATTTTTTGACATACAAGGGACTCCAGGGAAAAAAATACAGGAATTGTAAATGTTTTGTTCTTCATGTCCTAAAATAGCTTTGCACTTTCTTTTAAATACTTACTACAAGTTAGGAAGTCTTGACTATCTCAACAGTGCATTTCAAAAAGAATAAATAATTAATCATTGTATAAGCAGTGCGTGGATTTGCTGTGGGAATGGGATGTTTCCAGCAGTTTTTTTCTGTTTTTTCATAAAGCAAGTTGATGCACACTGCTTGATTAACTAATAGTAGTGTGACCAGTGGAACACTGAAAGTAATAAATACAATCTTAGTGTGCTTTGTTTGGACGTGAATGGAGACAGTGCTGGGGCTGCCCTGTGATCACTGAGCAGTGCAAGGCACAGAAAGAAGCTGAGTTCAGATACAAGGTGAGGTTCAGATCAGCTGAGCTATAAAATATGAGCAGTGATAGCCTCCTGCACAGCACACAAGATGGACCATGATTTTTTATAGTTAGGAAAAATTAAGCAACTTTTTTCAATAAATCTGAGTCTCAGTTGTCAGGAACCAGTTTTTTGTATGTCCCAGCTTGAAAATTGGCAGTTCCAGATGGAAACAAATAGTTGGCATATTAATGATAAATATCCACAGGCAACTTTTCATTACCAGGAAATAATGACATTTTTCACTATTGACTGCATCCTGCAGAGCAGGATCTATAAAACTTGTGATCCATCATTCTGCTTTTTATGTACATGTATGTTTTCCTTATTATTAAATTGCACTCAAGTAAAGACTCAAATCTTCTCACAGTAGCACTAAAGGCTTTGTAGAAATCAGAGCTGTACAATTTGGGGCAAACACTCCCATTATGTTGGATTTGTGTGGGTATAAGTGGTTACACCAAAGTGCAAAGCTTTAGTAAATCAAAAGCTTAAGTTGATTTCCTTAGCATGGAAAGCTGAGGGCTTAGTGGACTTAGAGAAAGTTGCTCTCGGATTTCCCTTTGGAGAAGCTCTGTCCAATTTCTGCAAAGATCCAATGTCTGAGATGTCAGAGCCAAATACCACCTGCTCTTTTAAGCTAATATCTGGGGGTCCCCCAGAGGTGAGGGTCTGTGGGGGTAAAACACCTGTGCCCAGCAGCTGACAGCTCAGCAAAGGGGGTCAGTCAAACCTTGCTGTTCTCTGCCCCTGCTGCTTCCCACGTCCAAACATCAGCTCACAAAGAGCAGGGGCCTGAGCCACCCCCTGGGATGGCCCTCTGGGGGTTCCCACAGCTGGAATTCAGGGTAACAGCATGGGCACAGGCCTTGGGGTGCTACACAGAGCCTGTAAAGTCTGTTGTTGTGCCCTCCTCCTGTTCGCTGTGTGTGCAAGTTTATATTGCAGTGTTGCAAGTTATTTCTCATGAGCATCTATCTCGTAAGCACTTACCTCTCAGCTGCTTTCAAATACCCTGAGAATATTCTCATGGACATGCTGGAAAACAGTGTTTGATATTAATGGTACAAGTTCAAGGATGAAGTAATGGTAAACAAATTAATTTTTAAAACCTAAAATAATTGCCTATGTCAATTCTGTTTACTAATGCATTTATTTGGCTTTCTGATTAAAATGTCACATGAACTTTAATGCTTTATTGCCTTTTATTTTAGCACACATTATATTATGTGGTAGAGTTTTCAATTATACAGATGTAGTCTTGTATTAATTTGGATATCTCACTTCAGTAATTAAAAGAAAGCTTCTTTTCTGTTTTCCTTAATAGCCCTTCTGAGTCTGCCTTTATTTCTGGTGCAATTATTTTGGTTTTTGACGTGCAGGGATCTGATTTTCCACTCCAGCCATTACAGTATTGCCTGGTTCTCTATTCAGAGCTTTAAAAGGATATTTCATGTGAGAGCTGCCTTAAGTGCTGCTGTGTCATTTGGACGTGTGCTGTACCTCAAACAGCCCCGTGTGACTCACACAGATTTACCTGCTGTATTCACAGCTGTATATTCAGGAATCAGAAGGCACTAAAAGGAGCCTGAGAAAGGCAGGAATGCAGAGGAGCTCCAAAGCACATTCCACACTTAGTGGTGGGAAATGGCAACTGTAAATATTGCTGACTGTGAGCCTCCTCCCTGCTCCTGGCAGGCCTCTAGCCCTGGTTTAAGGTGCCTCTGACATCTAATTCCAAGTGTTTTGCACTGCTTTACAAGGAGTACTAACAAGTGGGAGCTATTTACTAAATGAAATGTTTGTCACTTCGCTATCCAAAAAGCGTAAGGGAGTAAATCACAATGTTCATGTGTGGTTGCCAAGGGGAAAATCCTAATCACAAACTGGGAAATCAGAATAACCAAACTCAATTTGTGACTGACACTGGGCAGCCTTGAGCAGGACACATAAGGGGCAATGTTTAAAAACTCTAAATATTTTTAAAAATAGCAGGAGTTTGGGTTTTGTCAGTCCTCACCTGGAAAATTGGTGTAATGATACTGGCCTGCCTTGCAAGGGTTTTATCCAAGGCTTTGAAAGACTTTTTAATATCAGCTAGATATGCAGTTGGGATGCCTCACTGGTTTTTCTTCTGAAACCAAAGAACTGTCCCTCAAAAATCATGGGAAAAAAAGAATGATGGGAGATTTACTTTCTCTGATCTGACAATTAAATTTACTTCAAATATCACCTTAGAAACATAAGAAGATATTAATATTTAACTTCTTTCCCTCATAGAACCACTTTTGGAAGTACAAGGGAAGTGAAGGAAAAATATTTTCAAACTTCTGTGAAAAGGTAAGAGTTGCTTTTACCAAAAGGCTCTTTACATATTTATTAAACAGTTTTTGGAGATGGTCTTATGTTTTTCACATGCTCAAGTACCATATGCAAGAAACCAGAATTTGGATTGACAACTCTTTGCCCAAAACCAGTGCAGAACATCTGACATTTCTGACCTTCAGCCTAAGAAGGTCTTTTGGTCATGTTGCCTATCACTTTTTCTCCTTGTAAAAATCCTCTTAATGGTGTTTTCAGAAGTAACTTCTTAATGGTAAACAGTATTTTGGAAATTCCAAGAAATATTTACTTTTTCTGCCAAACCAGCTGAGTGGTTGAGTAAACAAATGTAATTATCTTTAAAGTCTTCTAGATTTCTAATAAATATCTGTTTTATTTTCTATTCATGATAAAAGCTTGAACACTGTATTATTAGGAAAGAGCTATGCATGCAACATTTGTCACTCATTTTGTTGGTAAGCACAAAGCTTTGGCAGCAGCCTAAATCATTGCTAAAAATGAAGTTGCCTGGCACTTTATCAGTTTATGTAGAGATGGATTCTAGCAAACTTCTGCTGTCACTGAAATTCACAATTTCAAAGTCCAGCAGCATAGGAGGCAAAGGAAAATAAAAGTAGAATATCTACTGAATAAATATTTTCTTTTTGCCTGTCTCTGCAGGCTCTTTGTCTGCCTCTCAGCCCTAACAGAATCTAGAAGAACAGAACGATTCTGGTGAATATTTGCTAAAAACGAAGTTATGATGGGAGGGCTTTGAGCAGTGCTCAGTACATAAATCCCTGGGATAAAGGTAAAAAGGGCAGGTGTGAAGGTTGAGAGGCTGCTGTGTGGTGGGTGTGCACACTGGTAATGCAGACAGTGTCTAACCCACTCTGAGTGCCCATGCTCCTGCCATTAGCAGGCCTTCAGTGAGCCTTGTGGATGGGTGAACAAAGCGTCATCAGCTTATCCAGCTTGGGCAGCAAAGGCTGAATTGCAGAGGGCAGGAGTCACTTCTCAGCCCTGCTCGGGTGAGTTATGCCTTTCTCCTTCCCTGCTCCTCCGAGGAAATGAGGCTGCTTCTGCTGCCAAGAGGGAGAAGAGCAGGTTCAGCACAGGGCTGGGCTGAGATTCCAGATGTTCCCCAGGTGTGCTCCTGACATCTGAAACCTCGCTGTGTACTGCCTGTCACTGACCCTCCCTTTGCACAGCATCTTCTGTAGGATCTGCACTTGCAGAGGAGGCTTGCGTTTTTCCCTCTGAAGCTGAGATGGGGTTCTGCCTGATCATTCCATATGTTGCATATTCTGGACCATCCCCATCACAGATGTTTCTCTCCACACATTAAAATTGGGTTTCAGCTCATTCGGCTTCAGCACTTGACTTTAAAAGCCAAACAAATCAATTCCTTTTCTTGAGGGTATAATGCATCATTTTCCCCTCTTTGACTGTGTATTATCTTCTTTTACATCTGATCACATCATCAGAATCTAACTTCCTGCATCTGTGCTGCCTAATTAGTGCCTTGGCTTTAAACCTCCTCCCATCAAAAATATACACTTTTCAAACTAGTCAGTATTTTTATTTATTTTATACAAAGTGTTCCGAGCATATTTAATGAGAAGAGGAAGAGTGCTGGTTTCTCTAAATTGGACATGCCAAAGAAGAGTGAAAAGATTATGGGATGTAGAAACAAAGAAACCAGTGAGTTGGGGGAAAAATAGAGAAAAAAAGGAGCTGTAGATCATTGTTTCTGTGGCCAGACTATATTCAAATGTTACAGGCTGATGGTAGTGTCATAGATAATGCTGTTCTGGAGTCTCAGTAATTCCTTTTGAATGACTGCAGCCTAGGCCATGAGGAAACCTGTATTGCACTGATGAAAATCAGTGAGAGTTTTCCTATGAAGAAAAGTCACAAGGATGGGCAGTAAAAAGCTACGATGGAGCAATGCATGTAAAGGAGATGGAGAATTTTAACAGTAGCAAGCAGAGTTTTCCATGCATGTGCTCTCATTTGCAGCATTACTTTTATTTTGGTAAATGATGTGATATTACACCTAAGTTTGAAAGAGTTTGTTTAATTCACCAAACAGAATCTCCTGTGTACTTCACTTATTTTAGTACCTTCAATAGCAAATATTCTATCCCCTAAGCACATGTAAATGCACACCTTCACTCAGATTTTCATGCCTGAAAATCAACATGAGTTGTAATTTAAAGCATACATGTTATAAAATCATATCTAATTAATAGATTTTAATTAAAAGCAAAAGAGTATCTCCTTTTGATAGGGTATCTCAAAGTACATTTACTTTGTGGTTTTGAACATGATACTTTTGAGTACATAAATATGTTACAATAGAATAATTTTTTCTAAATATCTGCCTGTAAAGCAATATGCACAAAATGATTTTATAGAGTGTAAAAGACCAGACAGAACTTGATGCTTATATCCTGCTTTTCTTTCCTGGCTGAGCAAATTGTACTTGGTCAGCAGAAGAATTGCTTAGTTTCCAGTTTATTTTTTTTGTTCCAGGATTTCTGATAAGAATTTTTTGTTCTGGATGTAGGTGTAGATCCTAACGCTCAAATGCCCAGGTATCAGAAGGTTTGTACAGTACTCAAGCCAGCCAAATGAAATTTCCGTATTTATCCCCTTTCTGTTACATTTTCAGGAAGTACTGCAGTCATTTTAACTATGATTGTTCTGGCTGTGGTTCTGAACTCACAGCTAATGGCAGGAGAAAGAAAGATCAAAAGAGGTCAAGAAGAAACAAGTGTTAGGATTTGGGTTTTCAAAGCCTCGTGGTGGAGTTAGGCTTTGTGGAAGTTAATGGGACATGGCAGATGGCCCAAATTCAAAAACTTTCTGTAAAGTGCCAGTGGCCTGTGTAATCCAGGAGTGCCTCTGGCTGAGCTGCAGGAGTGCTCTGGTCATGGAGAACAGGATAGGAACAGGAAATCCAGTGTAAACAAGACCTGCAATTCCTCCCAGGCCCCTTTTGTGACCTTGGGGACAACGAGAATCAACACTGGCAGAGCTGTGGCACCGAGAAAAGCGATGGTACCTTTGAATGCAAGGTTATCTTGGATTTGTTTTGGGAGGAAATTTCCATAAGTCAAGCATGTCCCACCAGCCTACCAAGATGTCACCGCTCAGGTTCCTGCCTGAAAATGCAGCCTTTCTTAAATAACGCAGCTGAAAGATAAATGAACGGGCCATAATTTAATGAGATTAAATGGACAGAACTTTGAACACTTGTCACAGCTTCAGCAATGCATCATATCTGAACAAGGAAGAATTGCTAAGTTCAGAAATGCCAGGATCATTAATCAGCCCTTTGATGCTGAAGTGATGTGATATAATGTTCACAGCTTGTAGAATATAGGCATTCGTTTTGCCTCGATCTGCCAATCTATTTTATGTTGGGTTCAGCCTCAGTGTAAAATCCAGAGAACTAAAGTAACTGAATTCATTGATCTATGAATATGATTTCTGAAATACCACATAAAACAACATAACAGGAAAGGATATATCTGGCTGGAGCACTTTTCATGCAAGTTGCAGAGATAATTTCTCCTTTGGCATTGGCTGAGCTGAGGGTGTCTCTGCCACAGAAGCCTGAAGCTGCCATAAGTCTTGGGGCCTGACCTGCTGCCTATGGAAAGCAATTAGAGGTTGGAGGGTTCCCAACTGACTTTGTAGAATACAATTCTGCTCCTAAAAAAGTGGCAAATGCTGCCATAGCCTTGTTAGTGTGGGATCACATGAAATATTGTTGAATAAATCTGAGACCCCCCCCTGTGTTGTACACAATCCCAGATGTCCACCAATGAGTCAAAATTAGGACAGGGATCCTGCCTCCTTTTAAAGAAATATAGCAAGGAAAGACCTCGAGGGATGGATATCTCTGTGAACAGTAAGGATATCCAGAGATGTCACATTTAAGTCAATCTTCATCCTTTGAACAACACAAGACTAATTTGGAGGCTGGAGAAGAGATCCCACAAAGGTGTCTGTTCTGTATATTCCCTCTGAAATTCGACCACAGGCCACTGCCAGACATGTCTGAATGGTGACAATATGTAAACCACACATCTAATTCCCTTTGTCAGTTTGTTTCCCTCTTCTCTCATGAAGCAAAGGGACTTGAATTTTACAGAATTTTTCTCATAAAAAATGAGGTGCAGTTATGAGTCGAGATACAAAATGAAATTTCTCACTGTGGCATTCGCAGGAAAGTAAGGATGTGACAGGACAGTGCCAAAGGTGTTAGCACCAGAGAAAGCACTGCTTAAACTCAGCTCTGTCACCTCGTGAGAAGGCAGCTGTTTAACCTCCCTGTCCCACAGGCTCGAGCTGAGCACGACTGCTCCTCACACACACAACAAAACTGATAACTGATAAAACAGATCAGGGTGATGCGGAGATAGCAGGATTGGGGCAAAGCCAAAGTTCGCGAATGGCATCCTCCTCCTGTCCGGTGAGGGAGAGGGGTTGGAGAGCCGGGAGAGGGGGTGGAGAGCCGGGAGAGGGGATGGGAGAACAGGAGAGGGGATGCAGAGCCGGGAGAGGGGATGCAGAGCCGGGAGAGGGGATGGAGAGCCGGGAGAAGGGATGCAGAGCCGGGAGAGGGGATGGGAGACCAGGAGAGGGGATGGAGAGCTGGGAGAGGGGATGGGGGGGCCGGGGAAGGGGATGGAGA
>WBNO01028184.1:66780-106716 GCA_013400575.1 Peucedramus taeniatus
CCGGCCCCGAGCGGGCACGGCCGTGAATGACCCCGCATTCATCCCGGACCTGCAGCTGTGACAGCCCGGGATGGCATCGGCACCGGCCCCGAGCGGGCACGGCCGTGAGACATCCCAAATTCATCCCGGACCTGCAGCTGTGACAGCCCGGGATGGCATCGGGACCGGCCCCGAGCGGGCACAGCCCTGAGACATCCCAAATTCATCCCGGACCTGCAGCTCTGACAGCCTGGGAGGGCATCGGGACCGGCCCCGAGCGGGCACGGCCGTGAATGACCCCGCATTCATCCCGGACCTGCAGCTGTGACAGCCCGGGATGGCATCGGCACCGGCCCCGAGCGGGCACGGCCGTGAGACATCCCAAATTCATCCCGGACCTACAGCTGTGACAGCCCGGGATGGCATCGGGACCGGCCCCGAGCGGGCACAGCCCTGAGACATCCCAAATTCATCCCGGACCTGCAGCTGTGACAGCCTGGGAGGGCATCGGGACCGATGCGGGACTCGGGCTCCGAGCGGGCACCGGCAGCCGTGAGAGATTCCAAATTCACCTGGAACCTGAAACACTGACGGCCTGGGAGGGCATCGGGACCGGCTCCTGCCGGGCGCCCACGGCGGTGCTCGGGTCAGCGGAGAGATCCCGTCTTCACTCGGACCTCAAACAGTGACAGCGAGTGAGGGGCATCCGCTCACCAAAGCTGAACCAGCCTGCACTTTCCAAAAAGAATTCTGGCTTTGGTCTTGATTGCAGGGCAACGTGTAACAGGATAGACAGTGTTTATTTGGCAAGGCAGTTGCTAGAGAATAGGAAGTGTCACACAAATATAATGTTCTTTTTCCTGCCGGCAGTGTAAGGTGCATGTAGCATTCCAGAGCAAGACATCTACATGGTTTGACAGCCTCTTATAGTAGTGCCCCTGAGAACACTCTCACACAGAAGGTCAATAGCCTGATTTTTCATGGAAGCCACGCACCTATAATTTATTTGTGCTTGCACCCACAGATAAGTGTAGTCGTGATAACTGAGAATTCTTTGTTACTCTGAAATTTATGGGTCCTGACAAAAAAATATGTGGTTGAATGACCTGAAGTAGTTCAGAAGTTGTAGTGCTATTATTTCTTGCTATTTCAGTAGAGGAATGAAGGTTAGCAAGGGTTCTGTTCTAGGATTGCATGTACTTACTCCAGATTGGGTCAAATTCAGACATAACATGAACTGCCATTTTTTTTCTTCATGTGCCTACTTCTAGTTTCAGATGTTCTTCAGGATTTTCAAGTGGAAACAAACCAATGAATAGATTTACTAAACTATCTAGCATCAACTTTTGATACTGAATCACCATGAATCTGTCCAGTGTCTGGCAGACTGGAAGTGCAGCCCACAGGTTTGGCAGTTGTAACCATTTTAGAGCACTAAAAATGCACTGAATAAACAGTGCTCAATTCCACTGCCAAGCAATTTGTGGGGAAGTGTGAGTTTTGCATATTTCTGTTACTATAGTTTTTCTCAGAGCAGATTTTGGGATGCAAGAAAGGTTTCTCTGTTATATGGGAGTGGATGAGGAAACAATGTAGAATTAACTTGGGGTCAGGGAAAAATGGTGCACCTGACTTCTAAAATGCAAATGTTGCAGAGATTCTCTGATAAGAGAGCAGATGCTGTTTTGCTGTGGAACCAGAGCAGTGTGTGAGGAGCACAGCGTGATGAGACCAGCACAGCTCAGACACCAAAGGATCATCAAATACATGAAAGATGGGCAAAGAGAAAGGGATTAGGCTCCTCTATCCCCTACAGACGGCACGAGCAGCAACAGGCGTGGGTTGCAGCACAAAGCAGCCGAGTCAGACACTAAGAAACACTTTCTGATGGAAATAGAATAAGCACTGGAACACGTTTCCTGTGGGGAAACTGCAGTGTCTCCTCCACTACAGGTCTTTAAGTGCAGGTAGACAAACATTTGGCTGTCTGGAGTGACCTAAGCAGGGCTGATCTGGCACTGGAGCAAAGGGCCTGGATGGCCCCTGCGGTTCCTTCCCGCCATAATATTTTATGGAGGGCTTTGTGCTCAGGTTCCAGATGGGCTTCACCTGACTAATTGGAAATGACCCTTTTTGCAACTTTGGTGTTCAGTTCCTTGAGAGTTTGTTCCATAATCACTCTCGTATGCAAACAAGAAGTTCAAGGGCTTTTGTGGTTTCTCATCCCTCTCGCATTCCAAGCATTTGCTTGCCTTAAACTTGATGTACTTTGTCCCATCCTTTCCCTGCTTTCCCCTTCCCGCTCCTGTGAGTGTTAACGCTTTTCACTCGCTCTATCTGGCACGAACGGGTCCCTTTTATCAAAGGACTTTCACACCTGAGGCCTCCAGTCACATACTTGCAGTAAAGTAACAGCTTAAAAGCAAATCCTTTTAAATCCTGAGGCCAAACACCGTAACAAACATATCTTCTCAAGGGATCAGTTTCCAAATGTGCTTTTGAACCTAAGTCCCAGCAGGCATTTGGCTTTAAGTGTGTGGTAGGACTTTATTTATTTATTTATTTATTTATTGCAGAGCCATTCCCCCCCTCCCTCATTGTTCCCATCTCAAGATGTGCTATTTAAACCTGTACCTCTGGTGAATTCTGCCATTGAAGTGCAGATGAGCAGAGTGCTGCTGGGTGGTGAAACATTGCAGGACAAAAAGACATATCAAAATAAAATCTTATGAGAAAGTGTCGCTTCCAGGGAAAATGTGCCTCCGGTTTTGGGAGGGAGAGGAAGGGGAAATCATGGGTTTGAATCAATGTTTCTTTGAAAATCTGCTGTACGTGGGGCAAGGCGCTCAGGCTGTGGCAGTTTGAAGGAGGCCTTAGAAATGTGAGTGAGCTTTGTGAAATATTGTGCAAGATGTGCCATAAACTACTTAAGGTGCTCTGCAGGTCTCCTGCAATGAGGTTACACCTGAGATATTTATAAATAGTAGTGCCTGGATTCTCAGTTTGCAAACTGGTACCTGCGAAATGTACATCTTGCCTTAGGAGACAGCAG
The DNA here is from genome assembly GCA_013400575.1 of Peucedramus taeniatus. Lineage (NCBI taxonomy): Eukaryota > Metazoa > Chordata > Aves > Passeriformes > Fringillidae > Peucedramus > Peucedramus taeniatus. The sequence goes on from WBNO01028184.1 coordinate 69,812, forward strand.
AGTTCATTGTGTAGAGTTATTACCTGCACTTGCAGATTAATATTAGCACTCTCCAGAGCCTGCTCAGACACGCAGCTCTGCAGTTTGCAATTAGCTGATGACTTCTGTATTTTCAGCGGGTATTATTGCCTGGGATGTTCAGCCCTGCGTGAGCTCAATGGGTTGTTTATATAATATCACAGTGGTTTCAGTCCACGCTGAGCACTGCCAAACTGTAAAACAAGATCAACCCCACATTCGGGAGCACAGTTCCCTGAGGACAGGGCCAGGTACGAGATAAGGCTTGATTTTAATCTCTCTCTTGTCATCTGGATCTGCTGACAGTTCATTTTCAGGTGACTACATACTCCAACTCCATCACTCACCTTCCCTTCCTGGCTCTCAATTAAGCTCTGTCACGTTAGGTTGTTATTCTTGTTTGAGGAAAGATATCGAGTAATCATCATAACGTGAAATCTTAAATAAAAAATGGCTCCACGGCGTCTTCTTTTTGGATCTTTTTAATTCCTGGTAAATCAGAGCCACTCCAGAACTTCAGTATCTGCTTACATTCTCTTATTCTAGTAAATCTATCTTTTCATTCATACTCTTTTTCTTTCTCACTTGTAAAGGAGGGTTTGTTTTTTCATGCTGTGGAACTTAAAGTACTAAGCAATCTCAGTTCTCTCCCTTTCCCTGAAAATTCCTTTATTCTCATTTTACTGAGAAGAGAAAGGGGGATTGTCAGTAGAGACAAAAGTCAGAAAACCCAGTTCTGTAATTCTGTGTAAATCTATCCCTCCAAATACCACTTTTCCATTCGCCCTAAAAACCCTTTGACACTTTCCAGACCCCTGACACAATTTGGTTACTCTGTGTCCTGTTCCCCAGCTCCGTGGAGGTGTCAGGTGAAAATCTGGGGCTTATCTTCAGTACATTGGAACCCTTCGGATTTGTTTCTAATTCAGCTCTTATTCTCACATGCAAATCTCCAGCCCCGTTTATCTGATGCTTTAAATTCAAGCTAGTTAGTGTGTTGGAGAGAGAAGTTGAAGCTTTGATTTCAACTGATGCTTGATGTAATTGGCTCTCAGCAATTCAAGTTACCCAGCTTATAAAATGTTAATTTAGCTTCTCTTTGCAGGCCAGTGCTTTTCAGTTTATTCTTACCCAAGATACAATAGTTTGAAACACGTTATTTCAAGAAAGTAACTCACCTTTGCTGTAACAGAGAACAAAAGGGCATTAATGCATCCAGACACTGAACTGAAGAAAAGCAGGCAATTCTAAAGACAAATATTAATTTTATTACAGTGAATTAAAATTGCAAAGCCTTAGAAAGGTATTATGAACTTTTTTCTAACAAAGGAAGGCAAACAAAAACAAATTCTTTAAGCTAAATGTGCCACAGATAATGTGATGAGTCAGAACCCTGTCTAAATTTCTGCTATGTTGAAGGTTACCTCAATGAAACATGTAAATAATAATTAAAAAAAAAAAAAGTGAAAAAGTGATTATTTATTCCACATCTTCTGCACCAAAGGAGGGTGACTATAGTTCAATCCTTTCTTCTTAAGAATCAGAACCCCAAAGGCAATCTAATGTAGCCTAAAGCAACAGATTCATAATTATATTAATAGCCATATGCTCCATTTCAGCTAAGCACCCCCCGGCAGTGTGGTAATCCTCCCTGATTCTGAAAGTTACTCAGGAGTCTGCAGATATCAAAACTAATAGAAATTGAATCTGTAACAGAATAGAAGAGATTGTAACTAAGTTGAAAGCACATCCTTTGGGCACAATCAGCAGAGGGGATATCTGTGGGACATTGAAATGCAAATGAGCTGTAGCACATGAAGCCCATTGTGCCGTTCATTTGTTCGATGCAGTGTAGATACATGTGTTAGCTCACACCGAGTGTGCGCTGCTCCGTGCCCTCGGTGCAGGGTGGAATGGCTGCAGGTCTGGGTACTCCTGTGTCCGTCACCCTGCCAAGGGAACCTTCCCCCAGAGCAGCTCTGCCTGGGAGTGGAGCCTTTGGCCTGCCCACACCGGAATCAGCTCCAGCCCAGCTTGTGTCCCCATCTTGTGTCCTGTCCTAACAAACACAGCCACGCTGTGCCATGGGGAATGTGCTCCTGCCCTGCCTCGTGTCAGGGATGTCACAAACACAGGGGATTTCCACTGCTTTGCTCTGTTCATTTCTATTCCTTTGGTCTTGCCAGGCAGCACGAGCGTGTCCCCAGAGGAGAGATCTTCCCAGCGCCTCTTTCAAGTCGAACAGTTCCATTATTCCTCTTCTGCAGATTAAGATTTTTTTTGAAGTTGTAACTAAGAAGGGTAAATTTTGAGACAAGTTAAATGCCCAGCTCACTGAACTCTGGAAGAATAAAGCCTTCTATCTGCTATCTTTCTCTGGAAAACACTAATCCTCAAAACGACTGGGGAAATGGGAGTAAATAAAATCACTCTGCAAATTGTACGATCAGCTGAAAAGGGGCTTACACATTCAAAGCTTTGCATTTCCAAAACTGCCCAAAACCCCTTTGCATTGTTACAGCAGAAGACCCTCTGGAAAAGTGCATTTTCTTTTCAGGTCTTTAAACATTCCTGGTATTATCAAACTTGCCACACATTTGCAGGTCAATTCTGCAACATACAGATGCTTTGCTCATTCCAGTGGCCATTTGTGAATTTGAGATGTTTGACAAGCTTATACATTGCCTGTAAAAATACTGAATTATCAGCAAACTTGCAGTTTATCTGCAGAAGTGACGGGATTGACGTGAGTGAGCACAGGCACCTGAACGTTCTTCATCTTTGCGCCCAGGAGTTCTGTCTTAATTTTCTCTATATTCCCAGTCTTCCAACTGTCTGTACAAATGAAAGCTACAAAATTAAGGATTTACTTTCAGAAATTTGTATGGAGACTCTATTTCCTTGGTCTGTTCAGTGCTCAGCAGAGAAGCAGGATTCCTAAGAGCACCTGAGATGTTCTTTAAAAGACACAGGACTGTAGTTCAGAGTGCTTACACTGCTTTGAGTAAGCACCCGAGATGAGTTTTCGCTCGCTGTTACACGGAATGAAGGAAGCCGGGGCTGGTAAATCCATGTCTCTCTCTCTCTCTCGTGCTGTGGCGTGGCCTCGGAGGGGCAGTGTGAGCATCCCGACATTCCCTAAGGCTGAAGCATTTCTCCCGTGGTGGATACTGCCACACGGATGCTTTTTACAAGGTTGATTTAAAAACAACTAGAAAAGGATGTGTATAAAAATTTTCCTTCCCTTACACTTCTTGCTGTCTACAGGAGCTAAACATACCTTGGAGAATTCCATCTGAGGGCACTCGAGCACTCCAAAGCCACTGACTTAGGGATAGAAATGCCAGGCTGACTCCAGGAAGTGAAAATGTACAGCGTAAATTAAAAAGCGAAAGCTCCATCTCCTATCAGTGAATTTGCAAATTCTCTTCTCTCCTGTGGGGTGTCAGGCACACGATTTCAGATTAAGCTGATGTAAATTAGATACTTAATAATCCAGTCAAACTTGCCCTTAATCCATATTTTGTGTTGATAGGCCACTTCACAGATTATTTTTTTGGAAAATAATAGCACGATCCTTTTAAAAAGGGAAGATCTTATCATGTTCAGCTGGTTCTCTCATGGCTCTATCAGCCCTTCTGCCCCAAACTATGGAGTTTAATGTCATTGTATTTATAATGATGCTCCCTGCCCTTCTCCCACGTTCATTTTCCTGCCGTCCTTCCTTTGATGGAGCTCATTTTGCTGTCATACAGACTATATGCCAAATGTTCCTCCAGTGAAGATTGTTTTAGATCAAAGGTTATTTTCCACTGGCCTTGTTAAAAAAAGATAGTAGGGGAGTCATTTTTTTGTTGGTTCCACCACAAAAGTAGCTGCAAAGCAGTGGGAAGAGAGGGTTCCACAAATCATAGCACTTTATTTTTGTTCCGCTGCCCTTATCAATGAGTCTAAGGACAAAGGCAGAGAGACAAATAGAGAGGTTTATTGGTGATTTTTAGTTGAAGTTGGTTTTTAATTCTTTAATCAAGTTGTGGTATGGCAAAATAATTTAATTAATTAGTGGAAATGTTGGCAGGCATTCTTAAGAGCCCAGAAACTTGGTATGGTTTGATTTTTTTAGACAGATTTTTTACATTTCTTTCAGGAACTTTCACCTCTTTCTTTGCTGGCATTTACTCTGTTCCACACTGTCTTACTTTTTTTCTTTTAAATTGTCTGGTTGATTATCATAATTAGGTTAAACCTGTTTTAGCAGCTTTGTTGTCAGAACTGATGAAAGGACCAGGGCCCTTACATATTTTCTAGTCAGCAGATCCAATCACAGATACTGCTCCCTGCAAAGCCTGTGCTCAGTGCTGGCTCCTGGGGATTACAGCTCGGGCAGAATTGGGAACAAGTCAGCAAGAACTTGCCTGTGAGAAAGCAGTGATACACGACAGCCTGCTCAGAAGCATCCATTTATGTTATCTCTTTTCTGTATTGCATGTTTGAATGTTTGTTTATACCTTAATATTACAAACAACCTCACCAGCTCACTGGTTTGTCCTGCCTGTCAAGCAGAAAGTTTCCCGTGCAGGTGCCCCACGGTTTGGGAGCACCCAGAGTCACACTGCCCCCAACCCTGCAGGGAAAGGAGTCAGGGAAAGCAGGGAAATGGATCCTGGGCTGGTGTTCTCACAGGAAGAAGGGCCAGCAATTCAGAGCTGCAGCTATTGTGGTTGGGGCATGTGAAACCGTTTTTAATAAGAATATCCTCCCACATCCATTCAGCATCTGTGCCTCACTAAGTCCTAATGATGTGTAATAACAGTTTCAGCCAAGCACAAACAAGTGTTCTCTCCTTATAAAACACGAGCTCCATCTTCCCTGTATTTAGGAATTCTATCCTATTATAATAAACAGGGAACAATCACCCTGCTTATCTGTAGTAAGAGCATTTCCCATTTAAATTATAAATCTTCTAGAAACCTAGGAACAATTGAAACCAGGAAATCATTCCAGACTCAGGCGTACAATGAATCAGAACCTGCATTATGGTTCTGATTTGCAAAGCTGAATTGAAGTCGCTGAGCTGTGTCTAGTTAGCCCTGATAAGGCTGTGGTTCAGAAATGGTCCTGGATTAATGCAGCCTCCCTGGCACAGGCTCAGTGATTACTGCCAATGGCCAGTGCTGATACATTCATGTCAGCAGCTCCTCGCTGGGGATCAGGACACCTGATCAGACACCTTGGAATAGATGGTTTGCTAAAGTACAGTTTCAGAATCTAATTTGGGACAAGATCAACCAAAAGAGAAATCAAATGCCTTTTTTGGAAAAAAAACCCCACACTGCAATAATGTGAAAGATGGAGAAGAAACTACAGAACCACAGTGCACAGCAAGCCTGCAGGAAAGGAAGATCACTTACCTCTAGCTGCTGAATGGCATTAAGGTGTCACAATGCCTGTGGCTAGCTGCACAGATCCAGGGAAAGGAGCAAGAAGCTTTGCCACCTTTTGATTTCTCCATTTGTTATATATCATCCATTTATGTTAGTCCTGGCTCGCTTTGATTGGAATCAGAAGCTGCCTTGTGAATGGTGCAGATACATGTTTGGCTTTTCTGCACCCTTACAGCAGTATCTACATTCCTCAAGAAATCCTCTAATTCAGAGAAATCTGACAGTGACATCTAGACTTAGTAGAAAACACTTCACATCCTTTAAGGGTTTTTTACCTTCAGTCTCTAAAATACATCTAATTTTAAACACCTACATTTCAGCCACTGTTTCTTTGTACAAAAGCTCTGTGTGTGGAAAGCAAGGGTTAGGCTGATTGCACCCACTTCACACCTGTTTGATTTACTGAGCATCCCTCGGTGCTCTGCAGAGCCAAATAAAGGGCTAAATTATTGCAGCTCAATTGTGGAAGGGAAAGGCACACACACAAACACAAAAACACCTGTGAAGAGAATTGGGCCAACTGAATTCCTGACCCCAGCTTTACTGCTTTCTTGATTTTTTACTTTTCTTTAAGCATGGCATACTTTTTGTATTCCTTATCCTCTCTAATTGGGCATTCCACAAGGATTTATGCAATGTACATAGTCCTTGCTTTTAAATTTTCTAAAACAATAACACAGAAGCAGAAAATCAGCTAAGAGAGTAACATTGCTTGATGGGCTGCATTTTAAACCCGCTTTTTGTTGGAGTGTAGAATAAATGAAAAGTGAGATTACCCTGAGAAAGTCCCAGTTATAAAAATGCTAAAATTTCCAAGCAATAACCTGAGCTATTCTTGCTCGCTTTCCCCCATTGCTCCCCCTCCAGGAGCACCAGTCTTCCAGCTGCCCGATATTGTGTAAAAAGCCGGGGTCACGTTGATGTCACATCTTTGCTGTGCTCCTCAGCTTCTTTGCACGCTCCTCGAGGTTGCTAGGGTTTGGCATTTGGATGTTACCGATGTGCTAATTACAGAGGAATTCGGGTATCTCCGGCAGTCGGCTTTCCGACCGATTTCATTGTTGTAGCTGTGATCTATAATCACTGTAAGATTTACCTCCCAAAATCCATAAAGTCCATCCTTTTCTCACTCGGTATGGAATAACCTGAAATATGTGCGGCCTTTTAAAAGAAACTACCGGCAGTGGAAACATTCCCACCAGAAAACGGTGAAATCCTGAAAGCTGGGCTTTTACATGAAATGCTTTGGTGAGTCTGACCTGCTGTACAGATCTAAGGGGTGAGATCCAAACTGAGTCCCATGGCCACCTCCCAGAGTTTTAGAATGGAATGAGAGTCTTTTCCTGGCTTTGTTTCCATTCTCTCAGGTAGGCTGGCTTTTTGAAAACTCCATGGATGGATTTATGGCTTATGTTGGAAAGTGCATTTGCTTAACTGAGATGTTAATCAGATGAGCTGCTTACAAGTGCAGTTGATAGGATTGCTGCCTTCACTTTCCTTGGGTTCTCCATCTTCTCAGTGTTTGTGTGGAATGGGCTGCGGGGAGAATTCCTTCAGCTGCCACACGCACTGAAGTCATCCCTGCACACATCTCCTCATTCAGAGCTGGCTCTGGTGATCTCCACAGGAATGACAGTGCAGACTGGAGCTGGGGACCTGGGACTGCCCGTCCTTCCTACCAGGGCAGGATCCAGTGAACCTTACCAAAAGCAGGGCTCAGTGGCTCTTAGCCAGTTTAAACCACAAACAGTTCATTTCTAACTTAAGCACACTGGCCAGCACAAATCCTTCCCCCGTTCACCCCTCGTGAGGGGTTTTCAGGTGTGCTTCACTCTGCACTGCTGTCAGAGTTTAAGGGGTTACATACAAAAATGTTTGCCATGATCACTCTAAAATGCATGTTTGCTTAATTTAATGATAACTTGCTTTTTGCTTAACAGCAAATTTTCACATTTTTTACTTGTTTTAAAGGAAGGATTGTATACAGCCCAGGAGTTTTTTGTAGAAGTGAGGTTTTTATTAATAGGCTGCAGCTCTGTAAAGCCCTCTACATGTGCTTCATTTAACTGGCAAGTGGCACCTCTTGGTTTCAGAGTGATTACTGCATGTCAGGTGCACAAATCTAAAACATTTCCTAACTTATTTATTCAATATACAAGAGACTGCAGGTTTTTCAAGAAAGGTTTTTCAGAAAACTTCCACAGGCCAGATTCCCAGGCCAGGTTTGCAAAACCCCTGTGAATTCCCAGCGCTCTGTTCTCCACCATCCCCGAGCAGCAGCTGCAGCAGCTCTGGGATCAGACTGCCAGCAGGAAGCCTTGCTGTCCCCCAGACACCATTAGCAGCAGACTCTTCATGAAGGTACATGTCAGGAGATTAAATTTTCTTGGCAAGCAAGGTAGCCCAGGGTTAATAACATCAGAACATCTGCATGCTGGTGTCCTTCAAGTTTTAGCATGCTATCTTCAGGATTATGCCCCAGATTAAAGAGTTTTATTTTACCATCAAAGTTCTATAACAAGAATCTCTTGGAACAGGAAACATGATCTGTTCTGCTCACTGCTCTAGGGGCTTTCTTCATCTTTTCAGGAGTTTGAAATCTAATGTTCTTTGACATTCACTTTGCACTGACACTTGATATCCAGTAAATCAAAATAAAAATATAAATTTGATCTCTGGAAATCAAGATTAATGTTTACTCTCCTGCTGCAAAGTTGATTTCTCTTCCTGTCTACAGGGGGTCAGTTTAGAGATAGTACAAAGGTTTGTGTTGACATCTAACTGAAACAATATTTTGGCTAACAAGAGACTGTTTATTTAATGCCTCTCAGTTCATACATATAGCAGATCTTCTGTGTATTATTAGTTTAAGTTGCCTTCTGTTTCACACGTGAAACTGCAAGATTTATATTTTTATGACAAAGCTTTTCCCTCTAGTGAGAAAAATACAATGTATGTTGATGTAACTGATATGCCTTTCTTTAATTAATGACTCCATAACTTAAATTTTCAGTGTAGCCAGAAGCAAAAATTTAAGACTGATATGTTACATATATATCTATCTAATTTTTTAAAATAAGCTGAAGTATCTCAATTGTGATCTGAAAAAGTGTCAAAAATTTCCACAAGCAAGCTGTGGGAAGCCTGGCAAACTGTAGAACCTTTTCTCTGTACCTTCACATGCTGTTCATCCACATTCTCCTCCAGCTCTCCAGTGCAGCCCCACTGTCCAGGGTGCAGGAGGGTGGAACCACAGGCACCGAGCTGCTGGGAGGACATTCCCAGTGCCTGGACTATCAGAACCACTCAGAACACTGACAACATTTTTTAATTTTGATTTTTTAACATTTTATTTAGCTGGTGGACTCCTCTGAAGTGAAACTTACTGTGTGTTCTGGCAGTGCTTATTATGCATGGAGCAATCCAGGAGCTCTACAAATAACAATGCAACAGGTCCCAAACATGGACCACTGTGCTATTGTAAGACAGCTCGTACTTTAGAAAGACATTTTTCATACATTTGTGCTACAATTAAAATTATGAAAATCACTGTAATAGCAGAATTCCTCGAGGGTAAACAAGTAAAACAGGATTTGCTTTGTTAATAAGGAGTGAAAAAAACCCCAAGCAACTTCAATTCAAAAGCAAAAGCACACACACACACAAAAAAGAAACCCTAAAAAAACCCCACCCAAAAAAAAGGTAAAGAAAGAAAAAAATATTGTGTGGTAAAAACTTCAGCAGCTTGTTGTGCTATGAAAGTGTGCTTGGAAACACGTTTGTTTAAAAGCAGGCATACAAACGTCCCATCTGTGATACACACAGATGTGCGAGTTTGTGCAGGGCATTTTGACATACTCCTGTTTCTGTGCTGGCACCAGAAAGACCATTTGTTGATCTTGATCTCAGACTATTTTAGAAAATGTGCAATTAGAAAGGGTGTGTGCTGGGGGAGGAGGTAGGACTGCTGGAGAGGAATCACTCCTAGTCAGGCTACTCACCTACTTTTGAAAGGTGGAGAGATTTACTGCTGTACCATGGCCATCATTAACAGAACTGGAAGAAAGGACTAAAAAGCTTCAGAAAAGATAGCTTGGTGGAGTTCCTTCCCTGATCCATGAGCTGAGGAGGAACAATGCTCTGAGGCTGGGTGTGCAGCCTGGTGAGCCCTGTGCTGGAGCAATCCACGAGTTCCACCAGCACCACGTCCCCAGGGAAGGCTGCAAACACCAGGGCTGGCAATGTTTGCTTCAGACCATGGTCACAAAGTGTTTGTTACTGCTGTGCCCCCTGCACAGAGCCCAGCCTTGTGTCAGTATCACTGTCCTGTCCTGCCCAGGTGTTACAGAGCACAGCAGGACGGGTTCCTTGTGAGGAGCCCCTTCTGCCTTGGCCAGCTCGTGTGTTCTGTACAGCACGGGCCTCTGTGGCTCAGCTGTGGGGATTTGCCAGTTCCTCAGTCCACTGAGGAAAAGGGTAAATGAAGAGGAACTTGGGAAAACCAAAAAGGAGATACAGAAACTTCTGGTAACTGAATGAATCTATTGCTGTAGGCGAATACCCCACCTAAAAACAGTCCCTGTCACCCCATATTTCATTCATCAAGTACAAGTTCTGTTGATAACATTCTACACAGAACAATCTCATTAATGGACAGATTCCAATGCAGAGCAGCTACTGTTATTTTCTATTACAGATTTTCAGTACTTCTTAACTTCTTGCATTTTCCTTTGACTATGATTTAAGAACTATGAGCTATAATAAATATGTCTGAAATTCTGTTGTGTGTGCAGAAAAACAAAAATACAGAGAAAGACACTGATTTTTTTTATCTTGTGCGTGTGTGTTTGGATAAATGTTCTTAAAGTACTCTAAAATGGTTTTCTGTAAACCCTCTGTTGTGGGTGGGCAATTTTGGGGGTTATCACCTTTCCTTTCCCTGCTCTCCCCTCAGTGGGACTTCCTTTGCTGTGGGCAGTGCAAGCGCTCAGCTCTGCTCTGCTCTACTTGTCGTGTCCCATTTGCTGCCACCCAAATCAAAAGCAGGGCGTTTGGCACATCTCTGAGACAGCTTTTTTTTTCAAAAACAACCTTCCAAGGACATAACTCCACTCAGTGCCATTCCCGGGAACCAGGCTGTGTTTCTAAGCCCATTTGCTTTATGTGCTGCTTCCTGTTCTTTTCACATTCTCCTCTCTTTTGTCTTTTAAGCCTGAACTGTGGAGATTCTCAGGGCCAGATTAGAACTTTCCTTCCAGGTGAGATCAAAGAGGGTCTGTTAGAGGCCTGGTTGTCTCTTTTTCAGCTAAAAAAAAAATAAAAATCAAACTTTCCAACATCTGCTGGAGCCAGCACAGATGTACATGCATTGTAATATAGTAGAGGATTTAAGGCAAATTTCTGAAGGTATTCTTAACACCTTTCACTGCCCTTGATATTTTATTTGAAAGGATCCAAATGCCAAATCTTAGTTTGTGGATTATGACAGAAGAACCAGTCAGGTAGGCTCTTGAATTCCTTATTTCCAGCTGCTGTGTTCCTGTTGAGATACTGAAGTATATGAGCAAACAGATCTGATTCATTATAGAAGCACTGTAATGTAACTTCTAAAAAGTGTTCATTGATTATGGGATTCCACTGTTAAATTCAGGGTATAGCTCAGGATCTCATAACTGCTTTCCTGAACGTGTCATCCTATCTTATTCACTTTCCATCACTTTCTATTTCAAAATGTAAAGATTTTCAGAGTCAGGGTCAGCTCTTTTAGGAGGAGGTAATGGATGTAGGATCTGCTTATGATCAGAACCTCCACACAAAATTTCTTCTATTTACTATTTCTCACCTTTTCCCACTGCCATTTCCCTATTTCCCCTTTTTTCTCTCAGGATTTGTATGATTTATTTTGGATCCACATGGGATAATTTCCTGCTCAGCCCCCAGCTCTGCCCCACTGTCACACAAATGTCACACACTGATGGGACTGAACGCGTGGGGTCTGGTCCGAACAGGAGGAACCAGAACCAGGCAGGCTAGTGGCACTAAAACACACATCATGACAATGATGCCAGTGTTAGAAGGAAGGGAAAATACAGCACAGCATATGGAGAGCACTTCAGAGTCTGCAGATTGGTTTTGCACAGGAAAGAGGAACAGTGGCTGACAAAACTCTGACCTTACCATCAGTGTAAGAACTTAGCAGGAGAGAAGGCATGGAGCCTGAGTTGAGATTAAGGGAACCTTCATGAGAGAGATTGGAGAAGCAAAGAAAAAATGAAGTAAGAGATGGAATTTTGCCCTCACCTACACAGAGCCTTGAACAAGTATTTGATTTTAGTGCAGAGGAAAATGCAATTGGATGAAAGGATTGGAGAAGGTGGGCAAAGACAAAGTGACAGCAGCAGGAGCTTAAGAAAGCAGCCACGTCTGCAGGTGGTTTGGGTTGAGGAGGGCAGAGGAGGTGGCAGCAGCTCTATATTTATTCCTTCCCTGTCATTACAGGGCATGTGTGTGCATGGAATGGCATTTCTCTCACAGCTTTTTCAAACCATCATCCTTGGCTGGTAGCAGTTGTGCAACTTCCACATAAGATCAATAACAAAACCAAGTTCCTGCTGGACTTCATAAAATCTCAGGAATGTCTGATTTGGAAGGGTCAAAACTCTGCTGGGAAAAGACAGGATAGGCGTTTGCTTTAGGGTTTTTTATAGTTTTGTTGTTACTCTGTGGGAGTGCAGCAGCATAAAGGGTGTTAGTTTGGTGACTGAAGTTCTGGAGATGGACAGAGTTCTTCCTCCTATGTATGTTATTCATTTGATAAATTTGTAATTTTTATCAGCATTTGCTTGGTTACACACTTCCAGAGGGTCAAAGTGTAGATAGGGCCAAGAAAACTTAGGGAAATTCTAAGGAAATTCTTCTGATTCTAGAGAAAACTGTTACAGCAGCTGAAAGTCCCACAGAGTGTGAACCCACATGAACTGTGGGGTTCATTGAGTCAGTAAGAATATTCTCCAAACCCCTCCAGGCTTTGTGGAGGGTACCAGGCTCCAGCCCTATGACAGACACAGTGCAGCAAACCGTGGTGGCTGGGATGCACTCTGGATACTCTGGGGTTTTTCCACTGTGTTACCAAAATGTTTATGACAAAAATGCAAATTACAGCTGCAAGGCTTGCAAATGTACATGATGCTTTGAAGGGAAATGTACTGTGCGAATTCCTTGCTCCACTTTATGCTCTCTCCTTTCCCCCTCAGGTATGGACTCCTGCAATTCTTCATTTGAGCCTTTAGCACATTGTGCCTCAGACTGCATAAGAAAGTTACTTCAAAGTTTTCTTTTGTGCACTGAACTAGATTTGTTTGTTTGTTCTGCAGCCAAATGCAAAACCTTCCCCAGCCGAGGCAAGTTTAACTGAGGCTCATCCTTCTGGACCTGCTGACATCTGGGACTCTGACATTGTGCTCTGTGTTCATGGGGATAAGAGGTGAGACACAGCAGATGTTGTTACACACTGGGTTTGCTTGGCATCTGACACTAACTGGTTATTGCTGTATCAGTATTGGGGCAATCAGTGCATCCTGTCAGTCTGCAATGGCCCAGGACTGTGCTGTGCATGGTGGGAGTGTCCTCAGCTGCAGTGTGTGCCCCACAGCTTCCCTGCAGCCTGCCTGTGGTACCCACCCAAACACACTCCTGCTAACGTTCAGTGAGCAGGGCAGGAAGCCCCACTCTGTAAATCCTGGCAGAGCATGTAGAAAAGCCAGTGTCACTGTCTTCTGGATGAAGATGATGGGATGTAGCTGAATTTTGCTCAGTTTCTGAATTTCTCAGAATTCTTACGTGAATAGAGACAGTAAGAGTTACCCAATGTGTATCTGAGAACAAAACCTGAATTCATAATGATTTAGACATACCTCTAGACCTTTTCCCCTAGTACTAGTTTGTGAGGTTGCCTTTCCCTTCTTCCAGCACATTAGGTCTCCACAGGGCTGGTTATTAGTGAGAGGATTCAGGAGACATCCCTGGGGAGCCTGAGATTTCTGAGTGGGTGCTCACAGTGGTTAAAAAGGAACAACTGTTGATACTTGTGTGTGCTGCTGGCAGGTGAACAGAATCATTCAGGCACACAAAACATCCCTGAGCCTGGGGTGCAGCCCTGGGACTTGTCACGTTGTCACCTCAGCTTCTGTAGCCAACAGCAAACACAGGAAATGTGCAGCCCCTTCTGCCCTTTCCCTCTCTCCCTTAGGCCATGAGAGCAGGCACTCAGCTACAGCTGACTGGAAAGTGGCACTTGGCACAAGACCACTGAAATGGGTTGTTCTTGCTGTCCTGAAAAAGAAAAAGTGTTATGGCAGCAGTTTAGTACAATGAAAATTTATATTTATGCAAAACCTTGGATGTTACAGTCAGAAGAAATCTGTATGAAGCTGTAAGTAAAGGAAAGGACTTATCAAAAGAAGCACAGTATGAAAGGATCTGTAATTTCAGTTGCCATTGATACTCATTGCTAAACTGGTGATAAACTCATCTGTTAAGGAAATAAATGCCAATGTACTTTTGTAATTTAAATGAGAACTTGTAATATGGAAAATATGCTTCCTGTTCAGATCCTTGAAGGTTTGCTTTGAAATGGGAGTCCCCTGTGATGTCTGTTTCATTTTCTTTTATTGTTAAAGCGTTGTGTCACTGATGACATTTCTGCTGAATGCTGCCCAATTATAACATTGAACATCTGCACGGGGACATTATCTCCTCCCAGAGGGATTGTGGGAAACAAGCACATCGGTAAACACAAGAGAAACTGAAATTGTGTGTAGGAAATTTAGTCACTTTGCTGGCTGCCAAAGGTTGAGCTTTACTAACAAAACAGTTTTTGCCTTTTATAGTTAGATCAAACATTAAGGGAAAGAAAGCTTTTATAATAAATACGAGGAAAAAGGTGCGGCTTGCACTGTACTTTTAAAAATAATTTTCATGGGTGAGTGGGTGTTGGGGGGGCAATTTGCTTTGATTTAAGGTATGTGTTTGTAATATCCTTACTGCATCATGTAGGGCAACATTTAATTTATTCTTTCTGTGAAGTAAATGAAAATCTACTAAAATGCCCAGGATCACATACAATAGTATATAAATGTAAATGTCATGTATTCAGTCTAAAGTGAAACCATATTATCTTGGTGCCAAGGTTCTGGATTTTTAACAATTCAGTTGATGTTTTAATTCCAATTATGGTTTTTGTGGTCAGACACTGAAATGATTATGCACAAAATTCCCATCCAAGTCGGTGGGAATCTCAAGTGTGCAAGTTTTGCAGGCTCGGGGGCATAACCACACGCAGGCTATTTCCAGCAGAGCTTTCACCAGAACCCTTTAACCCAGACCTTTGCAGGGGAGGAAAGGAGGAAACAGGTGGAGCCTCTGTCTCCCCTGCTCGGTGTCCTTGGGGAAAAGGCAGGAGAGAAGATGAGATGGGATTCATCCTTGCTTGGTCATTAACGTTGCCTTGATGAACTCAAATCATACTTAGCTACAGTAAAAGCCAAGAATTAATGTTTCCATTCCTGTTTTTATTTTATCTTTATATGTTGGATTAATCAACAGCTTGTTCTGATCCTGGCACTATTATAAATTTTGGATTATTCTCTTGAATTTCTTTCAATGACCACTGAAGTGATCTGCAACAATCATCCAAAACGCTCAGTTTAAAGTGTTATTGCAGTGTTTAGGACTGTTGCTGTGGAATGTGTTCCTTAATTCTTCCCTGTTAACTTTTATGAGGGATATGGCTGTTGAAATGGGTGGGAGGGATTCTGTCACACAGGAAGTATTCTATATTTTCTTAATGGATAAATATCGAATGTCTCCTTTGTTTTGATTTATCTCAACAATATATCTGTCTGCAGTTCCCCTCCCTCCCCAGCCCAAAATGAATAGTGCTGCTGTTGAAATGAGAGAAAGTATGTTTCTACGTCTTGGAAATAGAACTAAAAATACCTGCTTGACCTGTGGGCTTTCAGACAGCTCGCAGTGGTGGTTAACACGAGCCCCCTGCAGAGATCAAAGCCTGGCCCCATCCTGCTTGCAACACCACCGTCAGTACCTTGTTGTTAGGCAAAAAGTGAGAGACTGTTCCCCTCTGCTGTGGAAAAGCAATGTTTATTTGATCTTGGCCCTCTTCTGAATAATTTCGCTAAATCTAATTGCTCTTGATGTTTTACCCAGTACATCGTGGGCTTTTTCAGAAGTAGCTCTTTATGCAATGGGTGAAGCTTCAGAATACAGTAAGGACCACTTCAAATATCTCTCATCAAGGCAAAGAACTCTAGATAGATTACTGCAGATCAATCTGTATAAACCCTGCAGAAACACTGAGGCTCTTTTAAGTTAAAATGTACTTTACAAAACCCCTATGTTGTGAAAGGTGAAATACTCTGCAATTATTAAGAGAGTTGTCATGTGAAAAGACCTAGAGAGGGCTGTTTAATTCACTGGTTCCTGTCAATTTATGATGAAACAAAACATATTATTAAATTATTTCCAGGGTATTTATTACCATGCCTTAAGATTTTATGTTATCACAATGTGAACTTCCTGCGTGTCGAACGCAAGCCCTGGTTCTAACAGGAATGCTGCTGTTTCTGCCATGTGTTGCTTGAGTGGAATCAAGAAACTTGACTTCTACTGACAGTCATGAAGGGCTTTGCAGTGGGCTGGGGCCTTTGGTTGCTGCTCACACTTCTGCTGCCATGCAAGAGACTTAAAAACTTTGCTGCACATCCCTGAGAGGTTTCCCGGTGACCCCATGAATGGGAATGACAGCTGGCAGGTGTTCCTCAAGTAGAAATCTCTGCAAACTGAAATTGTGCTTCACTGATGAGTTCATAGTGTATGATCCCACAGCAGGTGATGAGCAGGGGTGATGGGTAATGCATCCCTTTCCTGTGAGACTGGAGCACTTGGGAAATATGGGTTCTCTTCCAAAGTCCACTGCAGGTTTGATGGGTGACATAACCTCTGTGCTTTCTGTCATACAGTGTTTGAAAATCTCTCCTTCCTGACCCTTAAACGCCATGCTGCTACCCAGTATGACATTCCAGTGAATCCCTGTCTGGCTGTGGAGGGTGCTTTAGGCAGATTCAGAGCACGCAGGTGACAGATTGTCTCCCCTGAGCAGGATGACACCAGCTGCTCAAGCACCATTTGTTCCTTTCCATTTCTTTTGCTGCAGCCAAAGAAGCTGCAAGGTTAGGTGGGTATAGAGTTGATATGGGGAGGAGAGTGATCAGGAGCATCTCTGCAGCAGCAGGAGCAGCTGACAGCCCCATCCTTTGGCAGCTGCAGGAGTAAAACCACCATGAGGCAAAGAAGGGCTTTTGGTTCCACCTCACACCCTCGCCCTCCTTGAGACAGAAGTGGCTCATCCCCTGCCTTGGCTCAGAGGTGGCTCATCCCGTGTCCCCACGTTCTCTCATTCCATGGAGCTGCCTCCTGTGGCCCCTTTCTGCAGCCCCCAGCTGGTTACTAGCTGGCAAACATTCCCAGCTTCCTGCTCTCTAAAGACAGTTCTAGTGTACCTGTGGGGCTTGATCAATAAGAGGGTGTTTTTAGTATCTGTGTGTGCTGTTTCTGTGCCTGGAGAGAGATTTCATGGATGGGGCACCAGCTCTCAGCTCTGGACCAGCACAGCTGCCTGGGCTCTGCCTGTGCTCAGGGCTTGGAGCACAAGCAATCTTTTGCTGCTTTCTGACCTCTGGGGAAAAGAAAACTCTTCCCTGCACTGGGCTTGTCTATTTAATGAGTAAAAGAATTCAGATCAATAAAAGAAAATAGCAGCAGTTCTGGAGGAATTCCCCGGGGCCAGAGGCAGCATCTCACATCCTTGTACACTGATTTGTTTCTGTGCACTTCCAGAAGAGCTTTTCCACTGTGCTGGAGGCTGGACCAGGCTCTTCCTCTCCAGTGCTCAGGGCACAAGCTCTGTCTGGGCTGGCCTCTCTACAGGACTGAGTTTTGTTCTGAGGTGATGAAGTGATCCCTCCTTTACACTCTTCAGACTTTCACCTTCCCTCTTTGTTTGATGGGAGATTTGTAAAGACAGAGCTCTAGTCATCATCCTTGGCATTTATTTCAACATTAGATAGAATTTGTGATTAAAATCATGATTCTGACACATTAAACCAAAGTTCAGTGTGAAAAAAGCAGCTTTATCTTATAAGTGTTATGATGAGTTCCTTTATTTCTTGGTTTTTCAAAGCTCCTCCCAAAAAAAACTTTATAGTTTAAAGACTTTAAATTCAAAACATTTATTAATAATGTAAAGGGCTGCCTGCCACTCAAAAGCTATAAAGAAACTCTAAAATCAAAGTGAAATAGTTTCTTCATCAAAGCAAAAAAAATTCCAGCTACAACTTTGGTACAAGCTTTGGTGGTGTTTTGCTGTGTTTTTCAGCCCACTTAATAAATCCATAGCAGAGCCAGTCCTCAACACGCAAATTTGTAGTCTGTCCCAGCTGGTCACTGTTAACCTGGATGGAACAAAGTACTACATTTTAAATTTTCTGGATTGTGTTTCTAGTTACATTATTGTTTTGTATGTGATTTTCAAGAAATCAATTATGCCCAGCTTTTTTAGAAGTCCTCAGTTTCTGCTGCTTTAAAATATGAATTACCTGGGGAGAAACACCTTCACCCACTGAAAACCTGCAGCTTCCAGAGGGTTCTTAAAGACTGAACACCTTGCTGGGTTTGGAACTGGTGCCTTTGAGAAACACCACATTTGATCCATGTGTGAAACGTCTCTAAGTCGGTGTTTACCGGGTGGTTTGAGGGCCTTTGAGCAAGGTGAGCACTGATGGGCACAGGGGAGCTCAGCCTCCTTAACACCAGCTGAGAGCACTGGGGGAGCCCCTGCGAGGCTCAGGCTGCACGAAAACAACGTTATGGCAACCTCAGAAGAAAAGGTGGCTGACAAAATGTTTTCCCTTGGTGGAAACGAGCGTCAAGTTACGTTTCACTACTATTTGTTTGCTTTGGAAAGGGGGCTAGGGATTTTCACCTTGTCCTAAGGGCAGCAATTTGCTCACCTTACACCTTCAAGTACTGAAAACATTTGTTCAGATTACTGTGTTTTCATTTGATTTGTTCTCTTGCTTCTATAGGGGTTGCTTTTACGTAAAATCAAGTACAATTATTGACACAATTTGTTCTGCATTATAGATTATATCAATCTGTCTGGGACATACAGTAGGAAATTGGAGTTTTTATGTTGCCTGAGGTCCCTCACCCGGGAACTTATTGGGAAGATTTCTGGAATAAGTTGGAACAGCAACAAAAGAAACAAACAAAAACCCCCAGATTAACCAAACACCCAAACCCTGGGTGCACACAGCATTTTACAACACTGCATATATGGCCAGAATTCGAAATTTAGGTTTTTATCAGAATATCCTTATTATAGAAGAGTTTAGGCCACATACTTACTCTGCTGAATAAACTGGGTAGTGGAGAGGAATCTCCTGGCAGCATTTCAGTCACAGTCACTTCCCTCTGAACTCATGGAAATACAGAACCAAAGTTGTTATGCTTATAACCACATTCAAGCAAGTACTAAAGATTTTGAAGTGGTTTTTTAATATTTATTTATTTTTGTGAATTATGTCAGACATATCACCGGGAGCTTTTTATGCAATAACTAAATTTAAATGCTGGGACACTTTTCACAAAATTCTGTTGTGAATGGTGACATAAAATACCTTTCAGAATGGCTGAAAACATCTATTCTTTAGGTCCAGTGACAGTTAAACTCCTAGCTGGCACCTTGTGAAGACATTTTTTTAATTTGTGACTCTCTTTGTGACCTGCAAGAAGAGTGGAAATCATCAGAATGAATTTCCAGCACCAGGCTTCCTGTTGACATTGTTCAGGGGTAGTTACGGCTTGTTAACATGGGCTTGCTGTTCATGGCTAATGATACAATTGAGTCATCTCTGTGCAGTTCTCAGCCATTTAAAACTGTCGTAAAATAACCCAAATAATGGGATGATCAAAGCAGTGCAGCCGGCTCTGCATGAGAGTGTGACTGCAGCATTTGCAACCATTACTATGGAGTACTGTAAATATATTCAGAGTAGTACAAAAGAGATATTCAGGTTACAAGAACTACAGTTCAGACCAGGATAGAATCATAACATAAATATTCAGCTGTGCTTGAGGTCCTTGAATATTCCCCTAAACACCTTTGGGTGGCTGCTGTGATGTGCCTGATTCCCAGTGAACAGGTACCCAGCACTTGTTTGAGGATGAGGATTCATTAAAGCATCTCAAATCAAGCATACCAAAAGGGAGATACAAAGAATGATTAGAAGCCTTTGCTGGGTTTTGTTGTTTTGGTCTTTTTTCTCCTTCCAGTTGGCTGCTTAAACCAGGTGATTTTGGCTTTCTTTGTGAGAGCTATGGTACATGTGCTCTGCTGGCTCTGGATGGTTTCAGAGTGTGTTCTATTTTCCACAAAAAGCTTTTGGTTGTCATTGCACAGAGTGTTGCATAAGTCAATGATAAACCAAACTAATATATTTTAAAAACTAAGCATTAGGAGGTTTTATAGTTGAAAAGAAATCACAAAAAGCACAAGGGCTGACTTTTTATCACCTCTCCTTTGAGACCCAGTTTATTTCATCACTGATGTGAAGCATGTAGTACAAAACAAGATGACCTGTTTTCATCCCTGCTATAATTCCACTCGAGTAAAAAGCCTTATGCCAGGAATGAATTTGTCCCTATGCAAAAAAGGTCTTCACTCCCCCCAAGAGGAGACTGAAACTGGATTCTGTCTGTTTTCATCAAGTCTCTTTATCTCACATCAAGGGGAGCTGATTGAACAGAAGGAATTCCTAATTTGAGTCACTTGTCATTCAAGCTCTTCTGCTTGAGGATACAGCATTTCCAGCTTGGTTTGGCACAGCCAGAATCACCTGGTGCAGCCAGCCCAGCCACTGAGCCACATGGGCTCTGTTTCTGTGTGTGACAAACACTTCTGAAGGCTTTGAGATGTGAATGGAAATAAACCTTAATTGCTGTGTTTCCTTCTAAATACATCTGGTGTATTGGGATGGATCTTCCACGTTTCACTCAGGAAGCACTCCAAAGCAGGCTGCAGCAGCATACCAGGAATAAAACAAGGAAAGCATGGCTTTTAGATTTTAGTGAGTGTTTAGATGGAGGGGTTTTGGATTGGTGTATACTCCAGAAGAGTACTGACTGTATAGATCTCTCAACAAAGAAATTACAGTTATTTTCTAGGCATCAAAGTGATGGGTACTAAAATGCCTCACTAGCTTTTATATATATATATATAACAATTTTATAGCTATTTTACATTACAGGGGAGTTTGCTTCTCTAATACATGGAGTTCTTGTAGCTTTCTCTGGATCTTATCACAAAAATTCTTCAAATGAAACTTACAGGTAGACTTCCAGTTTAATTTCTAGCCATCAGACGGGGAAATGTTCAGGAGAGGCAGAGAGTGCCTTTTTTTAAATGATTGTACAAGAGAAGCAAGAGCCAGGAAATATGTAACATGATTGCAGCCATTTTCCTTGTCACTTTTCCATTGTTTTCATTTCTTGGTGTAGTGAGAACACTTCCAAAACCCTCTGAAAAAAATCTGCCACTGCTGTTGACCAGAGTCAGACACTGTCAGTGTCTGAAAGGGACATTGCTTAAAGGTACTGGGAAAGAAGAACTACCAAAATGTTCAGTCCTGTAATTTATTTCGGGTTGAGTTCAAGAATTTAGAAGGAAAATAAATTATCTAAATCAAGCTGGGGTGATAAATCCTGTAAGTTTGTAATAGATCTGAATATTTTTGTGCTTTCCTTGAGAAGAGCATTGGAAAGTGCAGATGTGAGGGTTGTTATCTCAATGACACTGCAGAAGTCTGGGCAGTCACAAAAACTTTCTCACATAGTCACATTGTCCTGGGAGAATCTAATCTGCTGTTGAGGTATAATACCAAACAAATGCTTTTCATTAAGGAGCTGCATGATACAGGATCAGTCTAAGAAGAGGACTGGGCCTTTGAAATGTAAACAAAGTGGATCCTCAAGGTAACATCCTCTGCCTTTAATTGAATCTGCCTTGAAAATAGCACTTTCCTTGGCAGAGGAAAACTAACTTTTACTGGCACACTGCTGCACCCCTCCAGCTTCTACCTGACCACATTTGCTATCAGGGGAGCTTGTAAGAAAATGAATATTTTTTTCTAAGTGCTGTAAGCCTTATGCTGCTGTCACAACATTTGAACTCAGCTGGGAGGTGCCAAGGTGTGAGCAGGAGGGTCTGAACAGAGCAGCTCTGTTTGAACCCCCATCGTGGCCTTTGCAGCACCACCTGCTCAGTGCAAGGTGAGCACGTCCTGGACCTTGCAGCTCCTGCACCAAGCTCAAACCCCTGGGTAATTCTGACTTCACAACCCATGCCTGCCCCTCCAGTTCAGCCCTGAGGTTATTCCAGAGAGGAAGACATAGCAAGGCTGATGGGATTTTTCTGCTCTGTGACTGTCTGAGCCTTGACTATCAACAGGTATTCAATCCCTGATACAGGAATAGATATTTATGGGGATTTTTCTGTACAATCACAGCTTTACAGATCTAAAAATAACCAAGCCCAAGTACTTGTACAAAATTATTTTATAATTTTCTGTCTGTACCTTATGACAAAGAGATGTTAAAGATAGGATGAATTCAATTCTTTTGGCTCTGGAGACCAAAAGTTTAGTCTCATCAGCTGAAGTTTTCTCTTTTGTGGGGATTTTTATTCAGTGTGCAGTAAATGCTCCAAGCTCCAAGCCTTGGTGAAGAATGTGTTTTGACTAATTTCAGTTTTATGGGTGTCAGTTAAGAATACCATGTGTCTCGAAGTCAGAGGCTGCTTCTTTGTACCCTGTGGCCTCATGGTACACATCTTGTCAGAGCAGGGGTGGTTTTGTCTGTCTGAGCTATGTCTAATGTTTATTGGAGATTTTACACCTGGACCATGAAAGCTCCCTAAAAAACAGGGGCTGATTTCAAGCACAACATCCTCAGAATTTCTGTTTGACTCTTAGGCTCCTGTGTAAGCAGCAGAAGGGCACATGCCAAACCTGACAATGAATTGAAGAAACCACCTAGAGCTAAACCCAAATCTCATACGTGTAATGGGAAGGGATTTTCCCCGCATTTTCTTTCTGCTCACTGCCATGGTTTACATCCTATTATGGATGGGAATGTGCTTTCCCTTTCTTTAAGTATGCAAAGTCTTGGTAGCAATTTTCTACTTTTTGGTAGCTTCGTACTAGACCCAAGAGCTTTCCTAAACAGGCTGGGAAAGCAGTTTGGGAAATGTGATTTTCAGTTGAACCCTAAACTGAGAGTGAAGCAGAATCCTTGCTGTGTATTTCTGACAGCTGTATGCAAAGGGGCTCCCTTGGATCACTGCTGGCGTTCTGGGGGCATCTCCCTTTGGCTGGGAATTCAAACAGTGACAGCCCACAGAAAACAGAAGGTTCTTAGAGGAAAGAAGGGGAGAAAATGCCTGAACATTCACAGCACTATGGGAAGCACTGCCCAGGAATCTCTGCCTCGCTGGGGGAGCAGGAGCAGGTCCTGAGCAGCTTAGAGTGCCCTTGGACTGATCACTCGTGCTCCCTTCTGCTTGCACTGTGTGTTGGGTGCCCCTGCTCTGAGCAGGAGGGCAGCCCAGGAGGGTTTACACTGCACAAGTGAGCTCAGCACCCTCAGGCTGATACCTGGCACTGCTATTGCCAACAAAATCACCCCACAGTGAAGGCTCAAAGGCAGCATTTTGGTGTGGTGTTCCTGGAAGTGCTCCCTGGAACCCCAGTTCTGAACCAGAATACCTCCATGGTGTGCTCTCTGCATGCAGTGGGGGAAGGGGGATGATCAAAGGAGATGATGATCAAGGATCTTATTTCTCTGCCTTATCTAGTTCTTGTTGCTACATAAATAATGCAAATATAAGTGCAGTCACAGGGATCCCAGTCTTCCCTCAGCTATGAATATATTCTAATAGATTTAGTCAATTATAACAAAGATACAAAAATTACAGAAGTCTTTCTTCATTACAGCAGAGCTTCTACAACAATTAAACAGCTCCAGTAAACCTAAATTCTTCTTTGAAAGGTTTATTGTATGAACACTAAGCTTTGTACCATTCTGGGACCTGAATTAAAACCATCCGTTGGGCAGCGGCCTTTCTGGATAGGAAGGGGAAGGTGGGCAGCTTGAAAAGAAAGAACAAAGTCCTGGTTCCAGTGGCTTTAATTTGTTAAAGATCTTGTTAGGGCTATAAAACTTTACCAGGTACTGTAGTTGCTTAGTTTAAGGAGGGAGGTCTGGTCTGGCCATTCATACCAGGAGGTTGTTTCAATTCCCAGCCTTGAGGTTTATAGGCTGTCGTGTATTGAGCTGGTCCTGGGCCATGAGTTTATTGAATATTTTGAGAGTTTGAGGTTGCCTTTCCTTTCTGCTTTGGGTTTTTGGTAACTACTGGAACCTAAAACAGTTTGATCGAATCCGTAGCAGCATTTTGTATATTCTTTTGGAAGACAGAAAAGGTTTTGTTTTCTTTTTCTACCATGTAATAATTCAAAAGAACAAAGCAGTCAGGAAGCACAGCATTTTTTTTCTTTCTTCTAAGCACCATCTCCTTCTAATAACATGCTTAATATCTCTAGCATTCATCAAAGGATTATTTAAAAGAAACAGAGCCTGTAGGTGTGATACTAATTACATATGTGAAGATGGATGTTATGCCAGGGCTAAGTGTCTGGATTACTGGTGATGAATGAGAGAGGGTAAGGCAAAGCCAAGGCCACACCAGGAAAACTTTTCATCTGCATCTCAACTTGCTCTTTGGCAATTGCACTCCCAGAGTTCACAAACAGACTCTGAACTGGGCATTTAGAGGCTGTGAACTGTGGACAGTTCAAGGAAATGAAGAGACCCTCATTTCAGCAGGCTCTGGACAAAGCCCAAAGGCACAGACCAGTACAGAGACAGGTAAACACTGAGTCAAATGTCATAAAAATATAATATTTGCACAAGGACGTGCTGAAAAACAGCTTGACAGGGCTAATTCCTCAGCAACTGACCTTCTTTTGGATAAATTTCCCTGTTAAATGTCTCAGAAAGAGCATCCTCCCAAGAGCCATGCCCAGAGCTGTAGTGCTCTGACCTAGTCCTGCCTGGTGAAGCAGGGCTGTGCTCCAGCTCCTCGCAGCTCCAAGGATAGGGAGACCTTATCTTGGCAGTGAGTGTGCAAAATACAGCAAGTGCACTTAGCCAGGAGTTATCCTCTGCTTTCACAAGGGCAAGAGCTTGCAAGGTGCTTCTCATCCTGAGGAAAAAATCCAACAAACTTTTTGAGTTTTCCAGGAACTCATACAAGTTTTGAAATCAGTTCACAGCCAATTAGAGCAAATAGAAAGATAAATCTCAAAAAACTAATGAAAAAAAAAAGCAACTTCAGAGAAGTTCATATGTGGCCTTTGGAGTGCTTTCCTAAATTCATGCCTTCTGCAACTACTCTGGCTTCAGAGAATTTACAGAAAAAGTAAGTTTGAGCCATTGTTTAGTACATCTTGCAGTGGCATCTTAAGCTGCCACTCTGGTTCCCTTATCACCTGTGTGTAAGGAATCTGACAGTCTGTATTTAAAGTATTATTAATAAGACTTTTAAATTGCACTTGTGCTTGAATGAACTAAATGCTTCCACATGACAAATTGATATGAATGGTTTTAATAAACAGAAAATGAGAAGTAGGCTCATCTGTCCCTGGGGGCTTAGCTGGCTCCATTCACTCTTCTTATTAAATCTTGTCTGTAGGGCCCTGTTGTCTGCACTGATTGATTACCTGGCTCACCCATGAACTCGGGGCTCTCCTGTGCTACTGTTTCACAGGGCAGGGGGATCCCAGGCTCAAAGTATCTCCAGTAATAAAACTGATTAACAGATACTCCATGGACCAAAACTTTCCTGGCTACACAAAACTGTTTCTCAAGGGACACTGGACAGCAGCAGATGAGTCAGAACTCCCACAGTCAGGATAAAATGCTTCCAGCTCATTCATTTGGCAAGAGATTAGAAGCTAAACAAAATTAAGTCCACGCTTCTTTTCTTTTGCTCTTAAAGAACCCCCAAACAACACAAACACTGTAATGTAATAGTAATAAAACCAGACTGAGCTATAGAAACAAGAGCAAATATTCCTCTTTCCCCTGTTACAGATATCCCCCATGACATAATAGCAGGCTTTTGTTTGGAATGAATGCTATAAAGTTTATGACCTATGTCAGCAAACATTCATCATAAGAGTGAAGGGATATGTCTGTCCTCTGCTTTACCTTTGACAGAACGTTTTATAAACATTTCTTCTAGAACTTAAAGAAAGATTCTGCAGGAATACCTGGGGCAAGTAGAAATGGGGAGGTGATGGTAACTGTATTATTTCACTGCTTTGACATGGTAAAGTAAAACTGAAATTAAGTAACCAATCTGATGCTAAATCTCTATTTAGTCCAATAACATAAACTATCATCTAATTGAATTTCAAGTTGAATTTTTAATAAACCCAAAGCCAAGGACAGTGAAGACATTAAAAACAAATTCTAGAGTCCATAACTGAACAAAATTAGGATTGCTGGAGCAACTTTTCATTTATGTCATGGACTTTGAATGGCTGCTTTTTAATATATTCTGTTGTACAGACAATTTAAGAGGGACCCTTTTTCTTATGGTGAAATTCTCCACTGTGCATCACTTTGGCATTACTTAAAAAGCTTAAGGGATACCCAGGCCTTGTTCAGACCCCCACAGAGAGATGAGGTGAATTTACAGTAGGGGAGTTATGCCTGACCTCCAGCAGACAATTTTGGATAATGAATTGCATGACTTGGGTTCTCCTGTCACATCAGGATGGATGCACATCTGTGTCACTGCAGCAGAGGAGGAACTGTGCCCCCCAGCTGAATGAACCAATGCTGATTACACAGCAGGAAGATACACCAAAATGACCTCCAATATTGATCTAGATATTGATCCGATCAGTGACTGATGGGAACTATGGAAACTATTTTGATTCCTTCAATCTTATCCACAGATGAGGGTAGAGACACCACTTCTCCTACAGGTTATCAGAGACAACCACCTGTCCTAACCCAAGCATCACGGACAGAGATTCTGGTGTCTGTCTAGGAGAACTCCTCTGTGGCCTGGGAGGGGAGCTGCATGCCCTGCTTTTCTGGTCTGTCACTCCCCCTTGAGCTGTGCTGGCACCGTAGGCTCCAAAGCTGCATTTGAACATGACCTCTCCAGCTACAAAGTGCTGACTCTGTGTAAGTCAGCAAGAGTCCTCATGTTGACTTCCATGGCAGCAGATTTGGCCTTTTTTGTCTGAAAGGCATCCCAGTTCCTCAGAAGGCTCCTGCTCATGGGGCTTGCAGTGCTTGGTTCACACTTCCCTTGGGTCTGCTCCTTTATTATGCTTGGACAAAGAAAACGTCAAATGCTATGAAATCAGAGATTTAGTATTTTACACTCGTAACATTTGCATTATATATGAGAACACTTAATGAAGCAAGAGGCAGAAAGCAAGAGTATCAGGCAGACTGAAAATAAGCAGCTTGAAATAATAATCATTGGGAGTGAGTACTTTGATATTTGGGTGGTAGTTTGCCAACCAGTGCAGTGGAATGTTACAATGGAAAAGTTGACATCATCAAGATTGTTGTGACAATGTCTGATTGTTATTTGTGTGTAATTGAAGGAGTAACCTAATCTTCTGTACTAACATGCATCAAAAAACCAAGGAATCAGTATTGCCAAAGAGGGCAGTTTTATAATTTCCAGACTGTCCTTCTTACAGTACAATTTTCATACAAACAGCCATTAATTCTGTGTATAAAGTACAGGTTCAGTACAGCTCATTTGCCTTCTCTTCACGACTTCTCTCCACCAACCTTCTGTATATCCATTAGTTTAATGTTCTTTACCTGTGTATCACCAGTAGTTGAAGGATGTCATGTGACACAATTTATTACACCCATGTAAAGAGATGTAGTTCAGTTAATACTTGGTGAGATAAATGAAACTTCACTTTCAGAGCTATGCCTGTGCAAAGTAGTGACCAACTATTTTCAAAACATTGTCCTGCCCTTTTTAAATTATATTTACCAGTCTAAAGCTGCAAACCACTTTAATGAGCGTGACATAATCAATCCCAGACTAGCAAGAGCTTCAAGTATCTACAAGTAGTTCACCCTTACTAAAAGACCCTGTAGGCATTTTGGTGCCTGACACATGTGCACATAGGTATTTATTTATAAAACACACATGGCTGTACATATGTTATAGGCATCTATGTTACAGTGTTTAGGTAAACAGTTAATTCAGTTAGCCTTTTTGCTGTTGATGTATAAACAAATCTGCAACCAAGAACAGGCTTTCCATAGACAAGGGCTGAGCAGTTCACTTGGGGAGTTAAAAAAGAGCTGGAGATGACTGGCCTTGGGTTTGAAGGGCTGAGCAGTTCCCTTCTGGAGCAAAAAAGAGCTGAAGAGGGCAGGCCTTGGGTTTGAAGGGATGTACAGTGTGTGTACACAGACAGGGGGACGTTGCTGTGTCCCAAAGAGAACACCTGTACAGGTGTGACACACACTGCTCTGTGCATCCACACTGTGCCCTTTGGTGCTGAGGGTGTGTAAATAGTGTTCAGTGATTGTTCAGTGACTGTTCAGTGACTGTTCAGTGACTGCAGGAGCCCGGAGAGCTGAGGGAGCGAGCCCAGCCGGGCACAGCCGGGCACAGCCGGGCACAGCCTGGTCCATCCTAGCCCATCCTAGCCCACCCCGGCCCATCCTAGCCCACCCCGGCCGGGCTCAGGGAGCACTCAGAGGCTCCCCGAGCCCCAGCCCAGCCCGGCAGGCCCACACGTACCTGCCCAGAAGAACCTTCCCTTGGCTTCGGAGGGAGCTCCGGGAGCGCACTGGCACACCCAGCAGGAACAAAGCCGCACCGGGCGCTCTCACCGCCCCGGGCCTTAGAGAAGAATGAGAGATTGAAAGGTGTGCTGCGGGGATGATTCACACACCTGAGGCTTAGACCAGGTGCTCTGCAATTAACTGCGTTAACCTGCAGCTGGAGAGGGTTCAGAGCGAAGGTTAGCTATTCTCACTTCAATTGGTTTGAAATCTGTACTGGGGATTATATTCAGTTATTTATATGGCTGGGGTTTTTTTGGTTTGTTTTTTTTGGGCTTCTTTTTCTGTCTGGTTCTGCTGAGAGGATAAAAAAAAGGGCATGCTGTCTGTATGTTGAGATCTAATAATATTTAATGCAGAGTATACAGCAATTCTCCTTCTAAACTTAGAGGGAGGAACCACAAAATGACATTTAAAGTTAGAATGACATTTATTTGGAATATCCACTGACTTGGGGTAGGTGGAGGGAGAGAGATGGCTTTGAAAAGCAGAATGCTTACAGGGATAACCCTTTTTCAGTTTTACAGAACATGGCAGGGCTTAAAAATATGCCTGCCTTAGCACATGGACAGACTACATGATCTCTTTTGAAATCTGCACAGGATCTTTTTACCCGCTGGGTTTAATTTCAGAATCCAGTAGAGTCATTAAAGAAAATAAAATTATGTTTGTTCTTTCATCTGGAGCACAGAGCAGTATCAATTTTTCATTCCCTCCTCCTTTGCATTCCCACTTTCAAAAAAAAAAAAAGATGTATAGATGGAGGAATTCACCCTATAGCTCCCCTAAAATTTCTGGTCTCCAACAGCTGCTTTGAATTGATTTTGTATACATGGTTGCCTAATGCATGCAGCATATAACAGTGTTCCTGTGCTCTTGAACAGGAGATTGCCAAACTCAAATATATGTGTACTGAACTGGCAGTGAATCTAGAAAGGTCTGGCAGTATCTTCCCAAATGTCTGAGTTTTCTGATCACTCTCTGGTGGAGTAATGGGGCATTCCAACACTGCTGTGTCCCAGCACTTCCCCTTCACCTTCATCAAGCAGAACGTTTTTCATTTAAAGACAGGGAAAACACAGTTAGACAAGGGGCTGGAGGACACAGAGACGTTTCCAACACTAATATCTCATTATACTTCACCATGCTGTTGCCTGTGCATTCCCTATCTGAGAATACAAGTATTTCAGACTGAGCAGGTCTTTCCTCCCACTGTGTTTTAATCACTTCCATATAATAATAATTGAAATAGGAAAAAAGACCTCTGAACATCTAAGAGCAATCTAGATGTAACACTTCCTCCTCATATTTCCTACTGGTGTAACTGCACTGTACAGGAAGGTTTTCTGTGCCTTACTCTGTCCCACGCTGGCAGTTTGTGGCTTTGAGCCAGATGGATTCTCTGTCAAATGCTCTCACATTTCTATCCAAGTCCTGCTCTGTACAGCCTGGTCATGTTCTGTATGATGGGGGTAAAAGAAGAGATTGTATTTGGTGGCACTGGGATGGGTGTAGGCTGTGAGTGAATGTGGGGCTCCAACACCCAACAGCCACTCTGGCCCCAAACTCAGCCTGAGCAGTCTCCTTTCTCCTGCAGCCAGACATTGAAATTAGAGGTGCTGCCACCAGCTACAATTCAGTTTTAGTGGCATCAGGTGAGGGAAAGACCGGACTAGAGACACACCAGCCACTTTTGGATAGAATCAACTTTTATTTGTGACCTTTGTGCTGATTTTGAGAAATGGGACGGGGCTGCCTCCACTGCTGGCTCAGTCCCTCCTGGGCCTCTCACATGTAACGTACAGAGCATCTCCTTCTTGTGATCTGGAAATAATAAATAGCATTCCAAACTATGGCATTTCAATTTCTCACTTTTCATGCTTCCTTCAGAGAATGTGTGACTGCCATCACACTCTTCAAATTCAAATGCCAGATGGAGAATGTGCAAGGGCAACTTACAGCACTGATTAGACCCATATCATGAATTCCTGCTACCTGAGAGTGTAAAAAGGATCAGCAGGTCAGGCCAGAACCCTTCCAGCAGGATATCCTGTCTCTGCCAGTGCCCTCTAGCAGAGGGGGAGAACATAAAGCTGTGGTGGGATTGGTACTTCCTCAATATATCATAGTAAATAATGGGGGAACAACATATTCCTGTGGGGAATAGCATATGCATATGGGATTCTTTCAACTGCTAAATTTTGGTTCAGATCTGAACTGTGTCAAGGATTCTTAAAGGTTAAAATTCATACTATTATTAATCAATTGATTTGATGCAAATCAAAATTATCACCCTTCAGCAATATAAGTTAGAGTGAGTGAGAAGACATGAGGATTCATGTAGACAGGTCTGGAATTTTAGCTTGTGTTCCAAATCATCTTAAACCCATTGGTTGGGCTTGATGACCTTAGAGGCCTTTGCCAACCTTAAGGATCCACGATTCTATGATTCTAACAGATGCAGGGTCACCACTTTGTCAGCTTTCCTGCATGACACTTTGGAGATACTGATGAAACTAAAATTGTTCTCTTCTTCATGGGACAAACCCACAGACATTACCAAGTGGGCACTGTAAAAGTGTAAATAGTCTTCTGAAGTGACAAAGACCACAGAAATGGCAGCAAATGGATAGGTGTGGAAGGATAAAGGGAACTGACACATCTACTGCATCCCAAGTTATGCTGCTGAACAGCTGATGGAACACAACAGGAGCTCCTCACCAGGTTTGTGCTCCAGACCCTTCTCTGGACAGGCTCCAGCCCCTCAGAGCCTTTCCTGTCCTGAGGAGCCCAAAACTGAGCCCAGGTTGGAGGTGTGCTGCAGAGGGACAGTCCCTGCCCTGGTGCTGCTCCAAACCACGGTGCCCTTGGCCTCCTTGGCCACCCGGGCACCCACAGCCCGAGGGGGAGAGACTCTCCTGTAGCAGAGGGGTTCATCTCTTCCTGCATCAGAGACAGGACTGGGCAGAGAGCATTAGTGCCCCCCTTTGCACCTCCAGGTGGTACACAGCTACCATGGGTTACGGACAGGGGTGCCCAGGAGTGGCAGTAATGCAGAGCCCTGGGGTGCCAGGGACAGCTGGCTCGGGGTCCGGCTGCTGCTGGAGATTGCTGCCTGCTTGAGTCTGTGCTTGTGAGCAGCTGCACCCTCAGACCCGCAGGACAGAGCGTTTAAAAGACTGCTTTTACCTTGAAAAGGAGGAGTGGAGAAGTTATGGATGGAAATAAGGGAGGAAATGACAACAAGAGAACTAATTAATCCTTGCTATCATCTGCAGTTTTCACTGTGTTTATGCCTTTACAAGCCTAGATTTGGCTGCAAGATATGCAAACAGTGTGTGCAGAAAGACTGGTGAATGCAGGTTATCAAATGGTGTTTATAGGAAAAGAAAATCTGTGTGCATTTTCTTTTTCTACTGAGCCTCTTATTGTTTTTAGTGTCTGTAGAACTTTCTGCTGCTACCTGTGCTTTAAAATGATAATATTCCTGTAATATTAGAGTATAAGTCAAAAGGATATTCTCCTGCCTTTATGTGATTTCAGCATTATTTCTGACCAGGAATTTTCTTTTTTTTTCTGCTTTGGCTTTAGTTTTGTTCATTGTTTTTGTTCCTAAGAGCAGAAAAATACTGTATCTTTAAATTAGGAGTAGCTGAATAATGAATCTTGGGCAGTGAAAAGGCTAATGTGCTGTGGAAGAGAAGGAGTTTAATCTAATTTAGTTGGAGGGTGTCTGTCTGTGGTGTTGTTTTCTGGACTGTGGGAATAGAGGAGGGAAGCTGCCCCAGTGAATGGTTCCTCCTGAGCCAGAAGCAGTGGGGAGTCCCTTAGATGCCACTGATCCGAAGCCAGGCCATGAAAAGGGGATTAAAGAAATGTTCTGATTTGCAATTCACACTAATGCACCCCGTCGAACCTTTGGTAATATTTCAAACCACATTTCAAGGGAAGTGCCCTTAAAATAGCCAGCTAAATTGTATTAGAGCAATACTATACAGCCCACTCATCCATTTATGATTTGTTTTTGTTTTTAATTCTTTTAACTCTTGGTGGTGGTGGCTTTCTAAGGCAATTAAAACTTTTGTGCATTGTGCAGATTCACACTTGCATGGGAATATTTCTCAGTGTGCCTGTCCTATTAGGCAGACATGTTTACTTAAATTTTGGAGGAATACTGCTACAAAGATTCTGTAGCTAGGAAAAAATAAACCCATTTGGTTTAGAAAATAAACATTTCTCTGCATGCCATTTAATTTTATTAATATCTAGTGGAAGTTCAGTAAGAAATACAGGCTTATAACATTGCTAGAATAGCTATCAGCTTTCTTTTTGTGTGTGTGATCCTTTTCTTTCACAGTTATCTGTACGGCTAACATTTTTTTAAAATATATGTTTTAATATCTGTGTTTTTAATATATAAATAGAATTCATTATTGGAATAAAACATGTGAGTTAAAAAGTGAATGAATGTGTAAAAATATAGATGAGAATAGGATTATTGAATTGGATTAACATTAAACTGATCTTTATTTTTTTGTGTAATAAATGGCTGGCCAGAAATATTAAACCTGAAAATCAGTTATAGCTCGAGACTTCTTAAATATAGGACTGTCAATATCAGTTCACATTCTGTCATGACACACCATTGTTCCTCGTAAGTAATTTAGACTATTTTACTAAAAATCTTTAATGTACTAATTAACTCTTCAACTCCCCGAGCTGCTCGTTCCATTTCTCTTTACTGCTGAAGTGTCAGAACATTTTCTCTCAAATGGATTATTTGGGTCTTCTTTAATCCCATTTCAGAAAACCCTGCCTGGCTCTGTAATTTCCAATGACTCTAACATGGATTGAATGGATGCAACTTTGATTTTCACCATCAGCCATATCAAAGTGTTTTATTCCACTGCCACTGTAATAGATTATCCAGCATGAAACTTTGCCATTGCAGGGACAAGGGCTGGTGGTTTTTTTCCTGGCTCGTTTATGGTTTGCTTTACCTACAAAATATTTAGTTATGGTTTGAATTATCGTATGCCCTATTAAATATTCAAGTTTTTTAATCTTTTCCTTACGGGACAGAAGAAGAGCTGGACTTTAAGATAGAGATTATTCCTCTGCACATTTTTGGGAGGTGGGGAGAGGGATAGCTAGAGGGAGAAATGCATCCTTCCTGTGAGTTGGCACATTATTTGAAATCATGTTTAATTATAAAGTTGCATTAAAAATCTTTTGCTTAAAATTTTAGAAGCCTAATAAGATTTCCATTAATTTAAACATATCACTATTCCCACAACGGCCCAAATGCTTTCTTTTTCCTCTTTCATCCATGGTTAAATATGTAAATAAAATGTCTAAAGTCATTCTTCAAAGAAGACAAAAGAAAAAAAGAGCTGAGGGAACAGACAGCCATAAAATTCCTCCCAATTCTCCATAACATTTGCCAGAGGGGGGCCAACTCCTAGCCAGGGCCTAGCAGCAGGGGTGCCTGGCTGCTCCATAGAATCACACATCTCAAATCCCACACACAGGAGAAAAAAATAAAATAAAATATCTTTTCAGCTGGAGCCTTCAAAAGGTTCTTTTCATTTATTAGTTACAGAGGTATCTTCCAGTTGCTGATTTCTCAGCGCTCTCATTTTTCTATAATAATGTTCTGTTTGTTACTCTCACTGACTCAGGCTCGTTGAATGGGTGATGTGTGTAGATAGTCCTAAAAATATAGAAAGTAAAATAAATGACCTAAAGCAGGATGCACTGGCTAAAGTAATGGCTAGAAAAACAAGGCTGATTTAAATTGGCACATGAAAGATCAATTAAGAGAGACACAACTACAAAGGTTAGAGGTTCCCCCCTTTCTTTTTTCTCACTTTCATTTGTGTTTCTTTTCTGCCTCTTAGGAGAAAAATGTTGTTATCAGTGTTACAGAGGAAAAAGGCCATGTTTTATATCATGGTTTTTTTTCTAGATTACTTTAATGTCAATGGTGATAGAATATGCTCTACAAAAATACTTGCTGGAAAAGAAAGAAAGAAAAACAAGCTCCCAAACAATCCAGTTGGTCAAAACAAACATTGAATATGTGCCTGTTATGCATTATTTAAATTCTACTTTTTTATTATTATTTAAATTTTACTTTTTAAAGCAGAATTTACTTGTCCCTTGAAAAAGCTTTCCCCACACTTCCCTGCTACCCCCAGCTGAGCTCTCTAGAAGTGGAATCAGGATGAATACAAATACTAAGAAAACAGGCTTAGATTAATGAAGAATGGAAATGCCCCAGCACACCCTCTCCCTCGCACACAGACACACTAAAATAAATAAAGCTCTTTTTCTGCTCATAACACTGCCTGCTTTTGAACCATTCCCCGAGGAATCTGAAAGTGTCCA
This sequence comes from Peucedramus taeniatus, assembly GCA_013400575.1. NCBI lineage: Eukaryota > Metazoa > Chordata > Aves > Passeriformes > Fringillidae > Peucedramus > Peucedramus taeniatus. The sequence continues at coordinate 104,701 of WBNO01028184.1, forward strand.
AGGAGAGGTCGGTCCCTAAGACCAGTACTTTATAAATCTAATCTCCTCCATGCACTGAAAAGCCGCAAAAAGGACCTCGCTTTTCAAGGCACATTTTTATGATGGCTTTTACTCCTTGGCAAGAGCTGGCCACATCTTCAGGGCTTTCAGACACAAACATTAGCCCTGGGTTGTTGTCCTTGCTTGGATCCATTTCACCCTTATCACAACTGAGGAAGCCAAGGGTTTCCTTTCTGGAGCTGGTGGGGTATTAACTCTGACCCTGCGGGATTTGGGAGTTTCCAGGAGAATCCGTGTTCTTTTCGATAAGAAACAGGCGCTAATGGAGAGGAGCCCGGTTTGTGTGGGTGAGCATGAATGAAATGAAAGAGAGATTTTCCTTCTTCATTAATATGTTCGCTAAAACTGAGCTCAAAGGGGGGTGGGGGGGAGGGGGAAGGGGGGGCTGAGCAGAGCTAATCTTTGACTTCTGCTCACTGCGCTCCTTTCCGTCTGTGAAACTGCGGGCTGTAGTTTGGCTGGGGATTGAACTTCCTCCTCCTCTAGCTCGGAGAGACCAATAAGCAAAATAAACCTCAAAGCTTAACTTTAAAAGTAAACACGACTCAGTTTAGAACGATTCCCGTCTCCAAAAATCTGTAAGTATCTTTTCTATAGTGGATGAAGTAACTTCCCCAAGGGTATGTCCCCCGTCCTCCTAGCATTTCTTATTTAAGGAAGGGGAAAAAAAAAAGAAAAAAAAAAAAAATCAAGCTACTTTTCGAGTGATGCCGTACTGTGATTAAAACCATAATCAGGTACTTTTCCAGCAATCCTGCCTGTCCTGTTCATTTAGGAATTCGAGACAAAGCACGACATTTGAAAAAAGCTGAGACTCCGGGTTGAAAGCAACCATATTTTATGACCCTGGCAGCGAAGAGTTTATAGCACTCGCCATAAAATGCATCCTCCTCCCCACATCCTCCCCGCTAAAGCTTTGCCCCCCCTCCAATAAAGGCAGTCAAGGAGGCACCACCTTCAACCCTCTTATTAGGAGACACGAAGTCTGAAGGCTTCGCTCTCCCTGGCTTCCTACCTGAGCGAGGGAGGGCAGGCTGACGCCTTCTACAGAAAAGATCTTGTTAAACTTTCAACAGAGGGCAACGGGAGGGAAGGCAGAAAGGAAGGAAAGAGAGAAGGAGAGAGAAACAAATGGGGCTTTTTCTAATCTGTGCCGATCAAGGAGAACCTGTAGGGGTCCTTAAGGAGGTTTCAAGGCGTTCCGAGTGATTGGAAAGTAATCACCGTGTCAGCTTCACCTTTCTCATGCAAAGTGGATGTCGTATGCGAGGCGGATCCTGCACAGGTTTTTTTTCTTCTTCTTGGGTTTAGCTTTTTTTTTTTTTTTTTTTTCACNATCCTCGGATTCAGCCGCCCCCAAAGCCCCAGCTGCCGCGGCCCCAGGAGCTGGCGAGGCGGGGGGAGCGGAGCCGGCACAGACACCGCGCACACTCCAGCCCTGCTCGGCACAGCGCGGCGGAGCCGACCTATTGCAAACCCAGACCAGAGGGCGGCGAGGAGGGGGGGGATCTTCCAGGCCCCCCTCCTCAATGGCTTAGATATTTCCTCCCCCTCCTCCTCCTTTATTCCGCGCTCGGATAAACCAATCTCCACCTCTCGGCAAGAAAGTGAGGAGCTGCGACCCGTCGGAGGAGCGGAGAATCCCCGGAGACAGCGGCGGCGGCGAAAGCCGCCCGGGACATGTGCGAGGGGACGCGGTGATCGCCCGGCTGTGCCCGCACCAAACTCCCCGCACATCGCTCGGCCGGGCGGCGGCAGCGGCGCGCAGGAAGGAGCGGAGGAAAGGGAGGTGGGCAGGCGGATCGCGAAAGTGGAAGCTCGGGGAGCAGAAAGTTGCCGGGCTGCCCGCAGTAAGTTCGGCGCTTCTGTGGAGCGGGGGCGCTTTCCCTTCCGCCGGCCGCCGCCCGGGCGCTCCCCGCGGGGCCGCAGCGGCCCGGGCGATGCTGCCCCGCTCCG
>WBNO01028184.1:107190-119089 GCA_013400575.1 Peucedramus taeniatus
GAGCCGCCACAATGGGCCCGGCGGCCGGCAGCACCGCGCTGCTGCTCTGCTGGCTCAGCGGCTGCTGCGCGGCCATCAGCTCCATGGACATCGACCGGCCCGGCGACGGGCGGTGCCAGCCCATAGAGATCCCCATGTGCAAGGATATCGGCTACAACATGACGAGGATGCCGAACCTGATGGGGCACGAAAACCAAAGGGAAGCTGCCATTCAGCTGCACGAGTTTGCCCCCTTGGTGGAGTACGGGTGCCACAGCCATCTGAAATTTTTCCTCTGCTCCCTCTATGCCCCGATGTGCACGGAGCAGGTTTCTACCCCGATCCCAGCCTGCAGGGTGATGTGCGAGCAGGCGAGGCTGAAGTGCTCCCCGATCATGGAGCAGTTCAATTTTAAGTGGCCGGACTCCTTGGACTGCAGCAAACTGCCCAAAAAGAACGACCCCAATTACCTGTGCATGGAAGCCCCCAACAACGGGTCGGACGAGCCACCCAGGGGCTCCAGCATGCTGCCACCCATGTTTCGCCCCCAGCGGCCCAGCAGCGGCCACGATCTGCAGCAGCACAAGGACAGCCTGAGCAGAACGTCCTGTGAAAATCCTGGCAAGTTCCACCATGTGGAAAAGAGCGCTTCCTGCGCGCCGCTCTGCACGCCAGGGGTTGATGTTTACTGGAGCAGGGATGACAAACAGTTTGCTGTCATTTGGATTGCCATCTGGTCCATTCTGTGCTTCTTCTCCAGCGCTTTCACTGTGCTCACTTTTCTCATCGATCCTCAGCGTTTCAAGTACCCCGAGAGGCCCATTATCTTCCTGTCCATGTGCTACTGTGTCTACTCGGTGGGGTACATCATCCGCCTCTTCTCAGGTGCTGAAAGCATTGCCTGTGACAGGGACAGCGGCCAGCTCTATGTCATCCAGGAGGGGCTGGAGAGCACTGGCTGCACCATTGTGTTCCTGGTTCTGTATTACTTTGGTATGGCCAGTTCCTTGTGGTGGGTGATCCTGACTTTGACTTGGTTTCTGGCGGCTGGGAAGAAGTGGGGGCACGAGGCAATCGAAGCCAACAGCAGCTACTTCCACCTGGCAGCGTGGGCCATCCCGGCTGTGAAGACCATCATGATCCTGGTGATGAGGAGGGTGGCTGGAGACGAGCTGACAGGGCTGTGCTATGTTGGCAGCATGGATGTGAACGCCTTGACGGGGTTTGTGCTCATTCCTTTGGCTTGTTATCTAATCATTGGCACTTCTTTTATTCTTTCTGGCTTTGTGGCCCTTTTTCATATCAGGAGGGTGATGAAAACAGGTGGAGAAAACACCGACAAGTTGGAGAAACTTATGGTCAGGATTGGTGTCTTCTCAGTCTTGTATACAGTGCCTGCAACTTGTGTGATAGCTTGCTATTTTTATGAGAGACTGAACATGGATTATTGGAAAATTGTGGCAACTCAACAGAAATGCAAGATGAACAATCAGACTAAAAATTTAGACTGCATGATGAATAACTCTATCCCAGCAGTAGAAATTTTTATGGTCAAAATTTTTATGTTATTAGTTGTGGGCATTACTAGTGGCATGTGGATCTGGACTTCCAAGACTCTTCAATCCTGGCAAAATGTTTGTAGTCGGAGATTAAAGAAGAGAAGCAGGAGAAAACCCGCAAGTGTTATTACGAGTAGTGGAATCTACAAAAAACCTCAGCATCCACAGAAAACTCACCTTGCAAAATATGAATCAACATTACAGCCACCCACTTGTGTGTGACCAGGTTTTAGAAAAGACTGTATCTCACCTCACAGACTTGCAAATGTCCACAGTAGCAGTCAGAAATTAAAACATGAATGGTGCTTTTTTTTTGTCAGAACAGATTAATATCTCAAAGCACAAAAATGTATCATGCTGAATTCAGGACCTGGTGAAAAACTGAAGGTAAATGTACTCATGGAAAGGTTTTATGTGGAAGAATTATCGTGAATTAAAACAGTCTGTTCTGTTACTAATTTGTAGTTAAAAATCACATCCATCCCTCAGATTAAAAAAAAAAACAACAACCCAACAACATAAAAACAAAACCAAACACAGCAACCAACACTTATTTAGCTTCTTCATGTAGCTGGGCTGGATTTTCTTCAGCTCTCTGAGTAACAAGGTATAGTCAAGTTTTCTGGAGCAATGGTTTGATTTTAGAAGTGCCCAAGTGAGCATTGTCTCTCCAGGGACACGGAGGAGGCCTATCCTGAGCGAGGATGCTCTCTGGGAAAACAACCTCCGTGCTAACTTTAAAACCCTTCACAGCTCCTCTCAGTCCCTGGGCTTGGAGTGCCTAAAAATAGGCTCAATCTATAATGCTCACCAATATTCTTTCACCAAAAGAGAAACTTCCTGCACCAGACACAAACTTTGTGAATAAGAATAATGTGCAATACATTTTTTTTTTCTTACCATGACATGAAAAGAGAAACAAGTATTTTGCTGTACATAAAGACAACAAAAGAAATCTCTTAACAAAAGAACTAAGAGGTCTAGTCCTCAGAAACCCTTTAGTGTTACATTTTGTGGCTTTTTAATGGAAATCAAGCCAATGTTATACACGTTTGGACTGATTTGTGCAAAAAAAAAGGGGGGGATCAATTCAAAGAGACCCAAAGGGCTTATTGACTCTTTCTATTGTTAAACAAATTCTCACTATGAATGGATCAAGAAGCACTAGATTCTGCAAAGGGAAGCTTTGTATAGAGTGATGCTCTTTACTGTGCTGGGGGTGCACAGTTCTGTGCTGTATATATTTGTAATATACAATTATTTTTCATGCTCCACTATTTTATTAAAAATAAAATATGTTCTTTAGTTTGATAATTTTGTGTGTTCTAAACTTTCTCTGATGTGCTTTGCAGTTAATAAACTTGTTTCCTGGATCACTTGATAAAAGCACACTTTGAATATAATAATTGTTGTTATACTTGCCTGCAAGTATAAATAGAGAGAACAGTAATTTACTCGAAAGGAATTGCAAGGTGAAATGAAATAAATGGATTTTGAAGGTGCATATTTCTGTGAGCCTTTACAACTGAGGAAGCTGAATGGGCTTTAGCGATGTAAAAAGCTGCAGCGATGTAGAGCAGGACCGTGTTTACAAAGCGCTGAGATTACAGCAGTGATCCTCGGTTAACAGCCCTTAACATTTGCATGGGCTGCGTTCAGCATGTTAAAGATCGCTGCCTCACTTCACAGCGCCGGAACACGACTCAGTCTCCACCCTTGGGGGAATTTCCCCCTTTCCAACACCACGGAAAGCATCACCGGGAGGTGCCAATGCAGGGTTTGAATGCTGCTTCAGGGAAGTTACCTGATGAAGCCCAAACTGTAAATACAGCTTCAAGAAGTTTTTAGTGGAGTATGTTTTTGTGTGAACCTGAAGTTTTCCCTGCAGTTTTCCAGGCGATGGCCAGGCTGGGTGATCAGCTGGTGAGGGAAGATAGAACCTCCCTTTCTCAGCCAGGCTGCTCTAGAAAAGATCCCTTTGTCAGGGATCTCATCACAGAAAGAACAGGTCTTCATGGACATGGGAGAGTGGGGACCCTTGTGACAGTCATGTTGTGGCTGGGAATTTTCCAGCCAAAGGTTCTTTAGTAGTGCTCTGGTTTTTCAACTTATCTATGCAGTGTGACAGATAAATTCTTGCCTTTTTGTACTCTTTTGAAGTGTTCCCAGCAGTGATGAGGAACTTGAGTGGCAGAAATGATCTTGCAGGTATTATCAATAATCTTCATGTCTAAAGTGCACATAGATAAAGCAGTTTTGATACAAAATTCATCTTTTGATGAAGAGAAAATAGCTTTTTTTCTCTTTTGTGCCAGTATGCCACTGTTTGACACAGGGCTTTGAGATGCCCTGGAAGTTAATCCTGTCAGAGGACACTGTGCTGCAGCCAAAGTAGGACATTGCACTAAACAAATCCACTTGTGAAACTACTGAATTAATGCCTGTGCATCTGTCTGTGCTCTGGCTAAACCAATGGCATTAGATCCTGAGAAATACAGAGTTTTAAATAACCTGTGTATTGCAGATTGCTGCAGGAAGCCTTCAGGTGTGTGTTTTGTTTGTGTGTGTGTCCTCATGAAATTCATACCTGACAGAAGGGTCGGTGCTGGCTTTACCAGGACAGGTTTGTTCAGGGAATGGTCCCAGGCTCTGCTCCAACCTGCATCAGTCACTGCAATAAACATCTCACTGTCTTTGTGGGCTAGAGAATATCATTTGCTTTCACTGTTGGTGATGAATTCTTACAGCCTGCTATCAGGATTCTGGAACAGAAAAAAAGTGGAGATAGATGTTGAGCAGTGGCTGAGCTCCTGCTGCCATTCTGAGTTTATTCAGTTGTCAGCTTAGGCCGTTCATTGTCACCAGAGCAGAACTGCACCTTTTCCTATGAAAATGAGAAAAGATGCTTGGCTGCAGGCATCGTGCTAAAATAGATTCTTGCTAAACTCTAAACCAAGTATTCCGATTTTATTTTGTGTTTGCAGTTATTCAGGGATTATTTGGGGGGGTTACTGGTAAGCAAATGAGATTCCTCAAGTAAATAATGATTCTTTGCATCAGGACTAGGACACTGTAAATGCAGCAGAATGTAATGATTGGCTTTGAGAACATCTTAATAATTAATTAATTCAGAATTGTACTTCTTGCTGTCCCATAGCTCCTAACAGTCTTAACAGTTTAACACTGAAGTTGCTACTTAAGGAATTGGAAGCTTATTAGTGTTAAAGGAAAGCGATACACTTGTTTTCATAACAATTTAATACAGTAATTAATGATTAACACAGAATTGTATTCTTGTCTTAGAAGGCTGCATATTAGTTAAATGATAATAATACTAAAAGTCATTAAGGAAACATCTAAAAATATTAAACTTCTTTATTTGTCACAGTAATTTTATATTTTAGTGAAGTCATGCTAGTATTTTTATTTGTTGAATTTTATAGGATTTTTCTTCACTGCCAAGGCCTAATAGGTATTTGCTTATCTGAGACTTTTAGGAAAAGTGTCTGTATGTGGTCATTTTAACAATCCAGTCACTCCATAGGAAACTTGCTGAGGAAGAAATGTCCAGTGGCATTTATCAGATAAAAGTTCTAAAAAAATGCATTCTGTTGGTGTGCACATACACCAAATCAAGAACCAGATGTTTGCCACAGGCTTGTGAACAGGTAAAAGAAAGGCAGAAAGTTCCTTTTTCTGGCAAAGGTAGCTGGGTAGAACAGTGTGATTTACTGAGGAGAGATTAATGAGGTAAGAGTATGAGATCAGCAGGGGAAAATGGGATTCAGGGCAAAACCCCACAAAATTCTAATTATGATGGTAAAAGTCTTGTTTCTCGGTGAAATGCTGATGCTTCTCATAAACAGAAAAATAATGAAGCTCAGCAGTTGCAGGGTTTAGACCTGACATGTTGGGACACTCCGAGCAGTGCAGTGCAGGCACCACGGCTGAGAGGATGTGAGGGGCTCAGCCCAGGAATGTTCAGATCCCTTATCAGGTTTTGCCCAAACAGCATTTCATGTGTCTGTTATTATGCAGCCATTATTCACATCTGGCTGTCATCCCGTGGCTGCAGAGAGCATGAACAGCCCAGGAACAGCCGTGGCTGACACACACCCTGCTCCCCCCAGCCCCAAACACCCCTGGCTGCAAGGGGATGGCTCTGTCATGTTGGGATATTCCTGCTCAGGTGGGCTTTTGATGGCAGGTGGTCTCCAGCAACAGATGGCCTCAAAGGACGAGCTCCGGTGCCTTTTAGTTTAAAACATTTACACATTTCTTAAAAAAAAATTTGAAATGTTATCCTCGTGTAATGTTTTTAAGTATTTCAGACAGAGTAGCCAAGTTATTAACAGTGACAGATGATAAATCAGGGCATCCTTTAAAAGGTGGGTGATGGTGATTATGTGGTCTTGGAGCTTGCTTTGATCAGAAGTGACAGCCCTGTAAGGTCTGTGCCACTCAATCCCCCCTGAAGGGAGATCAGCACCTGTTTGCACTTTGAGGCTCCTCTACCTCCCACTGCCTTCCAGCACTATTTCATCTTTTTTAACACACTTGATGTTGATTAGCTTAAAGCAAAGTCATTATTCATTTACAAAACACTCCTTGATGGAGCTGGCTCTGAACTGTATTTCAGTGGCAGTGTTTGTGCTGTAACAGTTAGGAGGTATCAGCATCCCCATTACAGAAGCTTTATTTTCAGGGAGCCACAAGTTACAATCAGTCTGAGTGCTAATATTAAGCTGGTTTCCATTTTGATTTTTGGTCCAGACAACAGTACATGTTGCCCTTGGATCTGTTCAGCTCTAGCCTGCTGCATCTCCACACGTTTATCCAGCAGAGACATGGGATCAGCTCTGTGAAACAAACAGGTTCTGCTTTGGGAGATCCTATTTTAGCTCAGTGAATACTGCTCCACACAGCTTTAGGCCTGGCTTGGAGAGTGGAATGGCTGTTTCCAGAAAACAGCACACAGGGCTTTGTCTTCACCAAGGGCTGCAGAGGATCACAGAAACGAGTGCCCGTGACTGTTGCCTGTTGCAGAGCAGGACCTGGGACAGTGCAGATGTGAGCTCCTGAGCAGGCAGCAGGGTGGGACCAGGCCATCCCAGTGCTCTGGGAACACATGTGGGTCCTGGGGCCCAGCTCTGCCTTTCCTGTGGGAGCAAAGTTAAAGCTTTGGGGAGCTGTACATCAAAGGCAGGACGGAGCGATCCTTGGGTATGTTTGTAGGGCATTGTTTAAAGAGGAATTCCTTCAGTTTGTTGTCACTAGCTTTTTCCTTCCATTCTTCAAGATCTCCTCATAGATCTGCTCCACTGAAGTCAATGGGTGTCCAGCTAAATTCAGTGGATGCTTTGAATCAAACTTCCTATCTCAGGGAAAGCATGAGCTACAGGAAAAGTCATTATTTCGATTTTTTTCCCCCTCATCAGAGCATCTTTTGAAAATCCTGATGTGACATAAATTCATGATATAGGAAAAAGTATCAGTGAACGAAACTATTTCAATTATATTTTCAAAATGTGCTGCTGTGCTGGAATGGACAAAGCCCAGTATGTTGCAAAAGCACCTGTCATTTCAAAATCGAATTCAGAAATACTGGATGTTGATCATGTTGGAACGAAGATTTCTTTCTGTATTTTGTTTTAGTATATTTTGGCTTTTTGAGAACACGTATTTCTTGCAAAATGCTCAGTGTAAATAAATCTGCACTTCCTGCTGGCGAGGCAGCTCCCCAGAGATTCTTCAGCCAGTTCCCATCTCTGCTGCTGCCTGTGCCTCTCCCGAGGGGCTCAGACCTGCAGCATCCCCGGGAGCTAACGAGGAGCAGCAATCTGAGTGGAGCCCACGCTGTGGCCCTGCTTCCCTCCTTCCCTCACTGATCAGCACCTCGGTTCCCCTTCCCCTCTCCTCCAGTGCTGATCAGGCTTTCATCATCTGCATGTGCCTGGCTCTCCTTCCCCTCCTCTCGAGTGATGCCTCCCTTCAGTCTCTAATCTGCCCACACACAGCTCTCTGTGCTACTGGCCAGGACCTGCCACTGCTTTGAGCTTTTTTTGTTCCACAGAAACGAAAAGAGATTTCAAAACTTGTGTTTTATCTTTCTTTTTTTGGGTAAAGACTGTGGTAAGAAGCAGAGATTCAAAGTTCTGGGCTACCAAAGGTGCTGATGAACACAGGAGACTGTCAAGAAGAGACTGCCAGTTCTGAGCAGGTGCCTTAAACTTGAAAATACTCTTTTGTGGAACACAGGCATTGTTTGCTTCTGTCTGGTATATTTGTTATTTTATAGTTCCTTTATCTGAGACTAATGTCTGTGTGAAATAAAAAACAGGAAAGGGACGAAGAACATTTGACCAGTTGATAAAAGAGGGGGAAAACAGCCCCCACCTTTCACTCCAAAGCTTTTAGCCTGAGGAGAGCTTTGTATGCCTCAAAGCTGGTGAGTTTTCCCCAGCTATACCCATTGCACCTGCCCTCAGCCTGGTTCCTCATCTCCTGAGCTGCTCCCAGCTACAGCAATGCTGCACTGACAGCCTGGTTACAAAGGAGACATTACAAATTCCAAACCCAGCCCACCATCACTACAGTAATTTGATAAGATTAGAATCATGGTATTGACATCTGGGCCTTTGATACTCTTTCAGTTATGCCATTTTTCTTCCTTTTAAGATTTTAGTGGTCAAAATATTTTTATTTCAAATTGACAACATTTTGTCTTGTAAATGGATTTTTAAAGGACGGTTGTCTATTGAGGTTTTGCACCTTTAATTACTGTAGGTGTTGGGGGTGGTTTCAATCATGTCATCTTTTTTTTATTTTTAAAATTACATTAAAGAACCTTTTTGTTCTTTAGGATCCTGATTTTAACAATAAGATATGACAGTTTCCTTAGACTTCTCTTCCTTTTGCAACAATCTTGATGCAGCCTTTTTGTTTCTTCAATAAGCCTTTCTTGTTTGACATAAGACATGTTAGTAACATTTTCAGAAGTTATTCATTGACAATTAGTAGAGAACAAAAACCAAGCTACATATCTACATACACCTTTTATGCTAAATTAATGGATTCCATTTGAAACCAGGTAAAAATGCTATTTAATCAACTATAGGCATGGTGATAACTATAAAGGCAATTTTAAGGACAAAACACTGCACCAAATAAATCTGAATTGTGGGATTTGGAAGATCAAGTATCACTCTAGATTGTTTTGTGCTTACAAATCCTTTTAGGTGTTTTTAGTAATTTCCCAGTTAGAGGTGCAGCCAGTTTATGGAGCAGCCCTTGTGCGGAGGTTGGATTTCCATTCCCCACTCAGGGATTTTTGGGGGCTCTCTAAACCTTAGCTTGCTCTTTCCCATCTCTTTTAAGTCTTCATATGAAGACATTCAGAGCTGAGCTCTGCATTCCAGGGCCATGGAACAGACCAGCTGATATATTTTGTTAGGTCTGGGCCTGTCACAACCAAAGAATCATCCAGCTAATTTCATTAGGAAGGGTCAGCCTGCATTTCAGCAGACTTTCAGCTTAGCTAGTCTGGAGCAGCTCTTGAAATGCTTGAAAGCTTCACTGAAACACACAAATAGGACTTTACAAGTGCAGTGACTGCTCCTCACAACATCACCCACGGACAGCACAAACTGCTGCTGCTCAGCATTTGGGAGGTGTCTGACAAAACAGAGGCTGCTGTGCTGTAGGGGAGCAGGTTTGTGCTTTGTTTGGGTCTCTGTGCTGAGATAGGAACATCAAGAGTGCACCAAATTTTATGTTTCTTTTCACACTCTGTAATAGCTCTTCAAGGACCTTCTTTGCATATCTAACAAGGAGAACTGTGGGAAAGAGGCTTCTGAATCGTGAATGCTGTAGGGTTGTCTTTGATAGCGAATTTCAGAAGAAAGTAAACACTGACTGAGTGTGTCTATATGGAGTGAGGCAAAACTGCAATCCGTGAGCTCCTCCAGAAAAGATATGAGAAGGAAAACTGAGCACAGGTAGTAAACAGGCTAAAGATACTGAGAACAGAGCCATAGGAGAGGAGGAAGGAGAAAATGCCCCAAGGGAGCTGGCATGGTGTAAGTCCTAAGGCTAGAGATGCACAAACTCTACTGCTTATCTTTGCACATGAATCTGATTGGTGCCCAGGAGTTCGGTGTCCATTGCACTGCTCTGGCCCCCTGCCCTCCTCACAGATACAGAAAGGCATTCAGGATTTTGATTCCTTGCTTCCCTGGTTATCCTGGGTAACTGCATCAATGTTTGGAGTGGAATTTGATTATCTAGCTCTATGCACAGTATCTTACACAATTAGAAGTGTATTACAGTGTGACAACTTTTGATAAGCTGAAGTTGCCAATGTATGGTTTTTGAAACAAATCACAATGCAGTGGCAAGAGAAGGTCTGAAGAATAATCAAATTCAGAATTCCAGCCATTACTGGTTTTGTTAATTAACTTATCTGGGGCAACAGGTTCTTCTGCATATTTCTTTGAAAATTCCACCCTTAGAGCCCACAGAGTCTGGACTGTGAAGGGGTGTATTGCACAGCTCTTTGATCAGTTTTGAAAACTCCTCAAAGCCCTTCATTTGCAGGTTATGATAAAATCAAATTTAAGGCAGAAGAAGGCACGTCCATTACTCCTTTTTTTAACTTCCAAATCTGGCTTCACACGGACCGACTCCCAGAAGCAGTGGAGGGTTTGAGTATCAGTGGGGGCAGTCTGGGTCACTGGGTTGGTCTGTGTTTCGGGGCCGGTTGGAAGTGATCTTTGAGGCTGAAGCTGTCTCGGTTTGGCAGCCCCTGTTAATGTCCCTGTCCTGCGAGGGACAGCCCTTTGCTGTTCCCATCTCCGTGCGATGCTGGGGACTCCTCGGCCGCGCGTTTAAAGCATCAAAGAGCCGCTGTTTGAAATGCAGCCCTAAGCAAACTCTCCGTGTCTCCAGCAGAACTCGGGATGCAGGAGACCGATGTTCTGCTTCCCTGTTTGATGTGTTTAACACAACAGACATATCTACAACTTGGCATTTAAAAACAGCAACGAAAACAAACAAGCTGGGCTCGTTTACATAACAAAAAGCTCCTTGGCCTTGCAGGAGGTTCCTTTGAAATGTACGATTGTTGCTGGCGCTGACGGGAGAGGACCTGCCTGCTCTGGAGCTCAACCTCTTGTTCCATACACGCACCAAAAGGCAACATTTCAGTAAACGAGACCTCTTCCTTCCACAACGTTTAAAAAACCAGACCAAAACCAAACCCGAAGCTGCAGGGCTCCACTGTTATCTATTTTTTCCTAAAGTAGTCTTTTTGAAGCACTAGTGCCAGCTTTGCAGCTGATTTTACCAAGTGCAGAATCTGCTTGTGACTGATGTAGAAGTGTACAATTCACACCGCAGCTCCGCAGTAACCCTGGGTCACTGCAGTGAGTGCTTCATGGCTTGTTTTCTCATTTTATCTATTCAAAACCACACAGGACTCAAATGGTTGTAGTCTGTGAGTAGTGTCATAAACGTAAATGATGAAGTATCCTTTTCTATCATCACAATCCGGCAATACATAAAACTCTCACCATGTGAATATTGAGCACCTTGATATTTCAAGCCAGTAAATCATATTTAAGGCAGGCTTAATCTTTTAGATTTGTGCTTTAAATGTACAAGCAGCACTTCAAGAACCTGTGTAGTCAGGTGGTTTTTGGTTTTTTGCTTTGGTTTTTGATTTTTTTTTACAAGAAAGATCTCTCCTTTTTCATTTTGATTATTTACAGAAGTGATGTCTGAAGACAACAAAAACAACCGGCAAAACAAATTCCCATGTTAATTAGAGCTGTTCATGTTAGGAAAGGAATGGCTGGTTTCTATTTGTTTTCTGTGTTCCCGTGGGATGAGTGACACATGATTCATGTGTTAGTGGTGTATCTCAGACCTCTGACAGAAAAGAAATTGAGTACAGTGGAAGTGACAGTAGAGTAATCCCTTAAAATATATTGTGGCACTCTAGTGCAGAACAGAACCACAGATCAGTAACTGAAATAAATGCTCACAATTTCATGGGTTTGAGTCTGCTATCCTAGACCTTTATATGGCTCCTGTTAGAGTAACATCTGATCCCCTCAAACCATGGGGTTTGTTAACCCAAATACTGGCACCAGAGCTGTATCAGCCTGTCACAGATGGTGACCTGAAAGGCACCAGGGTGGGGAGAGCCATTCCCAGCTGGTGGGGCAGGAAAGTGTAGAAACATCACAGCTTTGGGATAGACCACAGCTCTGGATAGACCACAGCTTTGGATACACCACAACTCTGGATAGACCACAGCTTTGGATACACCACAGCCTTCAGATACACCACAGCTCTGGATA
>WBNO01028184.1:119413-142447 GCA_013400575.1 Peucedramus taeniatus
GATACACCACAGTTTCAGATACACCACAGCTTTGGATACACCACAGCTTTGGATACACCACAGTTTCAGATACACCACAGTTTCAGATACACCACAGCTTTGGATACACCACAGCTTTGGATACACCACAGTTTCAGATACACCACAGGTTTAGGGACACCACCAGCAGCAGCTCAGACCTGCACAGAGCACAGGTTCCCACAGGTGCTTTGGGAACACAGCAGGAGAGGTCCCTGTCTCTCAGGAACCAGCTGGAGTTCACTGAAGGGATCTGTGTGCTCCAGTGCCAGAACATTCATGAAGCCACTGGACTTGTTGGCTCTCGTGGAGCGAGCTGATATCATGTGGGGCTCCCACATCTTCCTGGATTCCTGTGGGTAGAGGAACCAGCTTTTTCTGTAGAAGGGCAAGACTGTATCTCACCTCCGTGCTGGCTCTTTCATCTTCATAAAGTTGGTGAGAGCAAAACCTTGAGTAACCAGTCTAAAATGGAAAGGTAAATCTAAGGCAGAGCAACAGAGGGCTTTTGGAGGGGAGGTTGAATGGAAGGTGCTTGGAAGAGACTGGAGCTTGGGATGTTTAACATATGGGAATGCCTGGTGACTTTTGGAATTCACATATTTTATGAAATTCAACATGTCAGCGGGTGATCAGAATTTTATTTTCTTATTTTGTAATAATTCATAAAACAGTGTCTCTGATGAGGCTTGGGAGCAATCAAAACTTCATATCATGGGCAATAAAAATAACAGATATTGTCTGTGACAATAGGATTGCAACATTTATCTCCAGTTTAGCACTTCATGGAACAATTATTGCACCTCAGCTTTAGGTGTTACAGAACAACTTCTCTATGTTGATCTTTCTTCTGCTAAGGCAGAGTTACTCTATAGTCCAGAGATTCTGCATTACAGTCACACCTTTTTGCTGGAGGAGTTTGATTCATCTGCCAAAATCTAGCGTTTTCCATAGTGTATCTAAGAAATCTTCCTCAGGAATTTAAGTCTGTGCTCTTCCCAGCTCCTAAAAATCAGACAACTACAAAAGAGATTTGGGGCAGCAGATACCATCAGCACAGTAAATCATTCTCGTAAAGAAAATAATTACTTATAAGACAACATCACAAATTCTATTCCATCTCTTGCTCCCCAAGTAGGAATTTTTAAAACGTGTTGGAAATGAGGTGACCACAGTTTATTTTATTGAAATGCTGTGGGTTATTTGAGGGATTTTAAAAAACTAAGTTCTTTTTGTTTGTGACCCTGGCACAGTCTGTGATTGGTCACTGTGCTTTGAGAGTGCCTGTGCCAGCCAGAAATGGGGCTGATGCAATTACTGGAAAAGCATCTTTTCCTGTCAGTTAGGAATTTTGTCAGTGAGAAAAAAGAAAAAATGGCCCATGTTTCTATTTCTCCTTTAAAGTGCTCCCCCTATGAATTAGGCCACACACCCTTGGTGAGCACAGTATGGACAAGAGAGACTGGGCTCAGTGATGTAACTCCAAAAACCAGTGTGTGTGTCTTGCTTTGGCTCCCAGAGAGGGACGTCCATGGACACAGAACAGCCAGAGAAAGCTCAGCTCAGAACGAACACGTTAAGGCTCTTATCTCCAGGGTTTGCCAGTTATTGCTGTGATGGAATTGCACAAGGGCAGGAGGGGAGCGATGCCCCTTTCCACCCATCACCCCCACCCCTGGCAGCAGTGCTGGAGGAATGTCAGTCATGAGGGGTAATTAAAGCATTGTAATAACTGTACAGGATGTGTCACCCTCGCCTGCAGCTTCACCATCATCTCAGCTCACACCCTTCCCCTCGCTTTCTGCTCCACCCAAGCTTTGGTTTCCTTCACCCACTCATTGCTTCTGTGCTGTCTTCCCATGGTGGCTCAAAGAGCCTCCCACCTTCCGTGGCCTTTCCTCCCAGTAAGAGCTGCTCTGTACACAAGGACTGAATGAATCAGTTCCACTCTAATCAATATTCTGATCTGCTACCAGTGCAGGGAGGATAAAGGGCAGGCCCCAAGTGCATCATACAAGGTGAGCACACCCAGAAGAACTGGGCCTGTTTGCAGTGAGGAAACCTGGGGCCAGCTGGGCTGGCTGCTCTGCTGACTGGGGGTGTTGTTAGAGGCAGGGGGTGTTTTCCATCCTGATTTATAGATCATTTCCCACCCGTAATTATGTGCTTCAAAGTGCATTTTCAGGGCCTCCAAGAATGAACATTGACCTCATTCTAGGGAATATAACTTATGTTTTTCTATTCCCTTTCTGTAAAACATAGATTCCTTTTGGGCTTTGATGGATTAAGAGAGCAATATCTCTTCTTTTCATCATTCTTAATAATGAATAATAAAAATTCTCAACATCTTCTATGTTCTAAGAAGCTGAGCACTTCACACAAGTATTTGTTAAACAAGATATTTCTAGCAGGTAATTTTTTGTTGGTTTTATCCACATTAATATTTCATCTGCCAGGTGATTTCTCAATTAATGGGGCATTATGCAGTCCACATAAATAATACTGGTTTTCAATATTGAGGGAAAAAAAGAGAAAGGTAAAAAGGTAGCCAAAGCATATTCAACTGATGAAAAGCTTCATTGATTTTGTAGGCGATTCCCCAACTTTCATCACCTGAACATTTCACTCCAAAACATTTAAATGAATTTTTCATGTGGTTTACTTTGAAAGTGGACACTTACAAATTGCACAGAATCTTCTGCTTCTTTTCCCCTGGCTCACTGATTCCCACAATAAATGCACCAGTTGCACAGTGAAATAAATGAAGGGTTTTTAACTGCCAGTCCTCCACATGGAGCTGGGGCTGTGAGAGGTGAGCAGGATGATTGTCTCCACTTCATGCATCACCACTGCAATGAAAGCCTCAGTGCAAGATTGTATTTTCAATCATAGCCCTGCATTACTTGATCTCATCAGCACTTGAAAGGTTCTTTTGCAATTAATGATTTTGCATAAGCATAAATAATTGTCCTGTGATGGACAGGAAGATGGCAGCTCTGGTATTGCTAAGGCTGGGTGGCTAAAACAGAGATCATCACCTTGTTCCATTTCCTTTTTTTCTTTCTTTAACCAGAATGTTCATTTTTCAGTTGTTTTTTATTTTTAGCTCTTACAAAGGAAGGTCCCCTCATATCCAAATGAAATCTCCACACTGGTTTCTGATGATTGCCTAGAAACTCTGATGCTGCTTCTTTTTCTTTCATCCTTACCAACCTTTGGGTGAACAACCTGAATTTTATTTTTGCCTTGTTTTTCTTCCATGGACCATCACATCCAAGATGTGTGTGATGGCTTCCCCTTCTGCTCACAGGGCACAGCTACAATCCTTCTTTTCTGTCCTGGATCATGGGTGAAATGCAGATTCCTCATGTTGTGTCTTGGTAGGTAGAACCTCTTTGTGCCCACACCAGTGAATTCCATCTTATGACAGTTTTCTCATCACCACGTTCCTGCAGGGATTATCTCCCCATTTCTGGCCTGGATTGTGTTGTGGCACTGTGTGCAAGGTGCCCCCTCTCCACCACTTCAAACACTCCCAGGGCTCTTTGTGGGTTCTGTTACCAACGCCCTCCACACACCAGCTGGGTGTCATATCCACAACTGCTCCTTTGGATGGCACCTTTATCACTTAATTATTATTTTTCAGCTAAGCCCCTTTGGCTTTGTTTGTATTACCTCTGTGAGCAGGTGGAGCATCTCTGAAACATCTCCTAAGTAATTGCTTTGTAATCCCTGTCATACTCTGAAAACCTCTCCTCTGCTGTGTTCTGTACAAAACCAGCATTAGTTAAACACCTGGGGGGATATGATTGCTTCTTGTTGTGAGGGCCAGTGTCAGTGGCCAAGTTTCATGTGCTTTTCCTGCCCATCATCTTCCATAAAGTCCCTGGAGAGAGAACCCCCGGGGTATCCTGTGTGCTGGGTCACTGCTGAGAGGGTTCTGATCCATCACCAAGGCTCATGAGCACAACTGCAGTGAAAATAATGCATCATTATAATTGTTTAGGGTGACTGTGTGACAAGTGCATTGTGTTTTTTAAGCTGGGCAATCAAATCTTCAGGATATCAGCTGACTGCCCTTTGGTTGTGAAAGAATTATTGTATCACTTGTACCCAGCCTTACAAAACCAGTCAGGTGCATCCTTTCCTTTTTGGCTCCCTCTGAAGAATTGGTTGTGTTTCTGAGTCATAGCCACACTCCATCACATTAAATGCTTTTTCAGAAGTGACAGCCTCTAATAGCTCTTCCCCTATTGTCCCAGCCTGGGCCCCATTGGAATCTGTGAGTTTTAAAAACACTTGGAAAATCCCACCCTTTGCCATGGGACTTTAATCCTGTTCACGTATATGGAAACAAACCCTTAGATATGATTCAAATATGAACTACAAAAACCTGTAAAAATGCTCACAGCTGTGTGAGTCTTAAGGTTTTGTTCCCTCTTGATTAAATATTTGGGGGTTTTGCTTAACATTCATTAATGCCAAAAAAGCCTTTGATCTTTCTTCCATGAGGGCGTGGAATCTGCCTTTTGTTAGCCAGCACTGAGGCTAAACAGGTACTGAATTACTTTTGATTGCACAGCCAAACCTCTTAGCAGAAGAAAGATATTTTGTTTACTTACCTAGATCTGCACTAGCAGTCAGGTGCATTTTATTTATCAAGGCATAAACGTTTGACAGAGTGGTCAGTGCAGCCTGCAAGGTGGCAGAATAAGCACCCTGAATAAAGAGCTCCATAGGTAAGGGAGAGCCACTGATTTACTACGAGCAGAAAACAATTCAAGAAGACAATTCATAGGAAACTTCTCCTGCCTTTGTGGAGCCAGATGTGCACTGGAAGGTTCTGAGTCAAGCTCTGTTGAAAGAAGCTCTTTCTCAAGTCCTTTTGGTAAGAGCTACTTCTTTTGCTGCCTGGCTTAGCACACGTGACTTCATTTCATTTTTTCCCTATAGTTAAAATGAGGTTATTAATGCAAAGATACCTCACTGATTCAACCTCTGAGTTAAAATGAGAAAAAGGCAGCAAATCCTGGCGTTACCATAGCAGGACCTGTGAACTGCTCAGCCTTGCTTGAGAGCTCTGTGCTCCTGCAGCTGTGCTGGAGACAGGGCAGTTCCAGCTGTTTTCAGGCAGAGCACGTTTGTTTGTGGCAGAGCTGTGTCCACAGCCTGCAGGGTGTGCAGGGAGGCAGAGCAGCCTCAGCTCAGCTGCACATCTGGGGAGGTTCCAGGCAGGAACTGCAGTTCCTGCAGAGGTGCAGCCCTGCAGACAGAGGTGCCAGCCCTGCAGAGGTGCAGCCCTGCAGACAGAGGTGCCAGCCCTGCAGACAGAGGTGCAGCCCTGCAGAGGTGCCAGCCCTGCAGACAGAGATGCCAGCCCTGCAGACAGAGGTGCCAGCCCTGCAGACAGAGGTGCCAGTCCTGCAGACAGAGGTGCCAGCCCTGCCTGCTCCTGCTGCCCTGGCACAGGAGCTGCAGCTCCCGGCTGTACCTGCAGGACTGCCAGGGTGTTCCTGGAGGGCTTCTGAGAAATGAAATTCGGATGGAGTCCCCCAGGAAATGGCAGAGGCTCAAAGTGCCTGTTCGGATAGGTGTTTAACAGGCTTCTGATCCTTACTGGCAAACATCACTTTAAATGGCTTTGATCAATCGGTGTCCTAAATCACCCTAATAATAGTCAGCAAGGTACACATGATGCACCTTACGGGTGTGATATCCTTGCCAAAAGCCCTCTGCACAAACGTGTATTTCACACATGCAGCGGGGGGAGAGGACAAGTGAATGGACCCCTCGAGAGCTGAGGTTAAAAGGGGTTTGTCCTGGTAACGCTGCAAAGAACTTGGAAAGTGATTAAGGACTGACCCCCTCTGGTACAGTCTGAGTCCCCAGGGGGATTAATCTGAGGTTTTCTGATCACACTCTGGAACGGGGACAGAATGATTCTCTCCTTGAAAATATTCTCCAAGTGCTGAGTGCCCGTCCTGTCCACCCCACTTCAGGCACAAATCAGAGGCTGTTCAGATATAGGAGCTCTGAGGATTTAAATGTTCCTTTGTCCAAAATCATTAGCACAGAGAAGTGATACCGGTGCAGACAAATGCCTCTTTCTAACCCCTCTGCGTTGCTGCTCAGCATTTTCACACAGGTCCCCTGCAACACTCAGCAGGCCAGGAAGGATGAATATTTGTGCTTATTGATTGTGGTTTTGTTTGTGCTGCACAGGGGCTCCCTGTGTCAGGACAGAATAAATGCAATCAGCCTGTAAGGGCTGAGTCGCCCTTACAATGGAAGGCACTCAAGGAGCTGAGATCATCCATCCTGACACAGCCACTCAGGCTCTCACACTCACTTTAACAGAGAAAGGGATCTTGAGCTTACCGGGAACAAAGCTCAGATCACATCCAGCAGGCCCATTCAAACCCTAGAAGAGGATGCTATCTAAATTCCTGAGACTCTCAAGCTCGTTTGTTGAATGCTGTGCATGCAAACAGCCCTTTGATGATACAGTCCCTGCACTGAGGGAAGGGAACCGCAGCTCTTGAGTCACTTGCAAGTTCTTCAAACAAAGCTTTTCTATTTTTTTGCCTCCACACACTGTTACCTTGTGGTTCTGTGTCCTGTTAGAACAGATTGCAGAAATTCTCATTCCCTTATTCTTGGCCCCTTTATTATTTTCCTCTGAATCACTGCTTTATTTTGGTTGTGTCCCAAAGCAGAACTATGACATTTTCTGGTTTAAAAATAGCAACTGAGGAAAAAAAAAAAGTAGAAGCAAGGTTTGTTTTTCATTGGTTTTGCTTTCAAAATTGCTGCGAGGTCTGGTAGAGAGCACAGCCATGCAAACACTGAATCAGCAGAAGGGTGCAGATGGTGATCCGTGACGAGCACACAGGAATTAGTGGCTGCTGCAAGGGAAACCAGGAACCTCTTTCGCTGGGCTTGTGCCTGGTGGAACAGAAAAGCAGATGCCTGCATGGCCTTGTGCTGCCATGTTTGGGAATTGTCCTCTTCAGGCTGCTTGGGAGCACCAGAATTTTTCAGAAATGATTTTAAGAATTGTTTCAGTGGATCATTACCACTGTCACCTTCTGCTACAGTGAGTAGCTGTGAACAGTACCCCGATAACTCAGCAGCAAGAATGTCAAGGGGATAGAAAGGCTGAGGAAAGGGGTTATAGAAGGGGAGGTAATGAAATGGGGGATATCTGAAAAAATAAAAGGGAGTAGGGTGATTATGGATCAGAGATAAAGGGAGTAAAGAAACAGTTTCCCTCCACATTCTAGATACATTTACCTTCCCTGTCCTCTATACAGAGATATGGACATAAATATGTTTAATCTCCTGCTACCATTCACATTGTAGCAGCACCTCTGAGTTTCAGTTTTGTCTCAAGACATCTGTGTGCTAACACAGACCAAAAAGACTCTCCCTGCCCTAAATAATTTTTTTCTGACTAGTACAATGTGATATTAGCAGGGCTTTGCAGCCACAAGAATCAGCTGTAAAAGGATGCTAAATCTAGGCCACTGCAAAGGAATCTAGTGAAATAAGGGGAGGGATAGAAAAGGAAGGAAAGTGAAACACTAAAGATTATCACTGGGAAAATATGTCCCACTTTTGAGGGTTTTCTTCCTTGTACTCCATTCAGAAAAGGGCACAGGTGAGGATGAACCACAGCACAAAAAATGGCACCAGGACAGCATGAAAAACCTCAGCCAAAAGGTTCGTGAGAGCATCACTGTGGCAATGCTGTGCCACGTCAGCGCTGCAGACAGAAGTGTTCCCTGAGATTAGGGGTGATGAAAGGCAGAGTTTGTCCTGCCTGACAGAAGGAACAAGTGAGTGCACCAAAACCTGCTGTCCTGCTCTCTGATGGCAG
Organism: Peucedramus taeniatus; assembly: GCA_013400575.1. Classification (NCBI taxonomy): domain Eukaryota; kingdom Metazoa; phylum Chordata; class Aves; order Passeriformes; family Fringillidae; genus Peucedramus; species Peucedramus taeniatus. The sequence continues at coordinate 127,311 of WBNO01028184.1, forward strand.
GGCAAAAGAGGATTTGGCAGCAGCAGGCTCTGCTGTAACGTTACAGAGGTGTGAGGATGTGAGCAAACGCTGGGGCTGAACCCTGGGGCTGAGGGCTGGGACACATCCCCTTAGCAGGGGCAGACAAGGAGTAACCCAGGCTCTGTCTGGGATCAGCTCTGGGCCTGGTGCTGGCACCTGAGCACGGAAAGGAGAAGCCAGTGCAGGTGTTTGAGTGGGGCCAGTTCTGTTTGCACAGCTCAGGCAGGCAGAGCTGGGGGTGGCTGGTGGAGGGAGTGTGCTCTGGGCTGCAGGAGTGCAAGGACAGCAGGTCAGCTGGTGTCACATGTCCCGAGCCATTGCGTGTCACACGTCACCGCGTGTCACACAGAAAGCACAGAGTGGCAATCTGAACTGCCAGGGGATTGGCAGGAGCATCCAGAGCTGCCAGCCCTGCCCAGGGTGACTGTGACACCAGTGCCCAGCTGGTCACTGCCTGGCACAGCCACCCTGCACGGGGCTGCGGGGAGCTTCCCCTGGCAGTGGCTGGAGCTGCTGCACACCTGGATCAGTCATTGGGCATGGCTGGAAAACATCAGCATTTGTTTCCTTGCAGCTCAGATCCAGCTTTGCTCTGCTGGGAAATCCCAGTGCAGCCTGGGGAAGTGAGTGGGGTGCTTTCATCAGTAAAGAATGAAGCTTTAATAACTCGGCTGAAGCAGAACATTTCTATTCAGCAGATTTTTCACCAGTGCATCGGTAGGAGCTGCAGATTGCAGGTGACCTGAGGAGGAGCTGGTTGGCCCCAGCACAGCCTTGCTCGCCTCCAGCTGTCCGAGTGTTTCAGCAGGGTCAGTCCCCACCTCTCCCACCCAGCAGCTCTGCCCACAGGCCCTGCCGAGCCCCGTGCCTGCTGCAGGAGTGGGAGCAGATGCTGTGCAAGTTATTAAGTGTCACTTTCAATTCAGCCTGACAAGAATGAGTTAATGGAGGAGCTCCGTTACAATGGCAGACAGGAAAATAAAAGCCACACTGAATCCACTTTCCTTGTCTCCCTTGTTTTCAAAGACAGTGCTCCTGGCATAACACAGAATGCCCCTTCATTCATTTGCTGATAATGCTGCTCCCTCTGGGGTGAGACACGGCTCCTTCATGGATATAGAGTAACTTATTCAACCACAAAGGGAAACCTCTTCCTTCCTTTAAATTGTTCACAGACTACCAAAGCAGCTACTGACGATGACCTACATATTGCTGGCTACTTTTCTCCTAATAGCATTGAAAAACCGAGATAACAATCTTGTTTTTCCAAGTGCTTAAGATCTTATTGCTTCCATCCTTGTTTCTGCCAACTAAAACTAGGGGTTATATTGTACTGTGTGAGTCTACACCAGGGAATTTTAGAAAGTGCTCGACCTGGGTTATGATCTCTATATTTATAGTTATAAGCACAAATTAGCAGGTTTAGTAAGACAGACAGAGAGCATCAGACAAAGCTGGTCTTCAGTTTTATCAGTGGAAATGTAGAAATCTTGGACTCAGACCAAGAAGTTCACTGCAAAATGGAATAACTAAGAGTAGGCTTTTGCCTTCTAGTCGAGCTTGGATGAAACTGTAGGGTTTTCTTGTCATCTGTTGTGCTGATTTTAAATCACATAGACTCGTGTCACTGATTTGCAGGTTCTGTCTTACACCTTCCCAAAATTCAGCCCCAGACTGTACTGAGAAGTGCTTGATTGTACTCTGAAGTGCTTGAGGAGAGGCTGTGTCTCAGACCACTGTCCTGCAAAAGTGTCTGTGTACATTATTTATTTATTTAATATTTAAATAATACTTCAAGAGAATTGAGAGAATTCTCTGCATGTTTAAAATTGAATACATGTGCAAGAATTTGGAAGTGTGTGTGTGTGTGTGTATTGTCATATGAACGTTTTTCTTCTGCACCCAAGGGGTTTTATTTTTAAAGTGAGAGTTTAGACAGTCAGAATTTCTACAGCTCCTCAGATTTAGCTGCAATTGCAGTGTGGCAAATGGCATGGCAGCATAATGCAGGAACAACTATGTCTTGTTCTGGAAGTTTTCTTCATTCCTCTTACTCCAAAGCTTTCTTTGAAAGACGATTTCCTTAATGGCTGCAACTTCCCAAACTGCTGGTGAAGCGTTAGGAATACACACCTAGGCAGGTCAGACACAGCAGTGTCCTCATCTCCTTGCTCTGTGTCCTGCATGTTTTAGGAACAGTGGCCAATCCCAGATCTTTCTCCATTGCTGCAATTCTGGAGCACCTTGGCACCAGCTTCTCTTCTCTGATATTTCACAGATAAAACCCTTGGGAGATCACCATCCTCTCTGACCTTTTCTTGCCAATGTCCTGTCCTTTGAGCTGGCATCCTAAGGACGGTGTTCTTCTGTCTCTGAGCCTTTCTGGCTCTCTGTCTGGAGGAGCTACACCCGTGCACATCTGCTGAGCCATGAGGTCAGCGTCACGCACACTGTTACAGGTACCACCTACACCAGTTGCTGCAGGTGGTTCTTAAATTTCAAAGACTGCCTGACAGGATTTCTTAACAACTGCCCTTCAGTTTCCACCTAAAACTCATTTTCATCTCGTAGTTCATTCGGAGGCTCAGCCCACTGGAGGTTTTTTCTGGGGGCGATGTGCGTTCAAAAGCCTGAAAAAATGTGAATTCTTTTGAAAGCAGCAACACCCCTCATCTCCCTTAGAAGTAAGTACATATAGATTCAAAGCCAGGTGCTTTTAAAACTCTCTTTAGTCCCATTCTTCCCTTCCAAGTTGCCCTTGATTTTGCCTCTTTGTTGCTGATTCCTCCCCGCTCCCTTTAGCACTGTCCCTGATTTATGTGTCAGTGCTGAGTGCATCTGATCAAAACATGGCAAAGTTGCTGGTTCAGCACTCGCAGCAGGGGATGCAGAAATGGGCTGTGTCTAATCCTACCCTGTGCTCCTGCCACAGCCCGTGATGCTGCCAGCTGGAATTCGGGAGGGATAATGGCAGGTGCTCAGAGCACATCCAGGCCAGCACGGGATGCAAAACGAGCTGCTCAGCCAGCCTGCCTGGAGTTTGAAATGAAAAGCACATTGGTTTCAAGCAGCAGCCTGCACTGAAGAGTGTGCACGGTACTGCAGGCGGCAGGAGAAGCGAGCAGGCTCCAGGGCCACGTCTGGGATGTGATTGTACTAAATTATATCTATATTCAGTTCTGCTTAGAATGAAGTAGCTCTAAGAAGCTGAACTAGGTAGGGTGGTGGTTTTTTTTTTAACTTCAGCCCAAGAAAATTTTGTGGGAGGAGTCACTTTGGAAAGGTGGGAAAGCCTTTACCCTCAGGTTGCCTCAGTAAGAAGCTCCCGCTGTGATACTTGAAAGCCCAATAGACATGTCTGAATTTATAATACACTCTTGAAGTATTCATTCATAATCCTGTAGGGATTTTCAAAGCCACAAAGAGGATGTATTTCTTTTAACTGGCTACAGGGAAAATATTAGTTCCTGCTGTAATAAATAAATAGTCTATTTTGGTGCAAGAGGAAAAATTTGAAGAGTCAGAGCAATGAAAGGGGAACATTTTGACACTTTTGGAAGTTCCTGTTTTTCTAAAATATATGATACACATGAACTATTTTCCCCTCTTTCTTCACTCCTTGAAACTTCACTGTTATAACCTGGTGCTCCATCAGTGTGAACCAAAGCCACTGCATTCCTACCAGGTAAACTCTTCAGCCAGATGACTGTGCAATTAAAGGCACTACTGAGATAGAAAAAAGTGAAATAGAACAGGACTATTTTGCCCTTGTATGATTTGTTTCCCAGTCTCCAGGCACATCACAAAGGAGGATTTGTGGCATTGCACCTATTCTTCATGCAGCCACTTGTGTTTGCCTCCACAACTTTGTATGGGCTTGTGCAGAGCAGTAAGTGTGGTCAGCAAACAGTGCCCTGCAAGAATAGGGCCAGAATGGTGGTGGGCAGCAGAGTCCTTATACAAGGAGATTCTGTTGCCATCAGGTTAAAACTGAGCTTTTGTTACTGAAAGAAAATGAATAAAAAGGTAGTAATTTCTAATCAGTTGTTCAATTCCTAAGCCTTGTCAGCACAGAACTCCTGCAGACTTTTACCTGTCTGGCAGCATGCTGAGACAAGCCCTTAATGTACCCTATGGATGCTGGAATTTCAGCAGTATCCATCCTTTGTGCCTCCTGTGCACATGAACTGAATTTCATAAACAAGCACAGACCTTGCTGGCAGCTGAGCTGGTTGCAAACACTTTATCCCCAGCTCACAGTCTTTCTGAAAGAAGGGCTCAGTCCCAGTCTCTCTGTTGTTGTTGTGAATGATGAGATTTGCTTCTAGAAATAGGGAAGGAGACAAATTTCAATTTGTTCTTAAACTTCTCTTCTTTGTCTTTTCTATACCATTTCATATAGTTCTTATTCTATACTTCAGATGAGGCACAACAGCTGCTTAAATTCAGCAGCCACAGCAGCCAGGGGAGGAAATGAGAAAGAACAGTTCACCTGAGGGCAGCCAAAGGAAGCTTAAAGCAGGCACGGTGTAAATTCACCCATTTTGGTGAGGAGAGCCCAAAAAGCTCCACTCAGAAGAGGTGTGCAGCACGGTGTTCCTGCTGAAAGCACCAGTGAATCCTCTGATGAGTGTATGTGATCAGGACCAAGCTGAACCTGTTATGTCCCCACATTTCCTGTAGCACAAGCTGGTTTTGCTAGAAGTCTGTTAATCCATTGTGGAGTCAATCCAGTTCTGTTCAGCTTGTGAAATCAGAGCCTGAGGTGGAATAGATGCAGATCATCCTGTGTGCCCACATCAGAGATCCTTCCCAAGATACCTATCTGAGAAGATACCGGAGAGAGAATTACCCTGCCTGAATAACTACTGGGTTTAACTTCTCTGAATTACAAAAGCTTTCCCTGTGAAAGGGAACTCAAGTTTCCCTGGATGACCATGCTTTAATTATACACCAGAACAGGGCCAGCATTCTTATTGTTGTGTTGTAATTTTAATTCTGTCAGGCTTGATGAATTAACGTGCACTGCTGCCAGCGTGAGGGCGCACAAACAAAGATATTGTAGTCACCAAAATAAACGTGACATTAGAAAAGCTTGGGGCGGCACAGGGGAAATCGGTGGACTAAGCTGAGCACTGAAACTCCTTATCAACAGAGGGCAAGGTTTGTTAAATTTCCAGTTCATAACAAAGCACCCAGAAAGCAGGTGAAGGCTGCACTGCTGACTGCAGCGTAAGCACTTCAAATTCACCACGGCAAATTCCCTCTGCCATCTGAACTCCCACCACCCGCTCTGACTCACCTTATTTAGGAGCTGAGGAACAGCAGGCTCTTATCTTGGGAAGTCACTCTCAGCTCAGCTGGGGACAGCACACTGGAAGCAGCATTTTCCTCTATAAACACATTAATTGGAGTCCGTTTCCCTGCTCTACATGTGCAGAACTTGCAGTGCTAATGGGAGCTCTGTGGGCTTGTCAGCCTGCTGCAAACATCCCTTCCTGGGGTCACTGCAAGCTCAGCTGCCTTTCATTATGTACACACTCATCAACAGCTTTTTCTCTGGAAAGGAATGTTCTTACTTCTCCTGTAGTAATGCAGGGATTGAGACGAAACCTGGTCTGTCAGGTCCAGGTTCAAAATGTACAAAATGTCATTGCTGGCTGTTACAAAAGACAGAACCAGGCTGTTGAGAGATTCTCATATTTGCAGCAGTGAACTTGATGAATTAGAATGGTCAATGAGGAAAATAGGATTTTGGTTAGAAGACAGTAGAGGTCAGTACGTATTTTTTATATGGCAGAAATTAGTGCTTTTGCAGTGACATTAGAAACTAATGTGCTTAGACTTCATTCTGGATTTTACAGTATTTTGGACGAGTAGCAGGTTGAAAGGGGTCATGAAGATACAGATACAGGAAATCTACAGCAGATATACTGGTATTTATTCTGCTGCAGGTTTTTCTTCCAAACCCCACTGAAAGAGAAGCTGGTGATATTGTAGAGTCTCAGACCAATCTGCATATGCCAACCTGGCTTTATTTTAGGAGATACAAGGACATTTCACAGCTGTGAATTTCACCTTGGCCTGTTTTTCTAGTCTTTATAAACTGGCACTTTTCCTGAATACCCAAACATTTAAACTGTTTCTTAACTGCTGAAAGTCAGAAAGTTAGCAGTAAATTGCCCTTGTTTGTGAGCAACTTCAATTGTCATGCATATTTTATGTAATCATTTTCCATCTTAGTGAACTTAAGTCCACATTGAAATCCTCTAATATGAATTCTCTTATTTAATCTTTGCTAAGGAGTCCTTTTTTCTCTTCCTTTAAACCACTGTGGATTAAAATAATTACTTTTGTTTAATACGTGATCAGAGACTCACCTGGCCTGTCTCTGCAAGCGCTTTGACAACGCCCAGGTCAGTGTTTTCCCCAGTGAGAAAGCTCCTTGTGCAGCTCCCCTGGCAAGCTGTGCAGAGCCTGTGCCTGAGCTAAGAACGAGATTAGCTGTGCCATTTGTCACTTACAACTTCCGTGGTGCTTGAATGGTGCAGGAAATGACTGCCAGCGGAAAGTGAGCAAAGCAGAAAGGATGGCCACTTCAAAAGACAAAGATTTTCTCTGTCACAGCTGCCATGAGCTAATCAGACCTCATTGAGAAAGGGGGCAAGTATCGCTTGGGGAAGTTGGAGCCAGATTACAAAGTTGAGGGAAAGCAAACTGAAATCTGAAAGGGAAAAAGAAAAAGCCTATAGATGCATAGATGTGGCAGGCACAGGTGCAGATGGAAGCTGCAGATCTGCTTCCAGGAATGCAGCTCACCCTGTGGATTCAAGGGCTGGCACCATGGGCAGGGCTGGCACTGCAACCCATTATTAAAGGTGATCAGCATTAGCCCTGCTGTGATCCGTGCTAAGAAATCTGATCATGTTTACCTTGAAACACTCCACAGGCTTTGTTCTTTGGAGTGAGGACTTGAAATTTGGCAGGAGGATGTTCTGCACCTCCTCTTTTGGGGCAGCAGGGCCGGTCCCTGCTCCTGCACTTGCCCCCGTGGTGCTGCTGCTCAGGGCTGGGATCACCATGCCAGCAATGGTCCACAGCCCTGTGTCATCACTCCTGGGACACTGCAGAACTGGATCCAAACGTGCTGATCATGACACTTCAGTATTAGTTGGGAAACCACAGAAAGTAACGACTTAAAGGCTTGATGTGTTCTCTTAGGTTTCCTTCTTCAGTCCTCAGTTCACTCTCTTCTGAGAGTGCTGTAATACCTTTCCTTTGGCTCAGTTTCTTCCTGCCTTTAGAAAAATGATGCTCACAAAAACAATCTTCCTCTCTTCCTCCAAAAAGTTGAAAATCATGAAGTAGAACTTTGAACCAGGAAAGTGAGAAATGTTTTAGGACAGACATTGTAAGTATGAGAGCCATGGCCCCCAAGGGTGATGACTACAATAGAATGTCACAGAGCTAAGAGCAGCCTGCCATATCCATCCTCACAGGAGACATGTTAAGGTTACATGTAAAAAGGTTACATGTAAAAAACCCCAAAACATTAGAGCCACAGCAATGGGAGAAGCTAACCAACCACTAAAACAGACATTATATGGATAAATAGCACCAGCCATAAAAGGGGGTTGTGTTTAAGACATCTATCTGTTTAGGACATCTTTTTCTCTTTTGCATTATCAACTCTTCCTACTCTCAGTCACCTTTCCTAAAACCTTTGTGCAGCCCAGCCAGCACATTCTGGGTGCAGCTTTTGAAAGAGTTTTGCTTCAGGATGATGAGATCCCTCTTACTCTCACTGAAAGAACAGCCTGTATCCTGTGCATGTCCAAGTGAGCAAATGGGATTGTGGGGAGTCACCTCAAGTGATTAATCCAGCAAAGGGGGAATGCTGGGGGTTGCTGACACTTCATGCCCAGACTGGTTTATATTCCTTGTGGCTGGAATCCCCCATTAATGCAGGGCATGAATCAGGGTGACTGTGGAGGGACAGATGGTGCTGAGTCTGACTGTGATTTAAATGAGACATCCGTGGAATGGGAGCCTTTTTGCTCTTTCTGTACACCAGGGTAAATGACAGTCTCCTAGGGAAATTACATTTGGGACTCACTGCTGCTGTCCTTTCCTGATTTCCAGGTGTTCACTGTCAGATTAATGGTAGAGGAGGCTGCAGGTTGGGTCTTGTATCCGTGTGATTTGGTATCACAGCGTGGCACTTTGAGACTGTTCCCAAGTAGCTTTCCACATTAAGGTATCCACATCACATCTCTGGCTGCTGTCAGCTCAGTGATAAGTGTGAGGAGCTTCTCTGCTGAGATAAGTGTGCTGTGCAAAGCAGGCTGCCACACCAGTGAGCAGGAGGGAACCCCAAGCTCTGAGCTACAGGAGCTGCCAGCAGATCTAACCCAGTGCTCCCCTGGGCTTTGCTCACCCTGCACTGCGAGGTGCTCCACAGGATGGGAATGTTTCCTGTGAAAAAGAACAGGAGCAGAAGTGCTGACTGCTTCTGAGTTTTGGCTCCTGGTCTCCTTTCTGTCTTGCCCCTAATGAACATTTAATTGGCTAAAGCTCTGATTATCCCTACAGTGAGCTGGCAAGCCCAGATAACTGTCTAGATTCTTAGATGATATAAATAGGCACAGTTCCAGTGAGCTGAAGGGAGAAATGCTGATTTACCCAGCTGAAAGCTTGGCCTGTTAATTCAGTTTTAATTTTTTATTCTTTTTTCCATGTGGAGCTTATTCCCAACTGCAAGCAGATGCTTCCTAACCCTCAGCTTTAGGATGGCAGCCTGCATCTACCTGATGTGTCTTCTTCCATCCTGTAGCATTTTAGAAGACAAAAGGAAAGAGGTTTTCTTCTAGTTGGATATTTTCTAATAATCTTGTGACAGTGGGAAATTCCTATAGCGACAAGTTTGATCTCTATGTCTATGTGTATAAACTTCTAGGGAATAGATGAGAGAGCAGCAAATGCTATTCAAAAATAAATACTATAATTCCTGGGGATTGAGTTCCAGCAGAACTAGTTGTGTATTGGAAGCAGCTTTTTCTCATAGCACTTAGACACCCAGGTAATCTCAGGCTTCCTGCCAAATACACAGTCTTCTAAAAAGATTTTTGTAGGGATACCAATTTATATCCAAAAGTCTCTGCATGTGTTGACTGATATTGGAAATTACTGACTTGGTTGCAAATACATGTGGATGCCTGTGAGCAGAATTTGATTCTCTTTTGGGTTTTTGCCTCCAGATTTTTCAGTTGAAAAACCCAAAATAAAACCCAACCAAAAAAAGCACCAGATCAAGTGAACAGAGAGCAATGTTTGTGACTGTTCCTTTCCCTTGCACAGGTGTGTGCAAGAACAACCCCCCTGAGCAGTGAGCTGCAGGTTTCTGCAGAGGTGGCAGGGGGGCTGTCCCAGCTGTCCTATGGCACAGAACCACAGTGCTCAACTCTGGACACCTTGGAAAAAGAAATGCAAGGGACGATTCTTGGTGATGGGAGCCTAAAGCTTTTTGGAGGGGCCATAAGCATTTAAAATGCTGTTGCAGTGGTGTGCGCAGGAGGGCTTCAGCCGCTGAAATCCTCAGCGGTGCTGGGGAAGGGAACAGAGAGGCTGGCCCTGCCGAGCAGGGACCTTTGCGGTCCGTGGCTGTCAGCTGGGAGGCTCTGGGGGCTCGGAGCAGCCCCGGCCCGGCCCGGGCAATGCTCCTGTGCAGGTTCCCTGCAGATCGGGGGGGTCACACCGCTCACACCGGAGCTGCAGCAATTCCCGAGCCTGCAGCTGCCGCAGAGCAGGGCCGGGCTGGGCTCTGAGCTCACCCCGGGTGACAGGAGCTGTCCCAGCAGGAACCAGCTCTCATCAGACACCTCAAACACAGATACCTTCAGGGAATGCGCTGGAGCTGTTTCCAGTCCTGACCAGCTTCAGCAATCAATCCCACTTTTTCCAAACTGCACCCTGTCACTTCCTTGGCTAATCCTCTCCTTAGCTGCCTTAAGTTAACACCTCTTTATTTCAGAAATTGGCTTTTTTAGATTTATACTCCACTAATTGGCTTTTTCACCCTCTGAACCCTTTCTGCTTCCTCCTGCATGCACCCCAGCCCCTTTCACCACCTAATCCCCTCTTTCCACACTTCAATCCCACCATTCTCTTTTTCCTTCTTTTATTTCCTCCCCAAATGAGCTCGTACTCTTTTGCTACAACCCCTGAGGCTCTGATGTTAAAAATCTCTGACTTATGTTTTGGTGTTAAAAATTTCTGACTTTCCCTGACTTTCATTACCTGACACTTGTAAAATAGGCTCTGATCCTACAAACACGTACGGACACGCCAAGCTTGGACTGGGTGCAGTGAGACCACTGCCTGTGTTGCCAGTTGTTATGGTTTTAGCAAGAGTTGCACGATATTTATGTTTCTCTTTCTGAAAATCCCAATTTAAGGAGCCCATGTTAGAAAAGTTCTGCTTCACATAGGAGAGAGAGAAAAAAAAGAAGCAATAATTTCTAGTCCTCCTAGTTGTAGAAGCAGATAGGAAGTGTAAATCATATAAATCTGAGAGTCAGAGGGAAAAATAAAAATAACTCAATTGTCTCTCGATATATTTCAAATCTCTTCTCTGTAATCTCATAATCTTCTTGAAGCTGATCCAAATTTTGAATACCTGCAGTTGGCAATGCTGAGCATGCAGTTAAACATGTTTGGGATTATTTGCACTCACTTATTAAGTTATCACTGGCTTATCCTAAACAGAAACCAAATAAGTCAGAAAGATGGATTGCCTATACAGTAACAGAACAATGCTGCACCCAGTGCAGACAAAAGACTCAAAGAAAGGAAAACTGAGCACCAAAGCTGTGCTCTTCCAAAAGGATATTTTAGGAACATCTGGTCTCTACTGGAAGAAGCATTTCTCCAAAAATGGGGAAAAAAATCAAACAAAAAAGTAAAATCTTTACATGTATTCAAAAGCAAAACTTTAACGAACAGGCTTTGATCTGCAAATGTAATTAGCATTAGAATTAGAGATGGAATGGAGATTTGTCTAAAAGCATTAATTCAAATCCCACGCCTGATATTTTCTTATCACTGCTGTAATTCTAACAGTGCCTGTGGCAGATTCAGAAATCAGAAGAAAGGGACAAGGGCAGTAGGTCTCCCACTAGCAAAAAAAAAAGGGGGGTGGTGGGAGTGAGGAAAAAGAGTGTGAGATGGAATTAATCTATAATATCCCCAACCCAACTCTATTTCCAATGTATGAATTATTTATCTCCCAATCTCCAAACGCCAATATCTGTGTGCACCATTACTTTGATCTCCTGCTGCTCCCCAGCACGGCAGTGCCTAAAAGGAGAGGGCTGTGGGAACCATAGGCTGCAGGTGGGGTTCATTTACAGCATCCCAACCAGCAGCTTTGGAAAGCTCTGGGACACCTGTGTTCCTGAGCCTCCCCTGCTCTCACTCTGCTGCTGCTGCTTTCACTCCAAGGCCATCGTGTGCTCAGGTCACACCTGCATGAGCCTGGCTGCCCCCAGCTGCCAGCTCAGGGCCAGCTCAGGGCCAGGTCAGGGCCAGAGCTCTGCAAGGGATGTTTGGGTTGGGGATGTTTGGGATTTACCACGGGAGAGTCCCATGAGCGAGCGGGCACAGCCGGGCACGGACAGGGCAGCAGCGTGTGTGCAGGAGGGGTGGCACCAGGGTGCTGTCACCCACAGGACAGGGGTGGCACCAGGGCTGCTGTCACCCACAGCACCCAGGGGTGGCACCAGGGTGCTGTCACCCACAGGACAGGGGTGGCACCAGGGTGCTGTCACCCACAGCACCCAGGGGTGGCACTGGGACTCCTGTCACCCCCAGCACCCAGGGGTGGCACTGGGACTCCTGTCACCCACAGCACCCAGGGGTGGCACTGGGACTCCTGTCACCCACAGCACCCAGGGGTGGCACTGGGACTCCTGTCACCCCCAGCTGCTCTCAACACTCACTCCAAGGCTCAGAACCTTTGCAGCCTGTGCCATCCATGAACTATCCCAGGTTATATTCACTCTGGAAGAGGTGCCCAGGCTGCTGCTCCCACACAGGGGCAGAGCTCATGACCAGACACCTCTCAAACTCCTTTTTCTGGCCAATCCTTGTTGTAAATTGTGCTCTCTTTGAAATTGGAAGAAGACACACGGGGATCATGCACTTACCAGAGGGATTTGACCAAGCATTTATAGTTTTCAAGTCAATATTTTAATTGTTATTACTATTATTAAAATTGCAGTTTTTCTTGATCTTGTTACAGTTTTTACCTTTTTTCATTCCCTAAGAAAGAAAATAACTTCAGCAGGAACAAAGGCTGAGAGGCTGAGCAAAAGGCAGCCATAAGAGTCTTATCAAAGCCCCAACAGAGTGGGAATAATTATTCACACTCTGTTGGGGGTTCTAGAAAGACCATCTGAGGAAAAGGATCACTCGGTCTTTTCAACATGTGAAATTAAAGAAAACCACTAGAAATTCAGTACAGGGAGGGGGAATCAAACAGGGGCAGTGAGAGGAAGATGTGGCTGCTCCTCTGGCACTTGGCTCCCAGCATTAGCTGCCCCCTGGCCGAGCAGGCCGTGCTGGGCAGTGCCACCACAGCAGCTCTGGCAGGAGCTTTAGGGAGAGGAGAAGAGCAGAGCTGCCCACACCATTATGGACCACATTTCCCTGATGGGCTCTGTTCACTGGCTCCCACTCTCAGGCTAGTTATTTATTCTGCATAAGCAAAAAAAAAAAAATCTAAGCTTTACCTAATCAACCTATTTGTTTAATTTCAAACACCTTTCTGTTATCTCCCACACTGGTCTTCATTCTTGAAAGAGGCATGTCTTAAATATTCATGGTACAGCCTTACATTGCACTGCTGAAAACTTTCATTTTTAACTCTTTGGCTGCTGGTTTTTGAAGATTATAACCAGCAATAATGATTAATACTGTTTCATTATTTAGCTGGACTCTCCCATCTGTCTGTATCCATTTCTTATTTCAAATGGACGCTCTCTGAGACCAAGTCCCTCCTTTTCTTATGTTTTGCATAAACCCTCCCTCTGTGGAATCCTGAGCACACATCTTCATGGCCTTGTCACACACAGACTGTCATGGACATAGATCATTGTGTTCACTGTGTCCCCAGGAGTTAGGGAACTGATTTTATCTCCATTACATAAACGGGAGACTGAGGCAGAGCAGTGTGGAATGACTTACCAGGGTCACACACGAGGTTTGAGCAGGGAAGAAACTTGAATACAGCTTTTACAAACCCAGAGCTTATATACTGACCACAATGTCAACTCTGGGGTTATTAAAATAATAATAATATATATATTATTAAAACTATTCCAAATCTGTAATTAGGGTTGACATTTAAAATGATGCCAAGAATTGAATCAGCTCCAGTCTCTCATAAAGCAGGGTTACCTAACTGGAGATAGCCTTTGGCACATCAGAGCCCTACTCAAACAGCTGGGGAGAGTTTCTGCTCCTGAATTACCTCTCTGAAGTTCACCTCAGGGTAAAGCAACAAAATGCCCCGTTGGGCAAGGCTGTGGTTTGTGTGAGAGCTCCCACAGTGCCATGCTGAGAGCCCTGTGCCCGTGGCTGCCCTCCCTCTGCCAGTGCCCTGCAAGGAGAGGGGTGATAGGATGTCAGAATGGGCATGGGGAGGATGGGATTGGGATCTTACCTGTGCCTGTGCCTGTGCCCCTGCCTTTGAGTGGGCCTGGAATGGAAGGGCTGGGTTTGGGATCTGAGTGGGGATGGAGAGGTGATGGCAGTGTCAGAATGGGCATGGGGAGGATGGGTTTGGGATCTGAGTGGGCACACAGAGGCTGGGTTTGGGATCTGAGTGGGCATGGAGAGGTGATGGCAGTGTCAGAATGGGCATGGGGAGGATGGGTTTGGGATCTGCTGAAGGAAAGTGCTCACACAGGCTGGGCTGAACACTCCACACCAGCCATGCCAGCAGCTCACACTTTGCTGGCTCAGCACATTGCTTTACTCAGGGTTATGTTTAGGAATTATTAATGAGGGGCTTGTAAGGCTGGCTTTATTTTAATGCACGGTTCAAGTCAACACTGGCAGCATTCAGATCTCCATTCGGAATGAGAACCTGTGATTGGCTCCTGTTTGCTTGGCAGGAGGCTTTACAGGAGCTCTGCAGCAGGATTTGGGTTAGAGATGAGGCTGGTTCCTGCCCAGGTGACACCTCACCTGCAGTTACAGCCACACCAAAGGCTGCTCTTGCTCAAACAGCTTCTGTCTGAAGTGGCCTTTGAATAAGCACATGTAAAATTAGAGGTGATCTCTCTGTCCTTTGGGTCTCCAGTATGAGGCTGCTTCTTGAATGTGTTAAAACAGAGAAAGAGGTGATGTAATGAAGTTCCCTACCTGTCCACATTTAGCAACCCTAAGAGCAAACAGAATCTAAACTCTTCACTGATCTGTGCCTCATGTGACACAGGATATTTTAGTGTTTCACTCTGTGCATTTTGCTGGTGGCTGGCTGCTCTGCTGTGCTTGCCAAGGTAGTGACAAATGGCAGGAGACGAAACCAGAGGTTTGGGAAGAGTTTGTGGAGGTGGAGGCTGGAGGCAGAGGAGAGCCCAGCCTGCCTCACTAGCTAAATGGCAGCTGCCTTTGCCATTGTATGGACTAAATCTTGTTGGGTTTGTGTTGGGAAAATTGCAGATCCCCAGCACAAAATTTTACCCGCAGGGCTAGCTGAGCTGTGTTATAAATGTGCTGTATACCAAGGGAAAAGTATTCTCGGGTGTCAAAAAATTGTTGGTGTTGCTTTGATTATTTTTTAAAAAAATACTTTCAAAGTGAAAAACAGGATTTTTTTTTTTTTTTTTAATCTTAAAGGGAATAAAAAGCAGCAGGGAGTTGCTTTCCTTAGTCTATATGCCCTTTAAAATCCAGCACGGAATACCCCATTAATTTATCTTCTTTTTCCCAGCATCACGTTTTGAGAAATGGGAGATGTGCAGCTGACATTGTCTGCTGGTGTCGGTGCCTGAGCCTGAGCCTGAGCCTGTGTCTGTGTCTGTGCCTGTGTCTGTACCTGTGCCTGTGCCTGT
>WBNO01028184.1:143143-162231 GCA_013400575.1 Peucedramus taeniatus
CAGTGCCTGTACCTGTGTCTGTGCCTGTGCCCCTGTCTGTACCTGTGCCCCTGTCTGTACCTGTGCCTGTACCTGTGTCTGTGCCAGTGCCCCTGCCTGTGCCTGTGCCCCTGCCTGTGCCTGTGTCTGTGCCTGTGCCTCTGTCTGTGCCTGTGCCTGTACCTGTGCCTGTGCCTGTACCTTTGCCCCTGCCTGTGCCAGTGCCCCTGTCTGTACCTGTGCCTGTACCTGTGCCTGTGCCTGTGCCCCTGCCTGAGCCTGTGCCCGCCCCTCAAGGCGGGATGTGCCGCTGTCACCCCGTGTCACTGTGGCCATTGTGAGCGGGTCAAAGCACTGAATATCAATGCACTCATTGCTCACCCCTCCAAGCCATCCTCTGACTGCAATGCTCACTTCTGTGGCACAGCTTTCACCTCTGGCCTCGCCAGCTTCACGGCTCCGCGCTTCAAAGGCTCCTGCTCGTGTAGAAAATGCCTGATTGAAGGAATGGCCGTAGCTGCACAATTATTTCAGAAAAACTCCACATTGTGTTTCAGCTGGGGACGGGAGAACTGGCCAAAGTCTGAATCTCTTTCAAGATTCAGATCTAAATCCTGAGGTTTAGAAATATGAAAGTCAAAACTACAATAGTCCAAACACACAGAGCCTATTCTTTGCACCTTGAAATGTGGAAAATTAAAGACCTGCTCTCAGTTTGACTACTCACCTTTCCATTTTCTGAGGCACCCAACAAAGTTCCCTCCGCTAATGAATACAGGTTTTGATTGTTGGATTACACAGATTATTTTCTGTCATCTTCAATTCCTTTAAACAATTGCTGCCTTTGAAATCCCTTATGCAAGAAGCATATGACCTTACAACACTCCTATTCCTCTTTTGTGTTTAACATCACAGCCCTCTCTGTGGTTATACACAATGTGGGGAAAGCTGCAGGTCAGGGCTGTGAGGTGATAGCTGAAAATGCAGGGTGCCCAGCTATTGAAGCTGACACAAAATACACAGAAGAAAAGAGGCTGCATGGAAAAGGCTTTAAAAGTAAACATTATTTTTTATATCACATTTTGTTACAGTTCCTAAAACCAAGGAACAGATGGTTGTACGCAGGACAGGATATAAATCAAGGGACAACAGAAAATGAAATGGAATGTAAACTCGAGTGCTGAAACAGTCTCAAATTAAAACTTGCTTGAAGTGTGGTCAAGAATATCCATACTGGGTGGAATTTATATGGGAACACCATTCCTGCCCCCCCAGTCTTTCTCTCTCCCTCTCTCTCTTTTCTCTGTTCCCTGCCATGTTCTCCTGCTTGGGCACTGACACCAATCTCTCATGAATTTTCCATAAATGTTTCAGATTTCCACAATATCTTCCCTTTTAACACAACACTGAAGCTCACAAATAGAATTACTGGATTCTGGGATGTCTGTAGGCAGAGTTAGGCAGCATTCAGAGAAACTGAGGCACTACTGGCAAACACCAAGAAATGTCAAGTGCCTGTCAGGAGCTGAGGAGTGTTCTCAATTCCCTGGGAAGACACAGACATGGCTTAAACACTAGGAGACTTCCACATACAGTGGTGAATGGTGGATCCTTTTGTGAATGTTTATTGTGAGATTTGTTGTGCAGCACTATTCCTAGACTGGGATTTGAATGCAGAAAATGCTGTGGGCACAACAGGCTTGAAACAATAAACTCAGCCTAACTTTGTCTAACTCAGCATTTAGAAATTTTATTGGCAGAGACTTGCAGAAAGGAACGAGAAATCATAATTCAGCAAATTCCTTCTATCACTGCTCAACTTTCTGTCCTCACAGTAAATTATTCACCTCAGCAATGTCTCAGTTAGCAGAAGATTAAAGGCTGGATCCTGGCACCCTTGCTGTTCTTGGTGAGCATTTTGGAGCCCTGTGGAACGCTACAAACTCGTTCCTGAGGGTGGCACAGCTCTGTGTGCAGAGAGGAGCTGGGGTTTGTGCTCAGAGCCCAGCACAGAGCATCCTCAGCAGGGAACAGTTCCAGTCTGTGCCACCACGGCCAGCTCCTGCTGGGCACACCCCAATCCTGGCATGGCACAGATGTCCCTTCTTCCACAGCGCTGCTGCCACCTTGGCTCTGCCCTCTGAGCTGCTTTGGGCTCTGCTGGCTTCAGCAGTGCAGCTGTGCCCTGTCCTGACAGCAGTTTTGGGGCTGTTTCCTGAGTTTTACTGATCGGCAAAATCCCCTTAGCAGACAAAGGGGTTCTGCCCTGTCACTCCCAGGATCAAAGCTGTCTGCAAAATACAAAAATGTGACCCTTCCTCTGTCAATACAAAGGCAAAAATGATATTTCAGTCACCAGCCAGGTGCAAGTCTCCTACTAAATAAATAAACCTCATGAAACTACAATTATTAAACTAAATGCATTTGACTCCACAAGCCTTTCATGAACTGGATACCTGTTTAAACTGATAATTCTCTGCATGGAAAATTTCAGGAATAATATTTTTCTTCCTGCTAACAAGGCCTGAGAAAATAGCATGGAACTGATATTCTGTCACTGTACCCGTATCTGCAAAATTCAACAGGTGAAAGTTAAACTGATAAAATTCCCACAGAATATTTTGGAATTCAGAACTGTCAGGCAACTCACAGAAAACAACCCACATTCTATGTAGGCACTGATGTTTCATCTCTCACTTCTCTCAGCTATCCTGAGCTGAGAGTTATCATTTCAGCTTACTGGAAATGTCTTGATGCAGCCAGTTCCTTTTAAAATATATTTTGTTGGAAGTTGTTAGAAAATTCAATAAAGAGACTTTGATCATGATCCATTCATTGACTTTCTTGGACTAACTTTTATATGGGATTTAAAGTGGATTTGAAGCTTCTGTTTCAAAAGCAAAGCATATTTTCCAAATTCCTGCAGTGCCTCATGGCATCAGCTTTGCTTTTGAAATAGAGAATGAGGATGCAGAGATATTAAAGCTAAGCTCAGAGAAACATGATTTTCACCCCCTCTAGAAAAACAGGAACATCCTTACTCTTCCTTTGAATACATAATTAGTGCTAATTGCAGACACATGCCAGAAATGTATGCAGCAGGACAGAGTACAGAATGCAGAGCACAGGATTTTCCTATTAATGCCAGGGACCAGGAAATGAAGAGCTGCAATTTCTCCTCTTCCTGGATCCTCCTGCCAGGGCAAGACTGACAAGTGGCCAGCACAGAGATCTCGAGGTGCTCTCCTGCCCCAGCCTGGGGTCACCCCCAGCACTGCCTCATCCTGTGCCTGACTCCCCCACTCAGGAAGAGAAGAAAATTACATAACACAGAATTCCCATTCAGCTTTTCACATTTTCCAGCTGTTAAGCAATTCCCTGGATCCAAATCAAAGTCTGCAGATGCTCTGGGGGTAGAATCTCTGCTGAAGGAATAGCACAGGATGGAATTGCATTATGGAGAGCATTGATGATGGCTCCACGAGTTTGCCTGAATGTGGATCAGCTGCTCCTAATTCAGTCATGTGCTGCAGAGCCCTGTCCTTAGGTCCTTCCTGTCACTGTTTTTTCTGATATGTTTTTTGCTCCTGTGGCTTATTTAAAAATTCCTGTGTCTCCTTCAGTCCCCCTCAGAGTGACAGCAAAAAAGAAGCTGGAAGGAGACCAAAAGGCAGGGAGGGGTTGTGGCCTGAAGGGGCAGGAGGCCAGCAGGGGTGGCTCCTCCTCGAGCCCCCAGGCTGCTTTTATCAGCTGTGTCCTGGATTAAACTGTGTCCAGGTAAATCGGGTAAATCAGTCTCAGCGTCCCAAATGCATGTCTGAAAATCATTTTAAGCTTGGGAAATTTTGTGTAGGTCTTCCTTACTGGTAAAAGTGGTAGCATTTTTACGTTTAGGTTCTATACAATTAATGATTGAAAACTGAAAGCAGCCCTAAATTCTGGCTGGCATGGAGCAAGCATTGTTACAGTGCTTGCAGTTGTGGTTGTGGATGCCTCTCAAGGTTCCTTCAAAGAAAGTGTGGAACATAAATCCAAGTATTTATTCCCATTAATGTATGTTTTGCCCCAGCTCTGCCTTCACATGTTTGGTCTGATTAATTTAGTTCTTCTCTCTTGCTGTTTAAAACTTCCCCCACCCTAATAATGATGCCATGCTTAGAAGACAAGGCAGGAACGAGCCGTGGGTGGAGACCCCCAGTTCCTTTTGCAGGGCTGGTGTTTCCTCTCAGGAAGGGTCTCTGGGAAGGGATCACAGGGGTCAGAGCTTGCAGGGCTCCTCTGCCCTGGGGGCTCTGCAGCTCCTGCAGCTCCTGCAGCTCCAGGGGACAGGCTGTGCTGCAGGGAGGGAAGTTGTGTCCTACATTGCAATGCCCAGGAGTCTTCAGAGCTTTGCAGTGTGTTTTATAACTGTTTGTGCTACCCTGCTCAAAAAATTAACAAAACAAAACAAAAAGCTGGTAAAAGAGACAATTAAATGACTTAGGTTGAGATGCTCCATAATTTATTGCAGATCTATGAGAGAACACTTGTAGAACCCATTTAATTCATTTAATAGTAATGCAAACATTGATATAAATTAAAACTCCAGAACGTTTTCTCACATCTTTTCTCTCCCCATGAGAGGTGAATGAAAATGATTTATTACCCATAGATTATAATTGCTTAAAATAGGTTATGATGTAAGAAAAAAATCTAATCCCTTCTACCAGGCAGGAGCAAAATTCTACAGACAGAGAAATTACATCTAACGCCAGTGTGTTAAGGAAGAAACATTCTTCTTCTCCCTTTGGGGAAACTCTAAGAACATCTTTTTAGAACTGTCAAAATTCACAAGCTGTAATAAATTATTCTTTTTCATTACCCATTTATTAAGCAGGCTGTTTGGTATAATAGCAGAAAAATTCTGTCTAATTTTTACAGCATTACACTACTGTGATTTCTCATTTGAAACAGACGAGTTATCAAGAGCAGTGATGTGTTTTATTCCGTACACTGGGACCATCTTTCCTCTGAATTCTGATGAAGACAACTTGAGAAGTGTGTCAGGCTCTGCTGTCAGAGGGTTTCGTGTCAGGAGGGGCTGGCACTGCCACCTGGGGCTGCCCAGTGGGCACCTTCACGATTAGAGTGGGCATCAGGTGCAAAATTCAGTGTGAGGTTACACTGAAAATCTGAGAAAAGCAGATCGCCAAAAATGTAGGAATGTTGTAAATGCTGGCTACAAGGTGCTGCAGGGATCTCATTAACTGTAATGCTAATGTGAAATTCTGAAATTTTATGCTGGAGAAATGGATAAAACCCTGGTTATGGAGATGAGCAATCTGGAACAGGGTTCTGGCTCTCTCACCAAGCTCTGTATGATTCTGAGAGAGTAATTTATTGAATGCAGTCATTTAATAGATCATAAGCACATATATGCTATCATTACATGGCTATGATTTGTATTTTATATATGTGTATATATGTGTGTGTATGTATATATATAGGTAAAGGTGTACTCAGGGTAAATCTGCCTCAGCCCTGGTGGTGAAACACCAATGACTTTGCTTTCATAAAATGAAAGTAAAACTACATATTCTTTTTCTTTTTCTTCCTCTGGTTTGCTGAAGCTGTAGTGAGAATCACACTCTGCTCTAGGTTTATTGCATGTAGAGGGATCTGAAGTTATAAACTACACTGTACATGGTGATTATAATAGCTTTATTCAGAGTATTATTATTATTATCAATTGTCATGGTCCTCATTGGATTCATCCTCCCCATGATCAAAACCAAAATCTGAGCTATAACACCAAAACCAGCAGCTGCACTTGCACTTGTGATGCTGAGCAGGCTGAGGTTGTGTCTGGCCAGGTCCTCCCACAATATCCCAGTGCTCCCCCTGAGTTTACCACATCTCACCTGGAGCTGCCCCCCTGCTAGCACAGAACGGCCCAAACCCAGGGAAACAGGAGCAGAGGGAACAGATGGCTGCAATCACATTTTTAGGAGGCATTTGTGAGCCCCACTGTCCCCAAAAGGGACATGCAATGAAAACAGAAAGAGAAAATAAGAGCTACCTATCTCCTACACCCTGAATGGCAACGGCAAGGCGGCAATGCTGCCTTGTTGGCTCTGCTTGGAAATGTATAAAAGGGTGGTTCTAAGCCCCACATTGTATCTGCACAGCCAGCAGCGACAGAAAGCTGCTTTCTTCAGCTAGGAAGTGGATTACATTTTTATAACTAATCCGCAGCTCTTTGACTGAAAAGATTTGCTAAGCCCCCCCTCACTACTTTTTCTTTTAGGTCTGTGCACTCCAAAAGCTTCCTTCCACCTTCTTCCTCCTGCTTCCCAAAAGCAAATGCACGGCGATTTTTTTGAACTTACAGTACGTAACTTTGTTTGTGCCTTGCATTGTTAAACAGGATTCACAGACAGGGGAAAAAAAACCCAACACCCAAACAACTCAGTGCTTCACTGATCCATAAAATCATTATAGGCAACGTTTCAGTTTCAACAAGTGCCAAAAATTCTCCCCCCTCCCCGAATATAAAAATAAAGCAGAAACAAAAATAACAAGGCTATTAATCTTTCATTAAGTTAAAGGGATGAAAAGGAATCGCTTAAAGTATCATTCTTTACTTGCACCACAAGATTGGATGCCCCCTGCTAACTTCAAAGGCTCTAAAAGAAGCTGGTTAATATTGTTGGCACAGAACCAGATTGTGGTTTATTTTAGTTTTTCTGATTTTTTTTTCAACAAAAGAAAACATTAAGGGTTGGACACTGATTGCTGAGGAACAGCTATTGAAAGAGGGGGCCTTTTGTGCTGCTACCAGTAATATGTCAATTTTCAGACATGCAAAAGCTGCTCAAAAAATCGTGTCAGTCTCTGCACGAGGGTTGAAGTCTGTAACACTGCTCCTGTTTGCTCTGTGCTTTCAGCTCAGATACAAATCACTGCTTTCCCTGTGTGCCAGAGCGCTTGGACCAGCAGTAGCTCTGGTGAAATATGGACTTTATGCATCCCAGGAGAAGTAATAGATCCCATAAGCACAGAGTCCCTCACCTGCAGCCCCACACTACTGCTGCTCCGTTTGCAGTCCTCGCCAGCCCCGGGCCTGTGAGCACTGCAAACAAAGCTAAGTGCTGCTGAGTGCCATGGTTCTGTGTCAGGGCTCTTGGTGCAGGGCTTTGTGTGCCGTGTGGTGCCAGCTGTGAGCTCACACTGCGGCTGCCCCGCCTGGCACAGGGGAGCAGCCAGCAGCAGGCAGGGCAGGGAGGTGCCCGGGATGGGCTGGGATGTGCTGAGAGCTGAACGCGGCCGGGCTCGCCTGCTGCCTCTGCAAACCCTGCCCACGGCGTGTGTGGCACGGGCACAGCCCCTGCCCGGGCTCCCTCTGTTCAGAGGCACAGAGAGCTCAGGCCCATCACACAGACAGCTCCAGCCCGGTCCCTCAAGGGGAGGGGGAGGAAATGCAGGCGTGACCCCGCAAAGTGGGGGTCCTGTGGGTTTGAGCTCCATAATTCCTTGGGTTGGAGGCTCCAACTCCTTGGTTTGGAGCACTCCAACTCCTTGGGCTGGAGCACCCTAATTCCTTGGGTTGGAGGCTCCAACTCCTTGGGTTGGAGACTTCAATCCCTTGGGTTGGAGCACTCCAACTCCTTGGGTTGGAGACCCCAATTCCTTGGGTTGGAGCACTCCAACTCCTTGGGTTGGAGCACCCTAATTCCTTGGGTTTCAGCTCCTAAATTCCTTGGGTTGGAGCACCTCAATTCCTTGGGTTGGAGACCTCAATTCCTTGGGTTGGAGCACCTCAACTCCTTGGGTTGGAGCACCTCAGCTCCTTGGGTTGGAACATCTCAGCTCCTTGGATTGGAGCACGTCAGCTCCTCAGGCCTCAGAGTGACTCGTTTTAGGCAGAGTAGCTGCAGGTCCAAGGAGCCTTCCCACGTGCAGGGGAGCAGCTGCAGCAGAGCTGGAGCTGTGTGAGCTGGGCTGGGGCCCAGTGCAGGTGAGACCCTCCTGGAGCAGCTGTGGGGCTGCAGGACCCGGCCGTGCCCAGCGGGGACCAGCCCAGCTGCCCTGGGGAGCAGAGCCCCCGAGCCCCTGCCCGGCCTGGGCACAGCAGCCCTTGCACACAGAACTGCAATGGGCACTGCTGCAGGGCTGCAGGGCTGCAGGGTTCCATTGCTGCAGGGCTGCAGGGGCTGCAGGGTTCCATTGCTGCAGGGGCTGCAGGGGCTGCAGGGTTCCATTGCTGCAGGGGCTGCAGGGTTCCATTGCTGCAGAAGTTGCAGGGTTCCATTGCTGCAGGGCTGCAGGGTTCTGTGCTGCAGAGGCTGCAGGGTTCTGTGCTGCAGGGTTCTGTGCTGCAGGGCTGCAGGGTTCCATTGCTGCAGGGCTGCAGGGTTCTGTGCTGCAGGGGCTGCAGGGTTCTGTGCTGCAGGGCTGCAGGGTTCTGTGCTGCAGGGTTCTGTGCTGCAGGGTTCTGTGCTGCAGGGCTGCAGGGTTCCATTGCTGCAGGGCTGCAGGGTTCTGTCCTGCACAGGCAGAGCCCTCCCAGCCCCAGAGCCCTTCCCAGCGGTGCCCCTGGTGCTGCCTCCAGCCTCCAGCATTGGCTTCAGGTTTGGCCACCTGTTCTCCCTGTCCTGGCTATGAGAAAGTACCAGCTGGGAATTTTGTTAGGGAAATATTCAGTGCATCTAAAAGGAGTAGGTATTTTTAAAATGCAGACTGTACAAACCCAGGGTAATTGAAATATCTGTTTCATTTGATCCGTTGTCATTTAGTCCCCTAAGGCAGCACTACTGGATCTGCCCCTTCCAATCTGTATTACCAAATAAAACAGATATATCCCACTTGTCCCTGGGAAGGTTTTTTCTTCTTACATCAGGCATAACAACTGCAAATAATTTTGGCTACATTCCCCAAAGTGTGTTTTGCCCAATATCTCCCTGTCATGCTTCTATCCATTATCTCTCCCAACTATTCCCTCTGGGCCAGATTCAACATTCATCACAAAATTTACATGTAATCCACCAGTGTTTGCATAAGGTGCATATACATTCTTGCATATGCCAAATATGACAGATGTCTTAAATTCCTCCTTTAAAACCCTTTCCAGGAGAAGTCTATTATACTATTGCTGTGATGGATAAGGTCCCCCTGATTTCTAATAAACTATGTATTTTATTTGTCTGAGCTAGTCCATAAATTCTGGGGCAGGAGGAAAGGGCATGGCCATTATAGTTTTTGGGTGTTTTTCAAGAGGAAGCACACATTTCCTGACAAAACAGCAAATGGAGCCAGTTGCACTGTTGGCAAGGCAGGTTGCCCAGTGCCTCCTATTATGAGCCACCTATCAGTTACTCATAGTTCTGCCAAATTGTGTCTGTTTGTCCTGAAATGTGTGATCTCAGCTGACTGCTGCAGTCAACTCTGGGACTAAGATGAAGGATCAAAAAATTCTGGCAAACAAAGTGGCAAAAGTGCTGTTCCTTGTCTTCACAGAGCCTGAAAGCATGAGCTGTGAGTTTAGAGTAGTGCTTCAGTGATAAGTGCTGCAGGAAGGGCCATTAGGGAAGGAACAATCCTGTCTCAAAACCTGTCAGAGGTGGCCATGAAGTGGAGGAACACGGGGAACACTGGAGATACAGGGAGGCCCTGAACCACTCAGGGAGGCCTGGCTTCTCTGGAAAAAAATGCATTTATGTAATGAAGAACTCTGCCATAATGTATGAAGAGCAGGAAGCTAATGCTGCTCCACCAGCATCCCAACTCCTGGCATTTTCTTGTTTTTAAGTGCTTGAGTTCAACCTGAATAATTTTCTTCTAATGTGTTCCTCTGTGTATGTAATAAATAATGGCAACTAATGCAAGCAATCCAAAATGCAATTATTTCATTTGAGCAGCTGTGTGAACTGCATCTGTCTCAGGTGGAATGGCTCCTACATATCAAAAGGAATTCCTTCCCTGAAAAATTAATCTGCTCCTCTCTCAAACTTCCTGGTGGAGCTCCCAGTTGGACAGGACAGGGAACAAATTCTCCAGCAGTGTCTCTGCCAGACCCTGAGCAGGCCTGCAGGAACAAGAACGTGCCCTGGGTTCCTTCCTGGACGTGGTGTTTGTCCAGTCCCATCAGCAGGGAACTGATTCTGAGTTCCCTCACAGAGGGACAGCTGGAGCACCCAGCTGGCTCCAGTGGCCCCAGGATCAGCCCTTGGCCAGGGGGATTTTAGCATCCTCTCTAGTCTGGCTGCATCCCTGCGACTTTCACTGAATTCATGCTTCACTTTGTGGAATGTTTATCTTGAAAAGAAGGGGTTTAAGCTTGGCAAAGCAAAAAGACTTTTCAGGAGGGGAATGGCTGGTTCAGCTTGAGACAGCTGCCTGTTAAATGTTCTATTAATGATAAGATCCTAAAAGAGCCGCTCAGGGGTGAGCAATCTTGCTTTCCTTTCTTACACTATCTCTGCTGAAGTTTCTTTTCCGCTTATAGAGAAGGGGAACAGTTTCCTTTTACTTTCTTTTTTCTTTTTTTTTTTTTCCATTTTTTTATCACCAACTTCAACCACAGGGTCAGCTTTGATTTGGGTGAGTCAAAAACATATTTATCTCTGAAATTCTCCTTCTGTGCCTGGGAATGAAGTGTTTCTCCTCATCTCAGAAGAAAGAGACATATTTTAAATAATAGCAGTGCCAAAAAAGAAAATAAAAGGTAATAATAGCATTTGTTTTACTTGCTACATGGTAGGCCTGATTTATATGTTGCTGGTACATATATGATTTTAAGAGACTTCTTCAGTTTCTCTGTGACAATGTTTATAGTTTGTTTATAGAAAGAGATCTGTGCTCCAGACTTTGTTCTACACTGCTCAGCTCAAACAGTTGTTGCAGCAGATAGACTTGACCCAGTCCTCACCCTGTTTAAGATGTGTTTTATTTTTGCAGGCATTCCATATTTGCAGGAAGCACTCAAGCCTTAATCTGGACCACTTGTCGGGTAGTGAAAGGAGAAAAACAACTTTGGGAGCAATCCCCTTGGAAAGCCATCCCTGGGTTTTAGGGGGGCTCAGCAGTCCCTGGGTTTTAGGGGGGCTCAGCAGTCCCTGGGTTTTAGGGGGGCTCAGCAGTCCCTGGGTTTTAGGGGGGCTCAGCAGTCCCTGGGTTTTAGGCAGGGCTCAGCAGTCCCTGGGTTTTAGGCAGGGCTCAGCAGTCCCTGGGTTTTAGGCAGGGCTCAGCAGTCCCTGGGTTTTAGGGGGGCTCAGCAGGCCTGCAGTGCTCAGGCACTCTGGAATCCTGGGCCAGGGAGGGTTTGTTGCTGGTGGCCCAAGGGAGAGCCAAGGCTGAGCACAGAGTCAGGAATAGCTGTGGGCTCTGTTCCACCAGCACTCCTGCTCCTGCCTCCTCCTGGAGGCCCGAAAAGCCTGGGCAGTGCTGTTCTCAGAGCCCAGCAGGCTCTCTGTGCCCCCAGGAGTGGGAATTGCCATCCTCAGTGCCGATGCCATGGGGCAGGGCAGGGCAGGGCAGCAAGTGCTGGTCCTGGCTGGAGCTCTGTGAGTGCCACTCATCCTGGCAGGGCTTGGAGCATCCTTGGCTTCTGTGCCCACAGAGCCTGGGCACTGCCAGGGCAGGCACTCCTCTGTGGGATCTCATATGGGCAGCCTGGGGGGGAAACTCTCAACATTCCAAATCTCAGAGCAAGCAGCATTTGCCTCATCTTTCTGTAGCACCAATTCTGTTCCACACACTGTAACTGTGCTGGCAGGATTCCATGTAAATACTTCCTTTTTTCTCTAATATGTTTCCTCTTAGTTGTTTGTCCATTTGGGGGCTGCTCAGCTCTCACTAAACACCCCTGCAGAGCACGAACATCCCGGTGCTCAAAGGGCTGTCCCTTGGCGAGCTCTGCTTTCACTTAGAGGCATAGTCAGAATTCCACACTGGCCAGGCTGTGCTGGAGCAGCCCCCTCTGTCTGAGGGCTGCGAGCAGATGCTGATGGGAAGGGAAGGAATGCTGCAGTTCCCAGCCCAGGGTAACCTGCCTGGGGGAGAGATTGCTGCCCAAGCCACAGCACTGGGAGCCTGAGCTGTGCCCTGAAGTAGAAAGCTTCGCAGCCCTTCAAAAAGTGCAATTCAAAAAAATAAACACAGAACTATCGTGACTTCACAAAACTTTTGGTGAACTATTTGTTTCTTCATGGAGTCCCATTAAGTTCTTGCCTGCACAGTTTGCATGGTGACAATGACTTCAATAAGGCAATTTTGCTCAGTTCTGAAAGAGACTTCCCATCTGTCACTTTTCTGTTTGATCCATTTCAATTTAATTAAGTGGTCAAAATTTAAAGTATATTCTTTCCCTTGAAAAAGAAATCCTTCATTGTATCTTTACAGAAAATTTTCTAGCTAGGTCTTTATTTTTCATTTGGAATAAGTCTGAGTTTTTACTGAGAGATTGTTTAAGGAACCTTCTCACTTATCTGCTATAAAAACATTATTTTAAAGATGCAATTTTCTGTGAAAGAAGCTGGTTCAACATGTAACTCTCTTCTGTCTTTGATGGATCATTTGCTCAGACATAATGAATTCTGCTGGATCTGATAACTTTATTGCTCATGAAGTAATCACAGTGAAATAATGAGTTACTATATCATCATTTCTGCTTTGTTTCTCATTGCTTGCCTTTTACACTTGAAAAAAGTCCTTGAGTTCTTGATTAGTCTTCTTGGCTTAAAGGACCTGTCTTTTGCCAGGCTGAAAGAAAAAATTATTCAGATTCTTTACTTTTGATTCACCATTGCTCTGAAATAATGAATGGTATCCTTCCTTATAATGACCCAAAACATCAAGGGTGGCTTCCTACTCAGTATGAAAAGACACAGGTCCAGCTTTTTCATTGGGATAAAGAACTTGTTAATAAAATCAGCACAGTGGCTCAGATGCGCTCCCCTGTTAGACCTCCGACAGCAGAGGCTCAGATCTTAAGAAGAAGAAGAAAGGGAAGGAGAAACAGAGATTCATGGGAGAAAAAAAGGGGGGAAAATGTGATTTCAGATGGTATCAAACAAAAGAAAAGAATGCTACCGTCAGTCCTCTCCCACCAAATTTGCCTCTGCCCAGTTCAATGCTGGGCACTGCTCAGGTCAGGAATTCATTAAAATGCAATAAAGTGACAATATTTCTGAAAACACAGAGCCATCGTGGAGCCACTTGAAGAATTCTCCTGAAAGGCACTGATTCAAACACAACTAAGATCTTCTGCATTGATTTCAAGAGGCTTTCAATTACACCAGAACCCTGTGGGGTTGAAACAAATGCTGAGTAGGTTGTTGGCAACGTGTGTGAGGGGAGCCAACTCTGCTGCTGCTCAAATAGAGTTTGTCATGGACTGGAACACACCAGCACTGCTCTAACAGAGTTTATCACACACAGGAACACACCAGCACTGCTCTAACAGAGTTTATCACACACAGGAACACACCAGCACTGCTCTAACAGAGTTTATCACACACAGGAACACACCAGCACTGCTCTAACAGAGTTTATCACACACAGGAACACACCAGCACTGCTCTAACAGAGTTTATCACACACAGGAACACACCAGCACTGCTCTAACAGAGTTTATCACACACAGGAACACACCAGCACTGCTCTAACAGAGTTTATCACACACAGGAACACACCAGCACTGCTCTAACAGAGTTTATCACACACAGGAACACACCAGCACTGCTCTAACAGAGTTTATCACACACAGGAACACACCAGCACTGCTCTAACAGAGTTTATCACACACAGGAACACACCAGCACTGCTCTAACAGAGTTTATCACACACAGGAACACACCAGCACTGCTCTAACAGAGTTTATCACACACAGGAACACACCAGCACTGCTCTAACAGAGTTTATCACACACAGGAACACACCAGCACTGCTCTAACAGAGTTTATCACACACAGGAACACACCAGCACTGCTCTAACAGAGTTTATCACACACAGGAACACACCAGCACTGCTCTAACAGAGTTTATCACACACAGGAACACACCAGCACTGCTCTAACAGAGTTTATCACACACAGGAACACACCAGCACTGCTCTAACAGAGTTTATCACACACAGGAACACACCAGCACTGCTCTAACAGAGTTTATCACACACAGGAACACACCAGCACTGCTCTAACAGAGTTTATCATGGACAGGAACACACCAGCACTGCTCTAACAGAGTTTATCATGGACAGGAACACACCAGCACTGCTCTAACAGAGTTTATCAGGGACAGGAACACACCAGCACCACTCACTGGCACAGGAACAGCACCTTCTGCCCCGGAACTCTGTGGAAGGAAAACTGGCAAAGGCCTGAGCTTTGTGAAATGCTTGAAGAGTTAAAATTCTTCACAAGTTTCAAAGCTGTTGTATCAAAACTTCTCACCCAGTACATTTTATCAGTGCATGCCCTTTCCAAATGCCCTTGCACGTCCTATTCCCAGCACTGACCTCTACTGTCTGTGCTGGACTTGGGTGTTATTTTTTACTAAAATGAGATCACTTTAATCAGCTTTC
This sequence comes from Peucedramus taeniatus, assembly GCA_013400575.1. NCBI lineage: Eukaryota > Metazoa > Chordata > Aves > Passeriformes > Fringillidae > Peucedramus > Peucedramus taeniatus. The sequence goes on from WBNO01028184.1 coordinate 157,683, forward strand.
AAAACATTGTGAACTGAAACTGCTCTTATTTAAAAGTTTAACTTTACTTTCATCAATTTATAATCAGAGTTCCTCTGGTATGTTTGATTCCTGACAAACAAGGATAAAAGTCTTGTGCCCCCATTGCTAATGAGATGATAAAACAGCAGGGATCAAGTTTTTAATTACTACAGGCTATGCACTGGAGAGGTACCAGTGATATTTTCTATTGCATGTCTAAGTTGTAACTTCAGGCTTATGACAGTCATGCTGTGTTCCTCTGCCTTTGATGATCACTCATCTTTGTCTCCTGAGAACATACAAAAATTTCTGAGCTGGGCTCCTGGGGGGCTTGCAATTATTGCTGTAACCTGGCACAGGTTCCAGGGCAGCAGCAGAGCTGCTCAGCGAGGATCCCCCGTCTGAGCCGAGCAGAGCACACAAAACATGGGCAACTTTTCCTCTCACACAATCTAGATTCTCAGTCTAGTTGTTCCTTTAATAATTATGCTTTTAATTAAGTGGGAGAATAATTTAATATTGTTCCCTTTTTTCCTTTCAGAAGCACAATCCATTACCTTCTCATACATAAAGCATCAGGGCCACAGGCACACAGCAGAGCACGTTTTTGGCACTAGGGGACCCAGGTCCTGGAAAAGCAGCAGTACAAGCATGTTTTTGGAAATGATCATCATTCCTACCCATGTTTATGAGCTTGTTGAGTGAGTTTTGTTTCCTTCAATAAGATTAATATTGATGCAAGAGATTAAAACGCATTTCTAAGTAACAAATAATTTCTTCATTGGACAGAGAGCTGAGGCTGGTAATGCTGCAGATCTTCACCACACTGATCAGCCTGCCTGGGTTTGGCCATCACTGTTCTTATTCCAATGTTTCTCTTGCAGGTTGCTCACACCACTGTGTCACAAAGGAGGGAGCATTTCCCTTGGCTGCAGGGCAAGGCAAACTTCAGTGGTGCTGGCACGGGCACAGCAGAGCTGACTGCACTGGGGATGCTGCAGGGCACTGCAAAGTCACCTCTGCTGCTGCCCCTGGGCCACAGCTCTGCTCAGACCACCAGAAACCGTGGGGAGGAAAAAACACTCCAAGTGTCTCCTCACTGAACCTCTGTGTTTTATCTCTGAGTACAAAGTTTATCTTCTCATGAAGGAGTTTGTGAAATCTGAGCATGAGCCCATCAGGTTTTTCAAATCAAGCAAAGGCTGTTTCCACTCAGGCCATGTATCCCCAAAACTTCCTCTGAACCCACCACTGCTTTTCTTCTGCCACAGTTGCACAGCTCTGCCACTGTTCCATGGCATCCTACAGACATAATTTCCTTTAAATTCCTTTACACTGAGAGAGCACTCTGTGAAAAATTATTTCATCCCTATTTCGTGTTGCCTTTTCTGTTTAATCTCTGCTTGATGTGAGGGATAGGTATGTCTCAGCCTTTTATCCAACTGAAATGAAGCTGCCATTCCTTTCCTTAGCTCCTTCAGTTCATACTTCCTCTCTGCAGCTAAATCCTAACCCAGGAGAGAGTTTTCCCCCTGGGGAAGGAGTGAAGACCACAGAAGCAGTGACATCTCCAGTGGAGTCAGCAAGGGGAAAAGATGAGCCTGGATTCAGGAGCAGGAGATCCTCCTTGAGTGCTGAAATACAAAAAATAAGAAACTACTTTTTCTCTGCCTAAACGAAGCTTTTACAGTGGCATCATTTGTGTCAGGGTAAAATACCAAAGGATGAGCTTGTGTGCAGAGATATTGCAAAATACTCGGTGTGAGCAACCCTTGACTAATACATTCATTTCTGTGAGAACTGGGAGCTGTGATCTGACTTGGGCTCTCCAGGGACTGCATGTCAGACAGATGCTGCAAGAATCAAGAGCCCAGCTGACCCACTTCTCTCTAGCTTGAGGATAAAACCCCACTGCTCTGGTAGCCCCATCCAGCCTGGCTGTAAATGATCATTCTTAAGGAAAACACGGGGGTAACACTCGCTTCAAAAAGTACATCACAAATCTGAAACTTCTATTAAGTAACCAGCCATGATTAATGCACTTGGCTGTAAAAATCAATTATATTTTAAAAGCAAATCATGAAGGAGACTTCATCCTTGTTTTCTTTTACAATTGATATGACAGATCAAAAATGCTAACGCTAGAAATACTGCACTGACTGGAACCCAAATATGGCTGAAATGCACTGATTTATTTTACAAATGTAAAATACCAAGTACCAGACTATTGTTGTGTGGAGGCAATCAATGGCACTTCAGAACTTACAGCTCAAATCAACTCCAACCACTGCATCAACAGAATCAAGAGACATTTACTATGCTGCATAATAGAACTTGAAAAGAAGTTGACCATAAAACGTGTGTAATCTAAACTGCAGATATCCCTCCACTCGAATGATCTGTTCCCTGAAAAGAAAAATGTAAAATGTTTAAAGGATTTAGCAAAATCTGTGCATAGATTGAATAAATCATCATGGGTATCAATTATATCTTTAAAATGGTGTACAGCTCTTATAACATCAAGGACTGGTTTTAATTACGACTTCAGTGTAATTAATAGTTCTTAATTTTAATGAATGCTGTCCTATTATAGGATTAACTTGTGATGAAGCTGAAGAAGCCAGAATAATTTTCAATTAAAAGAATTGCAAAGACCTTTGACAGGTACACCAAAAACAGGAGATTGTTTTGAAGTACGTTGGATTTTGGCCAAAATGCTGTTCCACTTTCAGTGAGTCATCCCCTGGCAGTATGGCAAGTGAGGCTGGGCCTTTTTTCCAGAAGTGCAGAAAGCAAATATTGCAATGGGCTGCAAGGGCAAAGCTGTAGTAAATTCCTGTCTATACATGAGAGATTTGTGTAACTGAAATGATCCCAATACATCACTGCAGTTCCTACGAGGGAGGCACATCAATAACTGCAGCTCCTGCAGGTTCCTGAGCTCAGCTGTGGCTCGTGTTCAGCTCTATTTACATTCAGTGGGAGCCACTCTAAGGGCACTGATGCAGCAGCAGAACTCCAGCAGCAAGGCAAGGTGTGCACTGAAATATTGTGTAAAGCTCAAAGAACCACCTGGAAGGCTCCTGAATCAAAAAGAAAATTAAAAAAACAGTGACCACCATCAACTACCTGCTACTTCTGTTCAGGATTTTTGTGTGGGTCCATTCTTGGGCTACTGGTCATGAGTGTGCTCTAATGTGGGACATAAAGAAGCTGGAGTTTATGACCCACACACAGTTTGTGGGCAGCAGATGGGTTTATGTATACACATGAAGTGTTAGTGCAGAGATTAGGAGTCATCACTCAGCCTGGAAAATGGGCTTTGAATACAGGAGAAGGAGCTTCACATTGCTTTTATACTAAAACCCTGCTACTACTAAATTCAAGTAAGAATTCCAAGACGAAATATTCATGTTCACAGAGAAATGAATGCAGTTCTTGAGGCTACACTCACCTCAAGCCTCATGATTTCTGTGTGCTACAGACAGAAACATTGGCATGTGGCATCTCATTTTTCTTCAGCAAATGTATTTCCTGTGACTCTTTCATTAGAAGAGCTGTAGTGTGTATCAAGAACATTATTTTGCTTATACAAAAGGAAAACTGGATAATAGGTGCTTTTTATGTCTCCTGCTGCTGGAGAGCCATAATATTTAAGTCATAAATGGGCAAATGTCAAAGCAGGGCTCCCTCTGTGCCTGACTCCCTCTAATAATTAGGTGCTGCTTTATTGTTCTGTGACTGAGTTGTGAGTCCAGCTGTCAGCTGACATAACTGGTAATGGAAGGACCACATTCCTCACAACCAGACAACTCCCTTCAAAATCCATGGCATATTTACAGCCCTCAGATTTGCAGGATCAGGTTTCATAGCTGTGCACAGCAAAATAATATCTCAGCCTATGTGACTGAATGCGTGGATTTGACTGCAAGAATTTATATTCATACAAAATAAGGAGGAGCAGACCTTCCACCCAGCTATGAGTGGGCCTTGCCTTCTTCTCCCCCATCCATGGAATCAGAAAGAAGCCCCATGGAAAGGGGACCTCTGTGGTTCCCAGCCACCACAGTAGACATTTGCAGCCACTAAAACCCACTAAAACCCACTAAAAAAAAAAGAAGAAATGCCAAAAAGCAAGAAAAAATAGCAAAAGTCATCTGCAAAGGCTGTTGGGAGCATAGCCAGGCTCTGATTTGTGTTTGCCAAAGGAAAACCCAACAGCCATTTATACCTGTGTTGGAAAGGTGTTTCCCCATCCTGCCCCCCTGTCAGGTTCCTGTGAAGCTGCAAAGGGCAAAACCTTTCTCTTGGGGCTGGCAGCTCCTCGGGGAGAACCTTCCCACCCCAACTCACCTGTTCTTGCCAGGGCCAGGCAGCAGCAGCAGCTCAGCACCTGCTGGAGAAACTGCTCTGGCAGAGTGACTTCCTGCTGGAGGGAAAAGGGATTGGGGTGCTGGGAATGAGGGATTGGGGTGCTGGGAATGAGGGGTTGGGGTGCTGGGAATGAGGGGCTGGGGTGCTGGGAATGAGGGGCTGGGGTGCTGGGAAT
>WBNO01028184.1:162657-174394 GCA_013400575.1 Peucedramus taeniatus
TTGGGGTGCTGGGAATGAGGGATTGGGGTGCTGGGAATGAGGGGCTGGGGTCCCTGGGAATGAGGGGCTGGGGTGCTGGGAATGAGGGGTTGGGGTCCCTGGGAATGAGGGATTGGGGTGCTGGGAATGAGGGGCTGGGGTGCTGGGAATGAGGGATTGGGGTCCTGGCACAGCATTCTATTGGACATAGAAATGATATTAAAATTTTAACTGAAAAGAAAGGTGATCTCTAAATCAGTAAATTTTAGGGGTTTACTAACCGCCATGTATTGGCCCTGGTGAAGATGTTAATTCACTTTAGTGATTGTACTAATCGGAAAAAAGCCCAGTGAAAAAAAAAAAAGAAGAAAAAAGAGGGAACAACATAAGATATTTTTCTACTTTCTAAACACTAACTAATCAATCAGCCAAGTTTTTGCTAGATAAGAAAGTTCCAGTGGTGGCTATTTATAAGATACTTAATGCACACAGACTTTTTTCTAAAATTATTTTTGCCCAGGAGACAAATGTGTAACCATATGATTTTTCCCCCTGCTATGTTAAAAATGCATTTATATTTTTTCAAGCACACCCCGATTAAAGAGGGCACATCTGTTTTAAGTCCTTCTTTATGAAAATTACTGAGCTTCCTCTGAAAGCTTATCTTTTAATTTCAAAATTCTTTGTAGCAATAACTTAGATAATAACCAACCATATTTCTGTCTTCTTTAGAGGAGAAAAAAAAAAAAAGAGAGAGAAAGAAAGAAAGAAGCATTTTGAGCTTTGAACTCCCCCTCCCTCCCCTCGCCGGGTCTCCTTTGAAAAGGCCCCCCTCATTTGCGTTTAAAATGGATGTTTCATAGCGCTTGATTAGTGCTCGTGTGGGACAGAGGCGCTCGGAGCGCGGCGCGCAGCTTGAGCCCTGCGGATTATTCAGCAGCGTCCCCGGCAGGGGGGACCCGCCTCTCTCCCTCGCACCGCAGTGCTCAGCTTTGCTCCTTAGCAGGGCTTTCTCCTCCTTTCCACAGACCCGCTTCTCTCCTTTGTGATTTCCTCCTTCCCCCGCTCCCCCTCGCGCCCGAGGGGTGATGTGGGTGCGGTGACCCCGGCCCTGCCCCTGCCCGGGGCTCCGGCTGCACGCAGGGGATGCCCGGCCTGCTCTCCGTATGTCTGTCTGCTCCAGCCATTGTTCCGGGCAAAGATCATTTCAGTGCCTCAACTGGGACCTGGAGAGGCGCTCGGCTTTGTCAGCATGGCCATATTATGGCATCTCCTCTATTTCCTTTCCCCTCGGTGTGACTGGTGTTTTGTTTGTCCTTTATTCAGTTAGCAAAGATGCAGAGGACCTTAGGCTGTGTCTGTATCACCAGTATTCCAATAACTTTTATCGTGGTTGCTGTCAGCACTTGGAACACCAAGCCGAAGCCAGCTCTGGGCAGACTTTTACAAAACTGTCACTTGGCCTTAGCTACCTGTGCCTGTTTGTGATATTTGGTTGCTGTTTTTCATCATCCCTCTGAGATGATGCCTCAGAACCAGTGAAAAGGGGTTGTCTTTGTGCAGAACACAAATAAACAGCAGGGAATTTAGTCTGCCTGAAGTGTAGCCCAGTTTTGTGTCCTCTGAGCTCACTGAAGAGGAGCTCCCTGCAAACCTGGGCTCTCCCAGTCCCGTGAGCCCTTGTGGGTCCAGGAGTCCCGGCACACCGTGAGAGCTTTCCCAGACTCTGAGTGACACATTTCCCTTTGCTCCTTTGTCTCCAGCTGCCAAAGGCAATCCTCCCTCCCAGAACGTGGGGACTACACAGGAAATGATCACATCTACAGAAAGGCAGGACGAGTCTCTTAACTCTGCCCATCTAAAGCAGGCATGAACTTTGATGATCGTTTAGAAGAATCTGTTGATGATGCAAAGAAAGCAGCACCTGCAGAATGTGGCCATCCACATCAGTACTTACACGGGAAGAGAATACCCTGTATTTATGGTGTGTCCTATTCCCATGGATGCAATACAGATAGCTGGTTGGATCAAACTCCTAGATCTTAGTCAGCAGAGACTGGGTGAGAATCTTCACACTTACACAGGATGCTTTGGTGCAATGCTCACAATCATTAATTCTTCTTAAAATTAACAGCTACCGTGAGCTGAATTTTATTTTTTACTTCCTTCTGCCATCCCTGAAAGTTCTGAAAAAAAGATTTATCTTCTTTGGTACTTCTAGTGAACTGTACTTCTCCTTTGGGACATCTTTAATCTGCTTACAAGGAGGTTAGTGGGAGTAAGAGACACAGAACAGCACTAAGCAGACTTTGAAAACAAGAACTTCTTTACACCCACGTGGCACCCACAGCTCCCTCTTCCTTCTGAATGCAAACTAATGATACATTTTCTCTCTTTGTTACCTCATTTTTTGGTTTTGAGCCTCCTGACTGAGCTGTCTCCCCACGAAAGCACTGCATGTAAAAGATGTGGTATTTTAAAACACCTCACTCTGTGCCAAGCTCAGGGCTCCTGGTGTGTACCCAGATGCTCCTCCAGGAACGGGTGCTTGGGTGCTCCCTCCAGGTCCCGATTCCAGAGGGCTCTGGCAGCTGTGTGCAGCTGCACAGCCTCTGTCAGCACAGCCCTGTGAGGACCTGGAAACTCAGGGGTCAAAGAATGGCTTTGGCTTCTCCCAGTGCTGGACAAATGCTAAAGAAATTATGCAGCCTGAAGTTGAGGATTGAGGTGCCTAAATCTCTCCGATTTTGGAGAGAGAGATTTGGAGCACAGGAATGTTTCCCCAGCCAGCCCTCAGTGCTCCCTCACTCCTCTCAGCTTTGTGCCTGCCACACAGCAGAGCTGGGTGCCAGAGGAGCCTCGCGTGAATTCTGCCTTTCTTCCTTTTCCCGGGAGGAATGCATGCGACAAGTAGAGGGATTTCAATACATCCATGGGCAGATAGCCGTGAACGTGTCTAGGGAGCGGCGAAAGCAGTGAGGGGCTGGATTCTGCAGGCAGGAGGCACAGGCAGCCAGGGGGGCCAGCTGGGGATGGCAGCAGGGCTGGGGCAGAGCTCGCTGCAGGAGGGTGGCAGGAGATGCAGACACATCTTGCACCGGGCGCTGCAGCACGGAGTGCATCCCTGCCCAAACAGCCTGGGAGTGGCCGGGAATGGCCCGGGAGTGCCCCGGGTGTGGCTGGGAGGGATCTGGGAGTGGCAGGGAGTGGCCCGGGAGTGGCAGAGAGTGGCAGGGAGTGGCCGGGAGTGATCTGGGAGTGGCCGGGAATGGCCCGGGAGTGCCCCGGGAGTGGCCCGGGAGTGCCCCGGGAATGGCCCGGGAATGCCCCTGTGCTGGGATTTCTTGTGCAGGGAGCTGGGAACCGGCACAGCCCCGCTGACCCGAGAGCAAGGGAAGCTCAGCAGAGGTGACAGCAGAGAGAGCCCCAGGAGCCCTCGGGGTGGCACTGAGCTCAGGGGTGGCACTGAGCTGTGCCATGGGGCACTCCAGAAGCTTTGCCCACAGGGCACAGCGGCCAAGCCAGGCTCCAGATGGGATGTGCCCATCTCGGGCCGTGCCAGTGCAGCCAGGCACCTGCTCTGCCTGAGGGGAGGAATCTGTTCTGATATTCAGTGTATCTGATAGCACACCTACCGTTGGTACGTGCCAGGCTGGCAGCACTGCTCAGAATTCAGGCCAGAACAGAATCGAAATAAAGTGCAGTTATTACATCTCAGATTACTGTCACTGACACCAGATCTTCACCCCATAAGCACCACCCTGTCTCTCAGGAGTCCACCTGCAAACCCCTTCAGCAGGGTCGTTTGTAACATGGGCCATCAGGCATCTGACATTTTAGAAGTTAAACAAAACAGAATTTTGAAGTCAGTATCCACAAATATTCCGAGGGAAGCAAGCAAAAAGGTGACAGATGTTCTGCATGTAGGCAAATACAAACTTGAACACAACATGAAACGTGTGAGAATGATTTAAACTCAATTGCAAAATTAATTATTGGAGGTTTTAAATTGTAAAGCACCATTTGGGCTTTAAAGGATGTTCAAAATAAAGAAAATAACTCGGGTATTTATTGTTTTGCTTCAATTTACATTGATGCTATAAATAGCTGACAAGAAATGATGACAAATCAGCCATTGTAACCCTCTGGGAGTTTATTAGGTCATTTGTGAGAGGTCTGAATAGAGTCATTTGTTGCCCTCAGGTGTTTGAGAGTCTCTTTACCCTTGGGAAAGGAATTTAACAAAGGAGTGTATTTCAAAGCAGGCACTCTGTGTTTTCCACCCTTTTTCTGAAGTGTTTTCAAACACACTCCAAGCTGAAAATTCTCAGAAGTGAGAAAAGGAGGTGTATCTCAGATGACCCCTGAGGCAGCTGACAGTCCCGGGGACAGAAGATAGGGTCACATTTTAGATGCTTGAATCCCAAATGCATTTTCACTGTAGGAGGCCCTGATTTATTTTTGCCCCACCCACTGGGTGCAAACTTTGAAATGCTCAATCCAAAAGTGTTGGACTAATGCCCTACTTGCATTTTTCTATTTGGCTGAAATGTGACATGGCTTATTTCTTGTCTGCTTCCAAAAACACGGGGCAGGTCCTTTGTCACAGAAAGACATTGCATCTGCCTCCATCTATAGGTGTCCTCAATCAGACAGAGCATTAGCATTTGTTCAGGCTGGAATGAGACAGGCAATGGCATACAAGCACCCAAATGAACCTGCCAAAACAGCTCTGAGGAAAAACCAGCCACAGGTTTGATTGCCCAGGGAGCATCCAGGTAACCTCTGCCCCAAAAGCAACAGCCAGCCAGTCCCCCCAGGGGATGAAGGGTGGAGAGCTGGCCAGGAGAAAGGAAAAATGGAAAATTTCATGTGTCTGTGGCTTTTTCAGTGCAATTTTGTTCATGGGTCCCAGAGAGCAAACAGTTTAACATCACCCCTCCTGTCTGCAGTGCAGGAGTCTGAATGCACTGGGCATTTCTGACCCACACTTGGGAGCTGAGCATGCCTGTCTGTGTGCAATACCTCACAGCAAAACTCTCTGTGCTCTCCCTGCTGGGGGAGGGATTTGTGCCTTCCCAGCACCCTCCAGAGCTGGTTACAGAGGTTCCAGATCATCCCAGAGATGGTCCTGCAGATCTGGCTGCTGTACAGCTCTTCTGTCACAGAAAACCCTCTTCCAGCAGTTCAGAGCTGCAGTGGAAACAAACCAAGTGTCACAAACTTTGCACCCCAGTTTAGGGTCTCGGTGGAATGAAGGTGCCTGGGTGCTGGACTGAGCTGCCCTGCACAGTAAATGAGACTCAGGAGGAGTCCCAGACTGGCCAGCCTCACATCTGCAGGGCTGGAACCCCTCTGTCCCATCCCTGGATGGATCCAGGCTGGCACTGCCAGGGAGGCTCTGCAGAGCAGCACAGGCTCAGGCCAGGGGCTGCACGAGGCTCCAGCCCTGCTGCCACCACTCTCAGAAATGATTTCCTGCCCTTACCCAGGGCTTCAAGAGCCTACTGTCATCCACTTGGACTCCACTTGAACCCTCTCTAGTGAATGCCCTGCAGCTCTTGTGTTCACACAGTGGTGTCCATCCTTTTTGATCATCCCAGTCATGCAGATTGTTCAAAGGCAGGGCTGATGCTCACGGCCCCTCTCCTCTCCTGCTTGCTGATTCCTTGACTGGACTCACTGTGCATTCAGTTCACAAGTCATTCATGCAAATGAGGCACTGCAGACTCAAAAGATGTCCAAGATGAGCAGTAGCTGAGATCAGACTGCCCCCATTGGAATAATTCATGTAGCCCACGTATCTTTTGCCTAGGCTAAATTTGAGAGCATACAGAAACTTGCTTGTCAGTAGGCAAATATTTTAACTGTGACTACAGCTTATTCTGGCTGCCACTCATTCCTGCTTGCTCTGTCTCTTTATGGGGTTTCCATAGCTTGCCCATATTGTCCTGGAGGCACCCACAGACCACATGCATGCAGCCTGGAGAGACTTACTGACTCCTAAGCAGCCTCTGATGCAAAGAACCTGAGGAGTGTTGTGAAGACAGTTTTTGTGCTGGAGAAGTACAGAGGAGTAACTTGGAGTGCCTGAGGAAATCTATAATCAAAAAGTGCAGTGCATTTGAAATGAGGCACCTTCAAGGATAGAGAGCACCTGAGCAGGAGATTCCAGCATCAGCTTGGTACTCAGTTCAGATGACAAATTTGACTTCAAGTCTTGACAGACAAATATAGGAGGGAGAAATCAGAGACTTTTACATGTCTGACACACTGCAGTAAAGTCTCTGAACCAAGGAAGCCTCACACAAAGTCTCCAGCTGCTGGCCAGGATCTCAGAGCATCCATCAGTCTGGAATCCCACAGAACTGAGGGTGGGTCCGCAGAGAATCCAATGGTCACTGGAGCAGGGAATTCACAGGGGGCTGAGCTAAACCCACTGCCCTGTGACAGTGTCTCTGCTGGGACAGACTGCCCTGTGACAGTGTCTCTGCTGGGACAGGCTGCAGGTGACAGTGTCTCTGCTGGGACAGACTGCAGGTGACAGTGTCTCTGCCTGCTCCCCACTCAGCAGCTTCTCTGTGAGTGTAGCTTCAGACCTGCTGCACGAGCACCCCACGTTTCCAGGGGCACAACAGCCTGTCCTAGGAGCTGGATTCTCTGCATCACGTGGTGAATGGAGCAGTTGGACATGAGTAAATTCTGCCACAGTGGAAGAGGTACAGGTTCAAATGCAAATTCCTCTGGAAAAGTCAGGGAGCATTAAGTGTTGGGATTTTATTTCCCTGCTAAATACATACACCAGTTGCCTTGGTGCAATGAAATGTTGAGATGAAATAAGCTGCTATGGAAACAGCAGAGGGTGTGTGGTTTGGGCAGTGCAGGAACCAGGTGTACAGAGCGTGCAGAAACGTGTCTGACTGAGCTCAGCTCTTCCACCCTTCTCAGCCCCACACCCCACACTCCCGGGGCCAGGAGCAAAGTGCTTTTCTAACACTTTACTACTACCCTGAGGAATCCCCTCTGCCTTTTGTAACTCAGGACATCACTCCTGGACTTGTGCTCTTGGTTGTCATGGGTGTGTGCTGGTCAGGTACCCAAGACCCCGAGCCATCTCCCAGAAGGAGTTGTGGGAACACTGCAGCTGTGGGTTCCCTGCTCAGGCAGGGCTCTGGGCGTGGGTCTGAGCACCAAGCTGTGCCCTGTCAGGGTCCCCAGCACTGTGCCATGCACAGTGCCACCAGGCCACTCGTTCCCATGCACGGCACTGACAGAGGTTTCCATGAAAACATTTCAAAAATGATTTTGCAACTTAAGAAAACATACTTCAGCAATTATCATTTCCTTTACCATGAAACCAAATTCACTGTACATTACAGCTTTAAAGCTGAGATCTAAGGTTCAGATCAACTCTTTAATCCTGACTGTGGCTTCGGGTACTTCCTGATATTTATGAGAAATGCTCCAGGCCTGCAGCTGGGCTTTGAACAAAAAAATAATGAACTTCGTTGACTGTGAACAAAGTTCTACACTATTTTAAAGAAAGTTAAGCTGTGACATTTTTTAATCCAACAATAAATCACATAACCCAAATTCTCTGCGTAATTCAGGAATGTTCACAGCAATAAAAAGACAATTAGATCAAACTGGGTTGCCAAATGAGCTGAAATCAATCTTTCCAAACTTGAGAATTCTTGTTAGCCTCTCTCCTGAGATACTCCCATTTTGCTGTATAATATCTGAATCAAAACACTGCTGTGTTCTAACACCCTCCATACACTGACTCTTCATCTCCTCCTGCTAATTAAAAAGAGGTAATAAAGGATATCTTACAGAATACACACCTTACAGAATTTAGTATTATTTATTGAACATGGTTCACAAATCTAATTACAGTATTAACTTCTGGAGGCCTTGTTCCTGTCTGTATGATGTGACCATCTAATACAGCAGTTATTGAGAACTTACACCACATCACTTCTTACTCACTTCACGCAGGGTTTGCACACAAAATAAATGTCAGCTAGGCCTGACCTGAATTTTTAATATAGCAGGGAAATACAAAGTCGAAACCTTTATTTTCTCTCTTCTTGAGAGAAAGTACTTCCATGATATTTGTTATGCAGTTGTGCATTGTCTCCTTAGTGGCAGTTTTTTCTCTTTTCTGTCACATGCCTTTTGCTCTCTGCTTTGGGGTGTAAATACTGCCTTGCCTGTCCCCCACCCTCCAGCCAGGGCAGGCACATGGGTTCCTCTATCCCAAACTCCATTTCAGGAATGAAATGTGGCACTCAAAATCTGCACTGGGAAGAAGCAAGGCTGTTAGCTCATGTTTGTATTTCAGATACCACACAGTCTGTAAAACTTTGCCTCTCTCACTTTAGAAAAAAACTAATTAAGAATGTAAAACCACTGTGGTCCAGACTCACAACTAGTTAATACCTACCACAGGAACGTGAAATCCAATGCTTATTTTTGAGAAATTCCCATTGAAAATTTCTTAGCAAATATTTAATGAGGTTCAGGAGCACCATGTTGGGCTTCTAAGAACCTGGCTATGCATGCAAGTTCCTGAGCTCTGTTCTGAAGGGTTCCTCTTGCTCCAGCACAGCAAATGATGGGTTTTATCTTCTGTCTTGAGGTAGTGCCTTTTGTGGGGTCAGAACAGAAAGAGCTGCTGGTAGCTGGTCATGGTGCTACGAGGAATACAGGAAGGCAAGAGTTCAACCTTCGTTGTGAGGCATTTGGAATACACTTTACCATTACACTAAATGCTGTGTGCATTGGAGTTTCTTATTTTTCTGCCATTCAGGATCCCAAAGTGCTGCTCACTACGCAGCTGTCTGCTGGTACAGTTCCTGCCTCCTACCTCCTCAGGCATCTTTTTCCTGTTTATACTTGTACATCAAATGGGCCTTTGGAAAAATCCCTGGTTTTCTTTTGTTCTGTGCTCTTTGTTCTGTTTCCATGCGGTCCTTTCCCCTTTGGAGATGACATGGATGGGAAATGGCTCATTGTAGCAACAGGAGACAGAAGGCAGAAACAATTGCATCACGGGGAAAGCAAACATCAAAGCAGAGTCTAAGCCAAAGAGCTGGGGGGAAAAAAAAATCATATGTGATATTTGGACATGTTGAAGTCCAGTTTGGGAGGGTTTTTGGCTACACAAAAAATGAAGTGCAAACAGTTACCATTTTCCAAACCTTGTTTGTCTTGATGTTGAACCAGCCTGGGCTAAGGACATGATGGACCTGCTGCCTTTCCCACATTCCCTGACTGTGAAAATCCTCCAAGGCCACCTGCACAGGCAGTTTTAACTGGATTGAATTGGTTAAAAAAAGCAGGTCTGAAAGACTGTGAACCAAACTGGAACCTGTCTTTCACTAAGCACTAATTAACTGTCTGACAGCCCACGTATAAAAATTAGAGTGCTTATTGTTGATGTTTATTTTCACTTTAATAAGGAATTGCTGTAGGTAGCCAGCCTGATTAAGTACTTTTAACAACTCCCTTCTAAAGGTAATTAAGTTCTGCAGTGAAATGTAAGGAATTTGGCATAAAAAAACCATTAAGCAGGCAGATATTTTAAATGAATAAACAAACATAACTCCTTCCAACACACACATTCTGCTTTCTCATGATTTACATAACGCAAATGACTTTGACAACATCTTTATATTCTGTTTATCTTAAAATACTGCTGAGCCAAAAAAATCTGCATATTGTGTTTCTGCAGCTTCCAACCTCTGACCTAGTGGAGAGTTCTGCAGGCTACAGAGCTATAAAAGTTGCCACTGTGGGTGAAGAGCCCGTGGCAAGGAGTAATCACTGCTCTTAAAAGCACTGAGCATGCCACATCTGAGTGTGTGCATTGGGTTTGTTAAATATTTATCCAGATTTATATGTGAATAATGGAAATCACATGCTGAAAGTACTTCAGCTGTCTTTAAGCAGCAACATCCACAGGTCCATATTTCGACAGCTCTGCTTTTTAACTTCTGAAAGAGAACCTGGCTTCCCAAGTGGGAAAACTGGCTTTGAGGACAGACTGACAACATAAATGAAACCAAAAGAGATATTCCTATTATTTAAGTATGAATGTTAACAGTGCCACCCACTTCTACCTGGAACAGCAGAGAACAAGGAAAAGGAACCTCGTTCACTGCAGGTGCCTCAAAAATCGTAAATGACCTCACAAGGTCAGAGTGGTCTTTGACAAAGGTAAGGATATATTTGGGAATGTTCTCTGTCCTCCCTTGAAGGCAGTGTCTCCAAACACATCACGGCCGTGTAATCTTTAAGCAGAGGCACAGCTGTGAACAGAAATGGTGCATGAGAGCCCTGGTGCCATCTACACATCCTGCTTTCCACGGAAAGGCCTGCTGCAGAGTTAACTCCCACTTCAGACCGCTTCCCCCAGCCCGTAAGGTTTCCCAGCTCTGTTGTGAAGTCCAGAATACAGGCTGTGATTCTTTGAACAGCCATGGCAATTGGGTCAGCCTCAGTGCTCAGAAAAAGGAGCTTTCCCCTCTGTGTGACTGCTGGCGTGCTGGGGACTGTCCCTGTGGGGCAGGAGGGTCACTGACGGGGACTGAGCTGCTGCTGCTGCACCAGGCTGTGTCACATCCCTCCGGGGACAGCTTGCACCACGCTCAGCTCCACTGCCAGCAGGGGCTGTACCCCCGTGCCAGCCAGGAGAGGTTATGTTCTTTTATTTCTCATTTCATAAAGTCAAAGTGAAAACGTGTTTTAATAGATCTTATACGGTAAGGGTTGTGTTTCACTGTTTCATAGCTCCATGTCAGCTTGATTAGCCAGTTAAAAAGTCACAATTTCTAAGGACTGGTATTTATTTTATTGCTGTGAGATAAAGAGCATTAAACACGTGTGCTATGTGCATTAATTGGAAGCACTTTGAAACACTTTAAATGTATCAATAGGTTTCCATGTACCGCATCTGACTGATCTTAAATGTCCCAAAATATATTAATTTGATGAATGTAGATACAATCAAGAGACAGAAACTCAGGGCTGATAAAAGGCCGCGGGGAGCTGCCGGAGTGTCTGAGGTGCAGGGCAGGACAGCCCTGGCTCTAACTTGCGAGCGAGCTGCCCTCGGCTGCCAGCGCAGCTCCATTTCTTGTTTGACTGCTCCACCTCCTGGAGAACTGAAATTCACCTGAGAACAACAGGTGGGACAGCAGGAAATCCCTCCTGCGGGACGGCTCTGCTCAGCCGGGACAGTCAGGGGGATGAAATCCCTCCTGCGGGACCGCTCTGCTCAGCCGGGACAGCCAGGGGGATGAAATCCCTCCTGAGAGACCGCTCTGCTCCAGCTCCTGCCGGGACAGCCGAGAGGAGGAAATCCCTCCTGCAGGACCGCTCTGCTCCTGCCGGGACAGCCGAGAGGAGGAAATCCCTCCTGAGAGACCGCTCTGCTCAGCCGGGACAGCCGAGAGGAGGAAATCCCTCCTGAGAGACCGCTCTGCTCAGCCGGGACAGCCAGGGGGATGAAATCCCTCCTGAGAGACCGCTCTGCTCAGCCGGGACAGCCAGGGGGAGGAAATCCCTCCTGCGGGGCACCCGGCACCCGCCCTGCAGCGGGGACACCCCGGGACAACAGCGCCGGGCGAGCCCCGCCATCCCCGGAGGGTGCGGGACCGGAGCGCCGCTATCCCGGTTCAGGCCTCGCTATCCCGGGCTGTATCCCCCGCTGTATCCCCCGCTGTCCCGGGCTGTATCCCCCGCTATCCCGGGC
>WBNO01028184.1:175053-221219 GCA_013400575.1 Peucedramus taeniatus
TAGGAGCAGTGTCCCCGTGCGGCCCGAGGGCAGGCGGAGGTAAGGCCGAGGGCCGGTGCGGCTCTGGTTGCGGATTTTGGCCCCACAGGCTGCTCGAGGCGGGCGGGGGAGTCGGGCCGGGCCCAGGAGGGGCGGCTGAGGGGGAAGAGGATGGGCAGGGCTGGCCGGGAATGAGCAGGCCGCAGCGCCGGCACGTGCTCTGGAGAAGTGGGCGCTGCTCCTGGTGACAAGTCGGGCTGAACCGAGTCTCCAGGGAAGCCTGAGAGGAGCCTCAGAAGGCCCCGGGCTACGCTCGGCTGAGGCCGCAGGTCCTGCCGTGCTCTCCGCTCTGATTGACTCGGCAGCTTCAGCTCTGTGGCGGCCTGTGCCAGTCCCTGCAAACCTGACTGAAGGGCCTTGCTCGCACTCCCCTCACGGCTGTCAGTGTGGAGATCCCCGAGCAGCCGATTCGGCAGGGATGGGTGTGTTCTACTGAGCCAGATGAAATTAGAGCGGGACAAATGCTATAGTGCTGCTCATAGTGTCTGTTGGGATAAGCAGAAGATGGAACACTAATGCTGTAGGTTGCTTCTTGTAGAAGATGACGGGAAGAGCCAGAGCCAGAGGAAGACCTCCCAGACAGACACCTCCTCTTTCTACTGTAGGAGATGCACCTGTAAGTTTGTTTTCTTCTTTATGAGTGCAACCAGGATTTGAGATTCATACCTCACCTACTTCCTATTTTAATATCAGGCAGATGCATTATATGTTTTATGTATGTATACATATATTGTGCTGGGTGCACAGTTAATACAGCTCTGTTTTATTAAAGATATTTTATTACATTTCCAGTAACATGAAACTCTGAATTTTGGGATTGCTCATGGCTTAAGGTTGCTGTTCTTCCAGCCATGACACTTTTTAATATTACTTGTTCGCTAGACACTAAAATTGCAATAGATATTTTGATAGAATAACTAGTCAGTTACTTGAGGTATCAGAGGGACTGTAGAAAATAAGTCCATAAATTTTAGTTAGAGCTTGGAAAGAGGAGATTTGCATTAGCTATTAGTTAAATGAATAATAACTTAAAGAACTTCCACATTCCAGTAGTTTTGAGTTGCAGGTGTAGAATAGCGTCTCTGCTACTTAGAAGAGGAGAAAAGGATGTAAAGGTACCTGACTGCTGCGCGGAGTATTTGGTGCTGTCTCCTTGGGGAGCCTGTGTTGCAGTGGCTGTTTGTTCCCACCCACGGCAGGTTCAGCAGGGCGTGCCCGGCCCGCTGCGCGGCCGGCGGCAGCCGCAGCACCCGCAGCAGCTCCAGCAGCTCCAGCAGCTCCACGTTCCTCCAGCACTCGCAGAAGAGCCCGGGGGCTACGGGCGCCTGCGCAGCTGTGAGACCCCCATGCAGGAGAGGAGGCCAGAAGGTCAGGCAGCCTGGGAAATCCAGGTTTCCCTGGATTTCATTCCTCTTTTGAAGAGAATATAATTAAGGCGTCCTTTAGACTGTGTTTGATTTGGAAGATGTTTGCTACATGGCAAAAGCTGAAACTTAACATTTTGTGGTTATTCTTAAATTTGTCTTAAGTCTTTCAAGATTTAATTGCATTACATATTTTTATTTGTTAATATATGATAGCACATGCGTTATTTATTACTTGATTGCGATTCTCTCTGGAATTTTAAACAACAGGGTTACAGGTTTCCTCAGGACTCCAGGATCTGTCTTTAAGAGATAGGGGTGGACGTCGCAGAGATTTCCATGACCTTGGGGTAAACACTCGGCAAGCCATGGTGCATGTTCAAGAATCCAAAACTGGTATGTTTAAATTAGACTCTAGACTTGTAAGCAATTTGAAATGAAAGATAGTTTCCTTTATTTCTGCTGTTAAAAGAGCCTAGTAAAGAGTCTAAAGAGCCAGGTAAAAAAAAAAAGTCTTTATGGTGTATTAGAAAGAGATAAGTAGTTGTTGCTGGTACCTGAAGAGGAACATGGAGAGTTGTCCTGGCAGCTGAAGGCTTTGCAGAAAGCTCCAGAGGGTGGAGGAGTGTGATAACAGCAAGCCAAAGCTCACGGGGTTAGAATGGATGAGGAACACAACTGACCTCTAATCTTTGGCTGCCATAGCTTAAAGAAATGTCTCAGTGCTGTAGAATGACTGTGAAGTGGTAACATTTTGTAACTGTTACCATGTTTGCTCTCATTTCAGGTATTTCAGGAAAAATTATCAAGCTGACCACCAACCACTTCCGTCTGACGTCGCGCCCGCAGTGGGCTCTGTACCAGTACCACGTTGGCTACAGCCCCGAGATGGAGGCGCGGCGCCTGCGCTCGGCTCTGCTCTTCCAGCACGAGGAGACCATTGGAAAGACACACGCCTTTGATGGCTCCATATTGTTCCTGCCAAAGAAACTGGAGAATAAGGTATGCTATGAGAATGCTGTTTTACTTTTTATCATCACTTGCATTTTATTCTTGTTTCTTGCTAGCTAGGGTGACGTTAGGGAATTGATGTCCCACAAGCAGTGTTAAGTTGGATTGAATATATCAGTGTAAGCTAATTTGTTTGTGTAGAGAAATTTAGTAATAAACTTCTGGTTCTAATGCTTCATTTCTGCAGGCTAGAATCATCCTCTGCCCAGAAGAGATAGTACAGACAGAATTTCTCCTTTAGTTTCTTTTGTACTTACATATTTTCATATCTTCTGTATTTTAACACACCACATAATTGAAAGGGTGGATGAGTTGGGTGTATGTGGCAAGGTTTTGGCAGCCGGAGGGGTCAGGATGGCTCCTATGGGAAGGGGTCAGGGTCAGCCCTGTGTTGCACACAGTCATTGCCAGCCAGCTTCAGAGTGGACCCATCACAGGATAAAGCTGTGCCCATTAGCAAAGTTATTGGCACCTCTGTGTATTTAAAAAGCAGGGAAAAATTTCAGAGCAAAGAAAAATCTGAGAAGAAAGGAGCACCAGGGGGAAAACACCTCTGTTCTGGTGGTAATCCCTGCCCTCTGTGCCTTGTGCCACTCCTTGCTTCACTGCAGGGACTGGGTTAGCTAGTGCTGTTCAAAGAGGGGCCAGAGGAGTCCGGAGTGAAGCTGAGTTTGGAAAAGGGAGAGGGGAAGAAGTTTTCACTGTGTGTGCTACTCTTTGTATTTCTGCTTCCCAGTATCTGAATCAGTAATTAAATATATTTTAGTTGGCAATATGTTAAGTTTATTTCCTCAGGCTGGGTCTTTTTCCTGTCACAGTAACAGGTAAGTGACGTCCCTGCCTTCATCCCGAGTTCAGCTGCTCTGGGGATAGCCCCATTCTACCCCCGAGTTGTCTTCACCCTGATGAGCAGAGTCTGTCAGGTTGTAGTTTACAGTCCTAGTGGGAGATCAAATCCACATTTCAGTTAGTCTTGAATTATTGCTTAGAATAAAGATGGCTAAGTCCAGTTTAATATTACTGGAGCAAAATCCAGAGACAGCCCTGTTTGCTCTGGTTTTGTTAACCTCATTTCACTTTCTCAGGTTACTGAACTGTTCAGTAGGACTCGAAATGGGGAGGATGTGAAGATAACAGTCACGCTCACTAATGAGTTGCCACCCACTTCACCTACTTGTCTGCAGTTTTACAACATCATTTTTAGAAGGTTTGCTGTACAAGTTATGTCTTTATAAGAAGTTACTCTAAAAATATCTGAAGTAAGTTTTTCCATTCCAAGGAATAGGCTACAACAAATAAGTATTATAAATATACATTTTTAAGCCTTTCTGGCTACTGTTCCCATGGGGCCAGCCACATCTGGCAGTGCTGTAATGTGCAGTTGTGTGTATTTCTGGGCCGTGTTAGTGTGAAAGGAGTTCATGCTGTTGTGGGCAGTTACAACACCCTACACTCCTCTGTGTGTGTGGGTCTGCCTCTTAAAGCAAATAACAGAGCAGGACATTGAACTGGCCATTTCCTTCTCTGTGACTGTAGTCTTTCCTGTTAACCTTAGTAGCTGGCCTGTGTGGCTCACCTGAGACGTTGCCTGTTTGGATGGCTACCTTCAGCTGGTTGGTGAAGGGTGGAGTTGGGCGTGAACTTCTCACCTGATTGTTGTTAATAAGTGTCCATGACCTTTATCAATTGAGTTTAATGAGTTCATATTTTACATGGTCAGGTGGACAGTGAGTTTGTGCATAGGAATTGGACCATGCATGATGTGGTGATGATAATAATAGTAATAATGCTAAACGACATCCATTTTTCTATTTTTAGGCTTTTGAAGATGCTGAATTTGCAGCAGATTGGACGTAATTATTACAACCCCAGTGATCCAGTCAGCATCCCTAACCACAGGTTAGGCAGAAGCCCTTGGCTTTTGAAGGGGTGCTGGGGCAATGGTTGCTGGCTGTCAGGGCTGTCCTTGTTCCCTGCAGAGTGCCTGGTGCTCCTGGCTGCCCTGGGCCTGCTGTACGAGTTGGTTGGCTTGAGTTTGCCTGGGGGCCCATCATGTGGCTGTGCTGCACTCCCTGCCATTAATCTGACCTGTACAGCCTGGGCAGTGTCCTGCTGGATAAACTGCTGGTCTTTTCCTTCTAAAAGTGTCCTGAATACCTACACACTTTGTGAGATACTTAATAGCATGAAACGGATTTCTTAGCTGACTAAAGATAGCTACCTGTAAAATATTTTTGATTCTGTTAACCTTCAAGAGCTTGTTTATATTTGGATGATGGCTTCACTGTGCCATCACTGCTTTCTGGTGTCTGTGAAGGTGAGCAGGAATAAGGGCTGAGAATAAAGATGCTCTAAAGCACACAGATGTTGTGTGTTCTCTTTTGGCAGGCTGATGGTGTGGCTGGGCTTCACAAGTTCCATCCTGCAGTATGAGGAGAACATCATGCTGTGTGCAGACGTGAGCCATAAGGTTCTCCGTGGGGAGACAGTGCTGGATACTATGCACAGCCTGCACTCCCAGGTTGGAGAGGAGAGATTTAGAGACACCTGTGCTAAAGAGTTGATTGGTTTAATTGTTCTCACAAAGTAAGTATTCTTGGACTCTTGTTGTCTTGGAGAGCTCTTTATGCTTCATGTCCTGAAGCAGGCAATAAAGCATCAGAAAGCCTGAAAATGCTGTCATTGTTGAGCTAGCAAACTGATGAAGGTGGCAGCATTTGCAAAAGCAGGAAGTACACACTGGTTTCCTTTGGTTTTATTACAGTTCAGCTTGTGGTAGAATTGAGAGCCTATTACAATTGAAAACTTAAAGTTACTACTTCTGAAAGGAGCAAAACTTCTAACTTGCATGAGTACTGACAGTAACTTTGTCATCCCACAGTGTATTTCTTTTCTATTTGAGTTAAGATTTAAACAAAAAGTGATGAAGTGTTTATGTAGGTACAATAACAGAACGTACAGAATTGATGACATCGACTGGGATAACAATCCAAAGAGTACCTTTAGAAAATCAGATGGTACTGAGATGAGCTTTGTGGAGTACTACAAAAAGGTATGAAAACTTCACTGTGTGTTTTATGCTTTACCTTGGAATGTTCAGTCATAGTTACAGGTTTACTTGGGATGCATGGATTTGTAATTCACAGTATTTTTAACAGAATTTTGTTTAAAGGCCGCTGTGTGATCTGAGATCAGTAACTAACCTGCACAGCATGTTTTGGTGGGAGTAGTCCATCCCAGGGAGTAGTTGGTCAGGCAGAAAGGCCAGGAGGGCTGCACGGATGAGCAAGGAGCTCTTGGGAGAACTCAAAAAGGAAGCCTTGGGAAGGTGGAAGCAGGGACAGGTAATGTGGGAGGAATACAAATACATTGTCACAGCATGCAGAACTGAGGTTGGGAAGGCCATTGTGCCTCTGGATTGAGTGTGTCTGTTACAACCTGACTATTGAGGCCTCCCACTGTAACTGTCAGGTCTGTATGCATACCAGCTTCAACAGAAACAGGATGAACTTAAGGTTATGGGAAGGTTAAATTTCAGAAACTTTACTTGGCAGTCTTGTTTGATTCTTGAGATTTCTTGAATTAAATTGCTCTGTAGGGCAGGAACTTTGTCCATGGCTGAACTGGAAGGAGCATCCCAATATTGAGGTAGATACCCCAGATGATAATGCCTCAAGCAAGGCACGGGCTTTGTTTCTCTTGTCTCTTACACATCAGTTGAGAGAATAGTGCTTCCCTGCTTTGCCTTTTCTGACAAAACCAGTTCTTCTGAGATGTGCTAATTGAAAAAGGTTACTAGTTGCTTTTGGTTTTGTTTGTTTTAGGAGCAATACTTGTTTTCTAAAGTGAGCGTTATTATTCAGAAATAATAATGTTTGTTATGAGTAACTTGTTTGTTATGAGGAAATTAACATGCAGTCTGTATTTCTCATACAGCAATATAACATAGAAATTAGTGATTGGATGCAGCCTGTCCTGATCAGTCAGATGAAGAGGAAGAGAGGGAACATACAAGGATCTGTGGCTCTGATTCCAGAGCTGTGCTCCCTAACAGGTACTGTAGTATTTTTCTGTATCAAAGCATCTGTCAAACCACAATGCCTAGTGAAAGAGGTGTTCTGACAGCAGCTTTTTGCAGAGCTCAGGAAAACTGTTTCATGTGTATAAATGAGAGTTTAGGAACACATTTTGTAGCTAAAAGACTGGTTATTTAAATGGGACTGAAAAGTTTGAGGGGGTTTGTTGTTGCATAGTGTTTAGGTATGGTGTTCAACATCAGCACTCTTATAACTTGTAGAGAGTTTTGGTGGTAGAACTTCTGTTGAAAAAGAACAGTTTACTAGAAATTGATGATAATTTTGTGAGATACATAAATATATGTTTTGCTCCAAGGTACTCACTTTACACTAGCAGTACCTGAACATCTCAGCACTGTTTTGTTTTGATGTGAAAGTGGAACTGAAGAGCTGCACTGCCTTGTGTGGTTTCCTCTCAAGTGCAAAAATCCAGGATTTTTTTCAATGCCAGTGGGGTGTATGTACAGGAGGGAACTGAAATCTTTGGCTACTACTGCCACCACTTGCTGTGTCTGCAGGACACGCATCACTAATCTGCACGAGCTGCAAGTTTAGTTTGCATAGTCCTTTGTCTTGGACTCAGAAAAGGCTTTGCTGTTGGCAGGACTGACTGACAAGATGCGCAACGATTTCAATATGATGAAAGACTTGGCCATCCACACACGGCTGCCACCTGAGCAGAGGCAGCGCGAGCTTGGGAGGCTTCTGAACTACATCCAAAAGTATGGCACCTTAATGTCCTCTCTGTTTCTGTCCCATGAAAGATTTGTATAGCAAACTTCTGCAACAAAGCCTCTGAAATCTTACTAGTTTAAAAAAGTCAGCAGGAACAAATTTCTTATGTTTTTAATTCAAATCTTGTTTTTAAACAGAGATGACAATGTTCAGAAGGAGCTCCGAAACTGGGGTTTAAGCTTTGATTATAAATCAGTGTCCTTTACAGGAAGAGTTGTTCAAGGAGAAAAGATCTTTCAATCAGGAACCATGGTAAATAATAAATCAACTTCTAAAATCTTCTGGGTGTCTCACTGATGTTACAAGTTCTTAAGGAAGGGAATAGTACTTTTTGGTTTATAAGTGAAGGATAAAGAGTGAAAATGTTATACACAAGTCTTTGTCCAAGCAGGAGACTTGCAAATGTCTTACTGTTCCTAAGTTGTGGTTAGAAACCCTTGAAGGCACTCGCTCACAATAGGGTTGTCCTTGCAGAACAGTCCTTCTGGTCAGATGCACAGTCTAGGAGAACAGGATGTTTCTCATTGGTTTCCATCTATTACAAAGGTACCAAGGCTCTCAGGTGAAAAGCACTAACGATTTCAGTTCAGTAGGTGGAACACAGGCCGTGTATGTTCAGTCATAGTAGGGTGACCCATATGAGCAGTGGAGGTGTGAACTGGGCCAGAGGCTGTTGTCAAACGGAGCTGTTTGCTCTGCAGTTCGATTACAACCCTCAGTTTGCCGACTGGACCAAGGAGACGCGCGGCGTGCCCCTGATCCGCTCGGTGCCCATGGACAGCTGGCTGCTCATCTACACCCGCCGCAACTACGACGTGGCCAACACCCTGCTGCAGAGCCTCTTCAAGGTCACCCCGTCCATGGGCATCCGCATGAACAGGCCAAACATGTGAGTGTCCTCACTGAGGGGAAAATCGCCCTGCTAGGCTGTTCAGTGAGGGGAGTAGTGTGTCACACAACCCATGTCTGGGAGATTTTTAATAAAGCAGAGTTGCTTTCAGTATGCACATTGTTCACTTTTCTCTTGTGACTGACTTTTCTTACTCATACTTTTATTTCTGAGAGCTTTTCATATGCCATAACTTGAGAAGTACTAGACAGTCATTGAGCAAACCCTTCTCTAAGGAGTATTTTCTGCTGACTTAGGATGTATTCTGATTCTCCTTGCAAATATCCTCCCTTGAGTACCTGTACTTGCCTTTAATTTTGAATTTCATTGTGTTTGGAAGCCCAAGTTTGGAGGTGATTCCTTTTAATCTTCAGATGTATGAAAGTGGTGCGTTTGTTAATAGCTGTAAATGTGACATTTCATACACTATTGATGCATAGTGAACTTCTGTGCTTTTGCTGAAGTTTCAATAGCTGTTAGTTCTTTTTCTGTAAGTATTTTCTCTTTCTTTTCAGGATTGAAGTAGATGACAGAACAGAAGCATATTTAAGGGTTTTACAGCAAAGGGTTACCCCTGACATAAACATAGTATGTATTTGAATGCATAGTTTCCTGTTTGTCTCTGTAATTGGTGTTTAGCGGGATTTGCTCTCAGAAATACAACTCTGGGCTCCTGAGAATCCACTACGTACCTGCTCATCCTCCTGTGCAAACCTAACACTGACCAGGGGTATCCTTCTGGATAAGAGCCATTGGTTCTGAAGTACAGACGCTGACACTTGCCAGTTTCTTCTTTCACTGTGAACTTTTGAATATTTCTCTTGAGCATAAGAAGTTTTTCCTAAAGAACTCGTTTAAGTGCTATATAACTCTGAGAATGCAGCTTCTTACAAAGATTCTTTTATCTTCAAAGGTAGTTTGTATCTTATCTAGTTCCCGAAAGGATAAATACGATGCCATCAAGAAATACCTGTGTACAGACTGTCCCATCCCCAGCCAGTGTGTGCTGGCTCGCACTCTGAGTAAACCACAGACTATCATGACGGTAGCAACAAAAATTGCCTTGCAGATGAACTGTAAAATGGGTGGAGAGCTCTGGAGCGTTGAGATACCCGTAAGTATTTTCCAGTAAATGTTAACTCCTCTCTACTAGGCTCTGTTTAAAAAGCAAGCCCTGTATTCATTGTGGATCCGTGCTGTGTGTGATTGCTTTGCAGCTGAAGCAGGTGATGATTGTGGGCATTGATTGTTACCATGACACCATCTCTGGGAAGCAGTCGATTGCGGGCTTTGTCGCCAGCCTGAATCAAACAGTCACACGGTAAGATCAGAGTGCCAAAACAGGAAAAAAACCCTTTCCTTTGACTGAAAAACAGCTTCAGTGTGGTGGTCCATCAGGAAAATTCAAAATTGGTTTGCTGTAATGGTTAATATGAAATGTATTTTGAGTTTTTCCCACCACATCCCTTGAAGGAGTGGTCTTGCCCCACTTTGCTTGAGAGAGGGGTCAAGTGGTGGAGACAGGGCTTGGATGAATAGAGAGCATCAGGGTGACAGGGTCTTTCCCCTGTTGAGTTGACTTGTGCAAAAGGCTTTTCTTGGTTGAGAAGAATTTTAATTTTCATGCTATGGCACTTTTACCACAGGGGGAATATTCTCATAGAACCCCGACTCTTCCTTGGCTGCATTGACCCATAACACCCATAAAGACTAAGTGGTCATGGGCATTTAAAAAATAACTTCATTGCAGTAAGCCTGGGAAATGCTTTGAAGGTCTCTTTCATTTTGTTCACAGGTGGTTCTCCCGCTGCGTGGTTCAAAGTCGTGGGCAAGAACTTGTGGATGGAATCAAAGCCTGCTTGCAAAGTAAGGGAAGGAAAGGGGAGGAGTTCTGCTCTTGTGGAGCCAGGTCTAAGAGCTGACAATTAGTTTCCTCAAAACCCTCCTCTCCTGCTGCCCTGAAGGGAGCCTTTACCTACCTGCACTTGGATAACAACAGATTAAACATTCAGTTATAAATATTGCTGAAAATGACCAGCGTCTTATGTAAATCTTTCACTGATTCCCACATTTCTTTGCAATAATTAAAAACTGAGCAGTGCACTTCCAAGAGTGCTTTAAGGGAGTCTGATTTCAAGGAGGGCAGCTCCTGCTATGAGAGAGGCCAGCAGAGCAGCTGTGTCCCTGGGTCCTTTCTGTTTATGTGGGTGCACAGGCAGAGCAGAGCTCTTCCTGCAGCTATGTTTGTGTAGCATGGTGCCGACCCATTTCACGTTACTGAAGGATTGAGGACCTTCGTTTTCCAGCTTACTGCTGTTTTTCTAGGAATAAAAATCCATTTTTGTTTTGGAATGAATTGTCATTACAACTAATGGCTCTTACTCTTGTTTTTCTAAGCTGCTCTGAGGAATTGGTCTAAGTGGAATAAGTGTTTGCCCTCTCGTATTTTTGTGTATCGTGATGGTGTTGGAGATGGACAGCTCAATACTTTGGTTAATTATGAAGTGCCTCAATTTCTGGATTGCTTGAAGAGTATTGGTACTGACTACAGGTAAATCTGTTTCTCCCAACCCTCTTCTTTACACTGCCAGAGAAATAAACACTGGGATGCAAAACGAGGCTATAGATGAAGCCTGTGTTGTCTTTCCATCCTAACTGATTTTCACCTGAGCTCAGATAACTGCTTTTCTGATGATTGTTCCCATGATTTCAGATTCTTGACTTGTAATATAGTAGGAAAATTCTTAGTGCATGCACCACATGACTGCCAGTCACATGTGTGCACTTCCACTCTTTGGGCATTCTCGATGGACATGATAATTTACTTTTGTCCCACTGGTTGGTCATGGACTGTCATATGTCTGCTAAGGCCATGTATATTTCTTTCCATTTCTTAAAGGAAGTTGTCCAGTCACTTACATTTTCAGCATTCTGCTTTGAAACTTATCAACTGCAGTGACTTGGATCTGCTCTGAAAAATAAAAATACTTCCTTACACTGCAGACAAGCAGAGCAATTAAAGTGCTCAGTTCTTCTGTTTAGCTTTGTTAATGGCTTTACCAAAAATACTGTTAAGACACAGTGTTTTGTATAGGAAACAATGGGGGAGAGAATAGAAATCCAGTCTTTATTTAGAAGATCCCTTTTTAGTCCATTTTCTTCTTTTCTGTGAAGTTAAAGGAAAGTTTGCTTAGTGAAAAATGAGTGTTACCTCAACTAAATATCTAAAGTTGTGAGCAATGTCTTTATTTAATCTGAATCAGTAAAGAATTGCATGTGAAATTAATGCCCTGTCACTCCAGTGAATCTGCTTCTGATACACTCTTCATGCAGTTTTCTAGGAGAGTATTGTTTTTTTCCCTTTTCATTTCTTTTAGCCCGAGACTCACAGTGATTGTGGTGAAGAAACGAGTGGGTGCCAGGTTCTTTGCAGAGATTGGTGGAGGGCTCAAAAACCCACCCCCTGGGACTGTTGTTGATACAGTGGTGACCAGACCAGAGTGGTGAGTTCCTGCAGAGGTAACACTGCTCCTGCCAGCAGCCTGGTCAGAAAGGAAATACATCCAACAGCACATGGACTGTAGGGTCAAGGGTAAAAGTACTTCCCACACTTCTGTGGCTCAGGGGCTGGAGATGATGAGCAGTGTAAGCTAAGTACATGTGCAGGGTGGTTATCAGGGGGAAAATGGGTAGAACAAATAGTTAAGGTTGTTATGGTCTCAAGACCTGGTCCATATATTGAGTTGATTCATGTTCCTCCAGGTCTCCTGGCCTTTCAGACACAGAGGAAGCTTTTGTGGCCAGAGCCCAGGCATCCTTCTGGGGTTTAGTCAGTAAGCATAAAGTGATTCGAAGAAAACAAGCCAAGTACATGGGGACTTGCATTGTTCTGAGGCACACAGCCCTTTCTGTAACAGGCTGGGGGGTGCTTTCCCTGTGGCAGGTACGATTTCTTCATCGTGAGCCAGACGGTGAAGAACGGCTGTGTGGCACCCACTCACTACAACGTGGTGTATGACACCAGCCAGCTGAAACCCGACCACGTGCAGCGCCTGACCTACAAACTGTGCCACATGTACTACAACTGGTCGGTGAGTGTGCCCTGCCAGGGACAGCCTGCATCTGGGCACAACGGGTGCCCTTGAAGCACCCCTGCAGCTCCAAAAGGCCTGCAAGGAGGCCTTGGCACCTGGAGCGCTTGGAGGACTGGATGGTTTATAGGTGCCTGATCTCTCTGAGGATTACTGCAGTCTGTATGTCCCCTAGCATATACTTGTTGTGAGCATTGGTCCCAAATTCCGTGTCAGAAGCAGAATTGAAATAATTTCTTACCTGCAGAAATATCTGCTCCTTTATGTGGAGGTGGAGCTGTGTTGCTGCATTTGCCTCGAGGCCTCTGTTGCGCACCCGGCTCAGCACGCGCTCAGCCCCTGCCTGAGGTGTGCTTCAGCTTTGTCCCTTTAGCACGTCTGAGCCCGTGTCCCACCTTCTGCAAGGCCCAGCACTGAGTGTAAACCTGTGAAAGAGGTGTCAGGAGGGCACTGGAGTTGGGAAGTTTGGGGTTTTTTGCATGTGTTCTTCTGTTGTGTTGGGTGTACGTCAAGTTATTTTCACAAATTGGCATAAACAGGGAATGCAAACTTCACAAGTATGCAGACTTCAGAGATCCAGGGGTCTTTGTTACAATGATTGTAGGCTTATTTAAATTACCTGAAAATAACTGCCTTTTTTTCTTTTTTCCCCTTTCTGCAGGGTATTATCAGAGTACCTGCTCCTTGCCAGTACGCTCATAAATTAGCTTTCCTTGTTGGTCAGAGTATTCACAGAGAACCAAACCTGATGCTTTCAGACAGACTGTACTACCTTTGAAGCTGAGTTACCAGCCAAACAGAAGAGTGTAGTTCCTCTCTAGGGGATGTAGAATTGTCTAGGCTTTTGGTTTAGTTTTGGTTTTTCATAAGAGATGTGCACAGGATATGTGCAGTTGTGGAAATTATTTTTATTTGTCCAGAGGAAAAGCTTGAGATTTGCTTTTTGAACAGGTGTCTGCTTGCTAGTATAACTACACAAATTTTTATGATTTTTGATACTTATTTACTAAAGTTTTTCTGTAATTCTTCCCAAAAGTTTATTGGTTGTTCTTACTTAGATTTTGAGAAGTCTTACACAGAATTACTTCTTGCATGGGAGATAGAGTTATGCAGACCAGAATCCAAACACTTCTAGCTAGTAATTACCCTTCTAATTTTCAGAATGCTTCAATATCGTTGATTCCTTGTTTTTCTTGGTTAAAATGAGGGCCAGATTTGTCTCCTGAACTGTTTCATACCTTCAGAGGAGGTGACCAGCTGCTCTTGGTTACCAAGGCTTTGTTTGAAGGCTGTACAGCAATGCAGAACCTTGGAAGGGTTTTTAACAGTTGTGTTTGTGAGGGATTTGCAAACCAGCCACCAACTGTGGTGCTGCCGTGAGTGTCCCTCGAGCAGGGGGGAGTGAGGGGCTGTGTCAGCTCAGGGGGGAGTGCTGGGAGTGCCAGCTCCACCCTGAGGCCTCTCTACAGCAGGTGAGGGCTTGGGCTGAGCCTGTGCTGCTGCAGCAGCTCTGGGGGACAGGGCTGTCCTGGGCCCTGCTCCTGCTTTGTCTTGTAACTTCACGGCCACTGCGTGGGAGGAGAGGGCTGGAGACAGCTGCACGTTCAGCACAGAGGAGCTGAACTGCTGGGCTGGTCCTGTTTAACACAGCCTTCTTAACTGAGAAATGCCATTGCCATCCAGGAATGTCAGTGCACTGACAGGTTTGGGGGTTTGCTTTTGTGGTTCCAAGCTATGGGAAGCAGCCCTGGTTTGTTCATGTCTGAGGTTTTCATTGGTCACTGTTCTGCAGCCCATTTTGTGAAACTAACAGCAGGTGTGGGGATGGAGGTTGATTCCAGATCTTTGCAGTAGCAGAGTCAAACTCCTGCACGTGGAGAAATTCAGATTAGTGCTTGTTTTCTTAACCACCTTGTTGTGAGCCTTGTTGCTTTTCTTTGTGAGATTTAAATAAAGTTGTTGCTGTAATCCTTGCCCCTTTGAGCCTGTTCTATTTTGTACTTTCACCACTGGGCTGTGGGCACAAATGGGACAATTGCTGGAGTAACTTTGCAACCCTTTTTTACCTCTGGGAAGCTCCTGCAGTCTTGCAGCTAGAGGAGCCTTTCTTTATTTGCAGTAAACTTCAGCAGCCACGGACAGTTCTGAAAAAGGCTGATGCAAGAAGCCAGCAGCTGACACAGTGGATTTATGAAACATACTGCACTTACAAAATATCAAATTATTTATTTATATAAAATATAATACACAACGATTGTACACATGCACACACCCACACAGTACTTTACCACAAATGTAGGCCAGTTATTTTCTTTAATTAAATGTTATAATCTAGCACACAGTATTTTACAGTAATTTACATTGTTATCTGAAGACACAATGGGGAAGCTTTGATCATTCATTTATAAACCTTCCATAAATTACAAAAAGAAAGGCAGTCTGAAAAGTATGTATAAACAGTAAAAACAATTTACAAATGGACAAGAATTACAAAATAGTAACAGCCAATGACTGCCATCAGTGTGTAGGGTTGTTTTTGTGATATGCCAATGTTGCGATTCTGATTTGATTAGAGGCTGTGGCTGTAACACAGTTTGTCCTTGCACTGCAGATGGACTTTAGCCTGACTGACAGCAGCAGTATGAAAATGCCTTTAAACCTAGGACTGAACCTCCACAGAAAAAAATGGGGAGTAAAGGGGTTTTGGTGTGGAGTTGGTTTTTTCCCAGTAGCTTAGAACACGGAACCAGGAACCCCAAAACTGGAGGCTGGATGGTTGAAACGGGGCGAGGCTCTGAGTAACTTACACTGCCTGGTTCCAGTGGAGTGAGAACAAACCAGTACAAGGTTTTGGTTTTTACTGGGGGAGCAAAAACTGAAAAGCATTTAGCACAGCACTTGCACACTCCCAGGAGTCCATCAGACACGGGTGGGGTCAGTAACAGTATTCATCTGAAATCACATGGCAGGGAGGATGGAGACAGCTGAACACACCGTACATACAAAGTATACGCTGCATATTTATTAGACAGTACAAATCATTGTGCATTAATAAGGCAAAACATCAAGGCTGATTCAACTAGGAGTTTCAAGACCATTTTTGTTAATGATTGGATAAAGTGGGGTGATCTCTGGACTAGCAATCAGTGAAGAGAGTTTTCTCCCCCACTCATGGTTAAAGGAGACTAAAGGCTGAGATTTTTCCAATGGAGTTGCAGGTGTTGAGATGACTTCAAATAAAACCATGTTCTTCTGGTCTTAATACCACTACTTTTTTTTTTTTTTTTACTTTTTTAGAAATGCTTTTGCAACAATTCCATTTCCCTTTTTTTCTTGCTGTTTAGATTAAGCAATTGGCATGATTCTATCGATGTCAGAGTTAAAAATGCAAAGGTTGGTAAAGTACTGCATAGTCATGAAAGCCCTAGTTTTGACTTTAAAAAAAAAAAAAGTACACAGACTGGAAGCTTTACAAGTTGTCCAGGAGCACATGACTCATTTCACTGCACCAAGCTTTTTCAGCAGTTTCTTGCCTTTGGAAAGCAGCCCCTTTTTCTTTTTCGAGGCCATTTCCCTGCCTCTCCCGGGACTACCAGAGCCCATCATAGGTGACGGAGGTGACCCGGAATGGAGATGAACTGTGGGGGATGGTGCTCTCCGGGATGTACCTGTATTCTCAGGAGGAACCTAGTAGGTACATTGTTATCATTTATTCAATCTTTGAAACCTTCAAAGCCATCAGCAGCAAGAAACTCCGCAACATCACTTGTCCCATTACCCACTTAAGCAAAAGGG
Source organism: Peucedramus taeniatus (assembly GCA_013400575.1). Taxonomy (NCBI): domain Eukaryota; kingdom Metazoa; phylum Chordata; class Aves; order Passeriformes; family Fringillidae; genus Peucedramus; species Peucedramus taeniatus. Next base: position 191,054 of record WBNO01028184.1, read on the forward strand.
CTGGTTTCTTTCTTCTATCTGGCTTAAAATACTGCATGGGCTTATGGAAAATACATCCATTTAGAGAAAAAATATAGAAATAGAAAACCCACCAAAAAAGCCCAGGTTTTTTTTATACCTTTTTAAAGGAAAAGTTGGATACACTTGCTTTGCCAGAATTCTGGCCACAAAAGCCACAAAACTGGCTTTGGTTTTTCATTTCAGTACTCTGATAGTACTAAAATGGAGAGGGATACTTTCAGCTATAGATTTAAGAAAAATAAACATGTTAATTACTACAGATTAGCAATCTATAGAAGCCAAGCTCTTTTCAGAAATTACTTAAAATGCTACATGATCACTTACTTTGCAATGTCCTTTAAATGCCTTTTCTTTAAAATTGGCTAGCAAACTTTATGTACAGATTAGAGAAGATGGCACACTGGCTTAAAAAAAAAAAAAAGGAAAAAGAAAAAGCTAAAATGAACCTTAATTGCAATCAAAGAAAGCTTAAAGGCCCTGAGTGCTTGATGTGTATGCTGCAGCTATGAGGTTGTTAGATGACAGCATTCCTAAATATTTTGAACAGCTTTAATTTTTTTTCAGTCATCAAAAGCACTTGGATGAAAATGCTAAAATTACATATACTCAGCCTATCCTAACTACAGTGCCCAGCTGGCAAAATGGTTACTATCAGTTAAGATGATATTTTCATAGTAGAATCCATGCTGTAGGGAGGCCTGCTAGCTTATAGTTCAAGTTAAAACATCAGCAATTTACTGGCTTGCTGTGCAACAGTGAGTTAAGCAAAGGGGCTTCAAGCCTACTTTGATTTTAAATCAAGGTCTAATTCTAATGATAAAAAAAAAAAAAAAGAAACAAACGAAAACAACTTGGTAAAGCACCCCAACGTACACCTGAAGATACCAGATATCGAGTCTAATGCATTCATTCAGTGAGCTGCATGTTTCAGGTCGAGACTTTTATTGCATTGGTAAACCAAACAGTTGCTAATATTGCAAATGTACACTAGGAAAAATCCGAGTAAATTGTACCACAGGAAGGGGTTTTTTTCAGAAGTGTTGAATAGTTGGTCTTAGGCAAACTGGGGTATAATCGATTGTGGAAAACACATTTTAAGGCAGACAATTTAAGTAGCTGTGTTTGAGTGCAGTGAGTTTCAGAACCAACTATCCCCTTGTAAACTACCGTCCGTGCCAGCGGCACTGCTGTTTCTGCAGGGGCTGCAGCTGTTGTGCTTTTCTCTTGACACAGGAGCTTGGAATTTTTACATCCCAGCTTGGCTAGCAATGCAATATGCAGCTTTGTTTGTAGGGTAGTTAGACATCAAACTCTCCTCTCTATGTAAACATAAACACTGAGCTCGGGAAGAAATATGTTCCAAACGCTGACCTTCGTAAAGGGAGGTCTGATCGAGTTCAAGGGTTCCTGTTTTAAAGGATTTGTCTCCCAAGAAAGGAGTGCACTTGACTAGGTACAGCAAAGGCTTACAGCCTGTTCTTCTGTGGCCAAGGGGTTTGGAGACATATTTCTTTTCTTTTCCCCCACAATTAAGTTTCAAGACTTGCATTAGATAGCCAGGTAGCTTTAATTGAAATCTCTATTGGTATCTTCAGTTGCTCACTTACGTGAAGGCTACATTGCCTTATTAAGGTGTGAAATGAACACTCTTCTTCTGTTTCCAAGCAGATGAGCAAAGAAATAAAAATATATATAAAATATATAATATATAAAAGTATTGCAGTGATGAAACAAAACCAAAAATGAGATACTCTAAACATGATTAATTCTTTCATGAAAGAGAAGTCTCTGAGCAATTAATTATCACCAGTTGGAACGGGAAGTTGTAAGGGTTAAGAGATGACCACTGTCAGTCCATCAGCTGCAGTTACAGTTTGTATTTAGAGGAACACTGGTACCAGTCTTTTGTGTACAAGAACTTTTTTAGTAAAAGCAATTTAGAAGCTTTGGGAAATAGCTATCACCAGGAAAGAGCTGCTTAAATTCAGATTATAAAGCACGGTACTGTAATGACTGCAATCAATCAGTCAATTTCGTTTCTCCATTTACAAATGTAACGAGCTAGCGAAGGCTAGAGTCATTTTCCCTCCTGTTTTATTTTATATACTTGAAAGATAATTTTAAATGGGCAAATGAATTTAAAAGTAATGTTAAAAGTAATGTCTAAATTATACGTGGGACAGAATGAAATGGAAAATGGAAATTCAAGTGTTTCTTAGTGGGCTGCTTACCCTTTTTGCCTTGGATCGCATGGGCGTGTCGTGGACGTAGCGCGAGGGTGCGTCGGAGAGAAAGACCTCAACATCGTCAGGCACTTCTTCGAGGAAGTTGGAAGGAACCAGCCCCTTCTGTCCATTGAGCTCACCCTGCGAGCACAGGGAGGGTTCAGTGAATGCTTTCATCTCATCACATTTATTCCCAAGGAGGCAGGGATATATTTTTGCCTATTTCAAAGCTGGCGAGGAGGAGGAAACGCCCATCTAAGGTCCCTGGGGATGCTGAGAGCTCAGACATTTCCACATCCCCTCCCCAGGCTGGTGTTTGGTGAAGCTGGGAGCAGTTTGGGGTGAGCCAGCAGACCCAACTTACATAGTAAAATCCATCTTCATCGATCTCACCAAAGACAGTGATGATGTCCCCAGTGCAGAACGTCAGCTCGGCCTGCGGGGAAAGAGCAGGGACAGGCAGCTCTTAGGCAAAGATCAACCTTTTCTTTATTAATAGGAAATCCATTCTGATTTCTCCCCACTCCTTCCTGTTAAGATACTGGTGAAACCAAATTGATCTTTGAGAGCCAAACCTCTTGTTTTTTTCCTTGGGTTTTTTCTTCAGCTTGCTAAGCCTGGCCCCCGTCCCACTGTGCGTGGACACCCACAGGGCTCCCTGAGACCAAGAGCCGAGACATTCAGGCCTTGAAGAACCTGCACAAGCTTTGAAGCTTTGAACTACAGCTTCAAAGGGCCCCTAAATCCATCCTGGAGGAGAGGGAGCAGCTCAGGGGTGGGACATGGCTCAGCCCTGCTCTGTGTGAGGGCCAGCACCGAGGTGCAGAACAGCTCCAGGAGCTGCTCAGGACTGCGAGGCAGCTCTGGACATCATCCAGCCCAACCCCTGAGGCACAGCCTTCCTGGAGCTGCCCTGGATTCTCTTCAGCAAAACCTTCACAATGGGCAGCTCCACTCTGATCAGCACACAGCGCACTGGGCTCTTTCAATTGCCTGTGGCTTAAATGTAATTAGGGCGGGGTTTTAAAATTATGTTTAATTTCCTGTGGTCATGGGAGAGAGAACAAACAAAATCTTTGCAATACATCAGCACAATTTATTTGATTTGGTGGCCAAACTACTTTGAAACACCATAATTTAGAAAAATATTTGGTTCAATAAGAAACAGAAAACAACCCAGGCTGTGTTTTAAAGCACCAAGTCTCACATATTTCAAAATTCACTTTCCCCTTTAAAAAATTCCAGAGTGTTCTACAATTCACCAATTAAAACCAAAACCAAACAACATTTTGAAGGATGACTGAGGAAGATCACAGGGGGTGCCCCCAGCCCTGGCCCCATGGCTCAGCTCTGCTCCTACCTCCACATCCACGTTGGGGGAGCTCTCCCGGGGGTCGTAGTCATAGAGGGCCACCATCCTCCTGGTGGCCAGCGGCTGCTGCCGGCCACCGCGCCGGCCACGCTCTGCTCCGCCAGGCAGCAGGGACAGGAGAGAGAGTTACTGACACAGGAACTGCTGTTACTGACAGGTACTGCTGTTACTGACACAGGAACTGCAGGTACTGACACAGGAACTGCTGTTACTGACACAGGAACTGCAGGTACTGACACAGGTACTGCAGGTACTGACAGGTACTGCTGTTACTGACACAGGTACTGCTGTTACTGACACAGGAACTACTGTTACTGACACAGGCACTGCAGGTACTGACACAGGAACTGCAGGTACTGACACAGGTACTGCTGTTACTGACACAGGTACTGCTGTTACTGACACAGGCACTGCTGTTACTGACAGGTACTGCAGGTACTGACAGATATTGCTGTTACTGACACAGGAACTGCTGTTACTGACACAGGCACTGCTGGTACTGACACAGGCACTGCAGGTACTGACACAGGCACTGCTGTTACTGACACAGGCACTGCAGGTACTGACACAGGTACTGCTGTTACTGACAGGTACTGCAGGTACTGACACAGGTACTGCAGGTACTGACACAGGCACTGCAGGTACTGACACAGGTACTGCAGGTACTGACACAGGCACTGCAGGTACTGACACAGGTACTGCAGGTACTGACACAGGCACTGCAGGTACTGACACAGGTACTGCAGGTACTGACACAGGCACTGCAGGTACTGACACAGGTACTGCAGTTACTGACACAGGCACTGCTGTTACTGACACAGGCACTGCAGGTACTGACACAGGTACTGCTGTTACTGACAGGTACTGCAGGTACTGACACAGGCACTGCTGTTACTGACACAGGTACTGCTGTTACTGACACAGGTGCTGCTGTTACTGACAGGTACTGCAGGTACTGACACAGGTACTGCAGGTACTGACACAGGCACTGCAGGTACTGACACAGGTACTGCAGCTACTGACACAGGCACTGCTGTTACTGACACAGGCACTGCAGGTACTGACACAGGTACTGCTGTTACTGACAGGTACTGCAGGTACTGACACAGGCACTGCTGTTACTGACACAGGTACTGCAGGTACTGACACAGGCACTGCTGTTACTGACACAGGTACTGCTGTTACTGACACAGGTACTGCTGTTACTGACACAGGCACTGCTGTTACTGACAGGTAGCCACACCCACACAGGTAAAGGACATGCAGCCACGCACAGCTCCCAAACAATAACTAACAGTGCTCTGCTCTCTCTATTCTCGATCCTCAGCTCACTGTGCACAGCAGACTCCACAGCTCAGGGACTGTGTTCTGTGCCCAGAAATATTTCAGGACACAAAACCCACTTTTTAAAAAAAAAAATCAGAAAAGAAAGCAACAAGTGGAGTGGTGAAGCTACAGGTCCCCATCTGCAGCCAATGATATCACCAGGATTAAATAGTAGTTGTATAAAGTCATCCAGACACTGACACAAAATGTATCCCCTGGGCAGTAAATGACTGCAAAATGTAGATGCATCTGCACAAGAGGTAAAGTGGACACAGCCAAGCTAAGGGACCCAAGAGCCTGAAGTGAAATGTTTGTATTTTCCCTTACCGATTTTCTCAATTGGAGTGTTCAAAGGAAGGAAACCTTGTTTAAGAAGCTGATCCATCATCTCTTCATCATCTGCTTGTATCTCAGAGACCATGTTACATGGGATAAGGCCAACTCTTGCACAGGTTTCTCCACGGTAAAACCCATCAGCATCTTTGTCCCCATAAACCTGATATTCAGAGAATGATAATATTGGTCAAAAAGGTTTTAGCATTTAGGAATTTTAGTGCAGGCTAAGGGTTACTAAAGCATAGATGATAACTGCAGTTTAAATGTGGAATTATATTAGTTTTGGACCACTCTGACTTAGGTTAAAAACTGGAATGGCCATATTTGTTTGAATTGTGACTTCACATACATGAGCAGAATTTGGACTTTCTTTTTTTTTTTTTTTTTGTTATCAGTGAAACAGTTCTGAAGTTCTGAAGCAGTTCTTCCTGCAGGGTTTGTGGCAATGGACATAAGGAGCTTCAGAGTCACAATTTCAGGCTTAACCTCAATCTTTAATTAAGACTGGCCCTAATTATCTACAGCAACTTCGAGATTTTTGCCCATTTTGTGATTATTTTGAAGCCATTAAAAGCCATTAACCCCTGAAGAAAAAGCCCCTGGATTCTGATCACACAGGCTGCTTTCCCCCAGAATACACAGGAGACCCTGTTTGCAAAAGTGTAATTTGTTTCCTTTGTTTTCAGAGCTCACCTTAATAATCTGTCCTTCCTTAAAGGGCAGCTCCTCCTCTGCAGCATCGGGGTTTGGGGACATGGTCAGTGGGTCGTAGTCAAAAAGTGCAACAAATATTCGAGTAGAAAGATCTTCTGTGCCAGGGTCTGTTTCAGATTCCTCATAAATGTCTGGAGAAAGACGGTCATGACCACCGTAGCCATCTGTGAAAGCAAATTCAGAAAAGAACAATTCAGTAATACAAGTTGGCCTCATCTTCCAACTCTCCCAGTTAATATTTGACACGTTTGGCATTTCAGTGAAAAAAACCCCAAAACTCACTGTGTGTCCTATAAAGCTTGGTGGATTTTTTTTTTTTTTAATTAGCAAGTTGCTATTTTTTTAAAAAAGCTTATAAAACCTGCACTGGCAGTTGGGCTGATTTCCTGTACCAGAGTGACATTTGCACAGCTCACGTAGGAAAGGCATTTTTGTTAGGTTTGCAAGAGTTTGCCATGAATTAATGAAAAAAGTAGTCAAGAGAATGGCAAGTGAACACAAAATGATGGCTGATGAGTGGCAGGATGCATGGCTGGATGGATGCCTGAACGGCTACACTGGTTTCACTGACCATGAAGTAACCTGACAGCAGATTCCTTTTGAGGTGAGATCCAGCTGTGTCTAAGCTTAAACAAGTTTAAACAATCTCAGCAGCCCTTGAATGGAATGAAAAGGCTCCCAGCAGTGTCAGGGACTCACGCCCTGGGGAGCCCCAGCACATCCTCTCGGCAGAGCTGCCTTCAGCCCCCTTCACCCCAGTGGAACCAGGAGCAGCCTGGCTCCAGACAAGAGGCTGCTTCTCGATTTTAAGGATTTCCTTCCCAACTCTGAGGCTGCAAAGAACAGGAATGCACGGATCTGTCCAACTAACCAATGGAAGGGACCAACAGGGGCCGAGACCTTTGTGGCACTGCACTGCCATGGGAGGACCTTCGCCCTGCATGCTCCACCCTGTCAGGCCGTCCTGCAGAGGCTGGGTTACCTAAAAGCTAAAAAAACAACAACAGAAAGAACAGGCTTGTCAGTTCCATGCATGGCAACATCGTGGTTACACGGCAGGACATTAATCAGGTCAATCACAATCGGAAGCACGAGCTCTAAAGGCAACTAAACTTAGTTTTTAACTGAAAGGTTAGCTGAAAAGTGAGTACTGCTGCCTGGCAAACCTGCAAAAGAAAAAAAATGGTTCCCTGATTTATGGCAGAGCTTTGTAAACCAGCAGTCACACATCAGAACAAAAAGAAAAGAAAAGAATAATTTTTGAAATATTCTTTTGCCTTTGTTGTTGCGGCTAAGGTGGCGTTTGAGTGTCCTGAAGAGTGGCACGGGCAGGCTGAGCTGGGCAGGTGGGGCTGCCCTGGCAGATCCTGCTCTGGAGGTGCCTCCCGTGAGCAGGGAGCCAGGGCAGTCCTGGTGGCCCTGGGCACTCTGGTGCCAGCCTGGCCGTGGCTGGCAGGGCCTGCACAGTGAGGGCAGTGCAGGAGGGCTGCAGGCTCCATCTGGGCACAGCGGCTCTGCTCGTGAGACACTGCTGCTGGGGACTGCAGGGGCTGAGGGAGCTCTCCAGAGCTGATCCTGCAGTAACACAGCCTGGGCTCCACTTCTGCTGGGAGGAGCTGGAGGGGTCACTCAGCCTGAGCTGGGAGGCTCCAGAGCAGCAGCTGGCTCTGCTCTCATGTGGAACGGTCAGGATGGAGTTTGCACCCTGGGTGCTGCAGGCAGAGGGTGCAGAGCTGGCTCTGGTCTCTGGGGATGCATCCCTCACACCTGGAGGCTCCTCTGGACATTACTGGACAGAAATGCAAACAGGCAAGGTCGTGCAGAGCATCCCTGGCAGATGTGGAATGGCCCTGGGCTCCCCTTGGAAGCAGCTCTGTGCCTGCATGCTCCTGCAGAGATGCAGTCTGCAACTTCAAAGGCAAGAAGAGATGGTCTAGCAAGGAGGGCAGCGTGGTGACAGCGCAGAGATAAGGCAGAAAATGAAAATGATGAAGCTGTGACTCCATAAATCTGGGTCACTGTCACACTGGGGGAGAATCTTGATTCTTGTCTTGAGATGTTCCATGATAAAGAGCATATCCTGAAAATTCTGGGAATGAGATGAATAAAAACAACACGATGAAATGAATTCCTTGACAATAAAAAAAAAAAAAAAACCAACAAAAAAAGATGAAACATTTCTCTAGTTAAAAATGCTTTTTTTGTTTTTTTAGAGCAACATTCAGATGGGCAAAATAAAGAAAAGCAATCTTTTGGAAAAATTATAGTTCAGCTAACCCTTAATTAAAATTTAGATTCAGTTGTCCTTTAATAAAAGCAGCCATTATTGTAATTTGTTTGGGGGGAAAATCAGTGCAAAGCAAATTAATCTGATTTCAGCATGACACAAAAGAGGACCATAAATGAAAATGCAGAGTAATAAACAAAAATGAATGGGGAAGAAAAAAAAAATGGGGGAAAAATGTAGCAGATGAGTCCAAAGGACGGACTTTAAAAATCAATTTGGAAAAAAAAAAGAAAAAAGAACGAAACCAATAAAGAACAAAAAATAAAGAGAATAAAGAAAACAGACTGATTTGGCAAGCAGATGTTAGAAGGAAGATACTTCACACACCAGAGAGTCTTCTGCATCTCTGTGGGGTGGCTTTGCAAGGACAGCAGCTGCCCTAGAGTCAGCTGGCTTGGGGTCGCTCTTCCAGCCCCCCTGCAGCTCTTCGTGTGCCCCACGATCGGCCCTGCGGCCCCGCTGAGCCTCGGGCCTCCGCTCCGAGCTGGCCTTGGGCTCCCCGAGGGACGGGCCCAGCTCCCCGAAATCCTCCTCGATGCTGCTCTGCCTGGTCAGGGTCCTCCTGCGGGCCAGCAGCGGCCGCGGGCCCCTCCGGCAGGGACAGGGCTCCGGGTCCTGCTGGGCTCTGACACCGGGCCGGGACTGATCTTCATCACTGCCACCCCTGTGTCTGAAACTCTGCCGGGACTCTTCTTCCTCGCTGCCCCACTGGGCTCTGACACCGAACCGGGACCGCTCTTCATCACTGCCACCCCTGTGTCTGAAACTCTGCCGGGACTCCTCTTCCTCACTGCCCCAGTGGGCTCTGACACCGGGCCGGGACCGCTCTTCATCACTGCCACCCCTGTGTCTGACACCGTGCCGGGACTGATCTTCATCGCTGCCCCACTGGGCTCTGACTCTGTGCCGGCACCGCTCTTCCTCACCACCCCTGTGTCTGACACCAGGCCGTGACCGCTCTTCATCACTGCCCCATTGGGCTCTGACACCAAACCGGGGCTCCTCTTCCTCACTGCCACTCCTGTGTCTGACACTGTGCCGGGACCGCTCTTCATCACTGCCCCACTGGGGTCTGACAGTGTGCCGGGGCTCCTCTTCCTCACTGCCACTCCTGTGTCTGACACTGTGCCGGGACCGCTCTTCATCACTGCCCCATTGGGCTCTGACACCAAACCGGGGCTCCTCTTCCTCACTGCCCCACTGGGGCCTGGCACTGTGCCGGGACCACTCCTCATCGCTGCCCCAGGGGGCTCTGACACCGAAGCGGGGCTCCTCCTCCTCGCTGCCGCAGTCCAGCCCGCTGTCGGGGCTGCGGGACAGGGACTGTCTGGATTTGCATCCTCGCTCGTCCGGGGCGAGCTCCTCCAGCCCCGGCAGGGCCCTGTGCTTGGCCGGGTACCACGGGCTGTGCTGCTGCTCTTGGCTGCAGGGCCTGCGAGCTCTAGGGCCTCTAGCTATTCTGGGGTTCTTTTTATAGGGCATACCTAAACCCTGCTTGTACAGCAGCTCAGAGTATTCACCGTCCTCTTCAGCCACTTCTGGAATACTGAAAAGCCTTTTACTGTGGTGTGTCTGCTGGGGAAAGCCAGGCTGTTCCAAAAAAGTGGCTTCAGTGGTCTTATTCTTATCGTACTCCTTAAGATTATGTAATGTTAAAAACCAGACAGGGAACAAAGAGTGTGTGACAAAAATAAAATGGGAGGGAAAAGGGAGAAAAGAAAAATAAAGACAGAATTAGTTTTAGAGCAATGGCAAACATAAGACATGCAGCCTATATTATGAAAAGGATGTCATGCTTTGAATGAGGAGCTGTGAAAAATAAAGACATGATTAAGAAGTTGCTGGGTGCCAGGTACAACATGAGGGGTCAGTACAAACAACCGAGGGATGCTCTTAACAGGAATAAACTCATGCATTTGAAACGGAGTAATGAAAGCCACATACAGGTTCCAGCATGGTGGGTGAGAATGGCATTAAAACTCCTTCCTTGCCCCGTGCCAAACTGCCATCTGATTTTCTGTATAACCAGAACCCATATCTGAGAATCACAGCTCTGCCCTAGCAAGCTTGCTGCAAAGCAAGCTTTGCATCTCTTAAAGCTTCCTATAGAAGCAGTAAATATCTTCAGTCTCCTGTCAGAGAACCACTCCACATCCATCATTAAAGGAGTTCTGGTTTCCTTTCTAAAATTCTAGAAAACCTGCACCATTTTTAAAGCTTGGCTACCAGGGAAAGCCCCCTGATGTCACTTGGTCTGCACTGACATCTAACCTCATCATGATCTTGGACCTGCTTCATAAAACCTTTGCTTGAAAATCAGCCTATGAGCAGCTGTAAAAGTCTCTGTTTGTGCCAGAAGCAGGTAAAAACTACCCCAGCCTGGGTAAAACAAGCATTCTGGACATGCCAGACACATTTTGCAATTTCCCTATTCCATTCCACAAGCCACAGGCTGGTCTGACAAAGAGCCCTGGGAGTGTCTTGGCTGGGCTCTGGGAGAGGGAAGGGAGCACAGTGCGGAGGTGCTGGCTCTGGCTGCCAGGATTATTGATTCTGCATCAGAGATCATCTCTCCTTGTGCCTAATGCCCGGATCAGGGGCACCTCTGGGCTCAACAGCACCCAGAAATAACGGCAGATCCTCTTGGAGATGTCAGCAGCATCTCTCTCTGAGCATTCTAAACTTAGCTGCCGTTGGACCTTGTCCTCTTCCAGGCAGAGGGAACTTTCCAAGCTACTTTACACTGCTTCACCTATTTTCCTTTGTTTTTAAAACGTGTGTAACCCCTGTGAAGGTTGAGATAAAGTGCCACAGAAGTGGAAAAAAGATCAGTAAGCATGAACTACATCAGGACAAGCCTGCAAACCTTAGCAGGTCAAAAATTATTTCCTACACCAGTTAAGGCTCTGGAACTTTCTCAATATCAACACTAGTAATACTGATTTAAATCCAAGAAGTAAATACACCTTCTGATGCATAAAGAAAAAGAACAGTCTGGGGATTATTCTTTTTGCCAGGGGAAGGGGATACAATGAGTACGCAGAAGGATTTTGGTTTCAACTTTTATGCTGGTGCAGTAATGCAAACACTAATTATTTCTTCTTTTGAAAAAGTACTTGTCTCATTGCAGACAGTATCAGAATAAAAGGACTGAATTTACAGCACATGAAAGCAGCCACAAGAATGGTCAGAATTCTTGTATGCATGACAAAATAGTGCTGATTTTACTTAAATAACAATCTACTGAAGAAAAAGTTAACCTGTGGGTTTGTGCTTTCTAAGAAAACACAGTTTGTGTAATTACTACACACATAAAGAAGCAAATACAATATACGTGTACAAATAGAATATGGCAAATATATATTCAGTATTGGGTGTGTTTAGTGCTCTGCATATGGTTTAGTTGGTGTACTGAAGTTTCTTTCATGGTGAATATTCCTGTATTGAAGCAGTATTTCTGGAACGTATTTCCTACTCTCTCTGGTGATTCCCTAAAATTCAGAGCACAAGGAGTTCTGATAAAGCATTGATCAAACAAAGCTGAAACAACTCCCTTTCTTACAGGAATGCTTTAAGCCTGTGGAAGGGATGGGGCTAGCACTGGATACATGGACAAATCACTCAGACAGGAAAAACACAAATTGTTTTGTAAGTTTTTACAAATCTCCTTGCTCAGAAACAACTCATTTTTCAGGGTAGCACATGCAGTATATCTTCACAGAGACAGGGGAAGGTCCCCAGATGCAGAACAGAAATTGCAAGTGCAACAATCACGTATAGGAAAATAGTCAGTTGGTTAGAGGTTTATCTATCAAATAATGAAAAAACTAAGGAAATAAATGCATTAAAGCAGCCCAGTTCTATTTCTCCAGGACAGAGTGAGCTTTAATGTCTGCAGGCTCTCTGGGTGGCTGAAGGAAGCCCTGGGGCAGCAGCCTGGGGGTGCCCCCAGCCCTCACCTTGAGCGCGCCGTGCGAGGTGAGGCTGAGGCGCCGCCGGCCGCCCTCCTCCAGCTGCATCTCCGAGTAGAGCTCCTCCTCGTCCTCCTCCAGGATGTCCGACAGGTCCGAGCCGCGGCTGCTCTCCGTCTGGTACTCATCCCCCAGGCAGTAGTGAGCCTGAGGGAAGGACAGGAGAAACCTCACTGCTAAAGCTGCTAATCCTGCCTGACCCCAACAGCTCCCGGGCTGGAACAGCACAAGGAACCACAGGAGTTACATCACCAGGCTGGGCTCTGCTCTGCCAGAGACATCAGGTGAAAATTCTGTTTTGCTCATTTTTTATCGTAATTCAAGAAATCCAATCTCAATCCCAGGTGATACAATAAGAAACATCAGTGCTAAAGCTGCTAATCATGGCTGTCCCCGAGCATCCCCTGGGCTGCAGCACAAGGAACCACAGGAGTTACATCACCAGGCTGGGCTCTGCTCTGCTGGAGACATTGCATGGAAACTCTGTGTTGCCCATTTTTGATTGTAATTCAAGAAATCCAATCTCAATACCAGGTGATACAATAAAGGATATCTCCATTCACAGCACCAAATCTAGTTTTAATCTTGATTAAATTCTCCTTATTAAAGAGGTCCTTCATGCATCAATGGACTTGCTGACCAAATTGTAAAAGCCTTAGGATAATTCACATATCATCTGTTCTTCACAGCTGTTTGTTACATCACATTATAACTTAAATGTGATCAGCATTTAATTCTTGCAGCATATTACCACCATTGTGGACTCTCAACACAGGAAGTCAAGTCTTTGACTAAGGTTTTATAAACTATGCCAAGATATTAAAAAAAATCTCTTTTCTAGAATTTACATCTCTCTTGAAAGTAATGTAATAAATTATTCAGTATTTGTTTTCAGTGGAGTCAGACCAAAAGCTGTGCAGTTGTGCAAAATTCTTCTGGCAACATCTTTCCATTCCTTGGAGCCAATCCTACACCATATTTGTTTCCTGTCTTTAGGCTGCTAGTTACAGGTGATGCCTTTATGGCAAACAGGAACCCTTCCCACTTCCCTTTCCCACAGCAGGTGACACCTGACACAGTTTGGGCCCAGAACCCAAAGAGGACAGTCCAGTCACATTTTCTACATTCTTTGCCACATCCATGTTTTCAGTTTCCAGTGCCTGGGGCTGCTGGAAGGGAGGATGCTCAGGAGACTCCTGTGCCAAGCCCTCAGTTCCCACCAGGCCCCAGGAACAGACGCATCCCTGCCCACAGCTCAGCCTCACCTGTGTCACCCGTGTCACCACCTGTGCCACCAGCACAGCCACAGCCCTCAGAGTGACCTGACAGAACTGGCCTCCACAAAACACTTGGCTCCTACTGAGCACCTGGTACAATACCAAAGCCAGGCTACTCACTTGCTTTCCCAGTTCTGACTCTTTCAGGAACTCATCGACCGAGGCTCCCCTTCGCTTGACCTTGGGGGAGTCGTAGCCATCCTCCTCCTCGTCGGAGTACGGCGCCGCGCCGCTCCTCTCACTGAAAACACTCCTCCTCTCCATCTGAGGGAGCAACAAGCCAAGAGCTGTGAGGGACCCAGGGACACAAATGCAAATGCTAACACTCCTCCTGTCCATCTAACAGAGCAACCAAGCCAAGAGCTGTGAGGGACCCTGCTCCTGCACCCAGGGACACAAATGCAAATATGAAGACTCAAGCACACCACATTTAAAAGCACTCATGGTTTAAAGTACTGTTTGTTCCCGCTGGCTGGAACCTCTGAGCAGTTTTCAAGAAGCTTTTGCCTGTTTTATTATCCTCACTCTGAAACAATTACCTGATTCTATGTGTTTATCAGCTGAGCTGCCAGCTCTCCTCCCTGTACCACTTACCAAAATTCTCAGTATTCTGCAGTCAGAGGCTGCCAGCAAAGACATTCCTTTCCCCTTGGCAGAGGCAGTGGATGATCAAGCCACAGCAGCATTTTTGACCTCAATACAAAAAAAGCCCCAGGATGAGGCTGTGGGCTCTTGCTCTGCTCTGAGGAGCCTCTTGGCCTCAGCAATTCCTGCTGGCTCTGGTGACAGTGCTCATCAGCCACCAACAGGCAGGGGCAGGCACACAGCTCCTTCTACAGCACTCACCATGAGTGAAGAATTCATACCACGGGGGACTAAACGTGACAAATATCCCTGGCAGAATTTGATTCAATTTAGAATTAATTCGTCTATAAACTTCTGTCCAGATTCCTGAATAAAACATTTCAAGCATCACTTAAACTAATGTAATCAAATGTGGTTCAGAGCACATGTTATGTCAGCAATTTTCCAAACCAGAGAAAGTATTTCTGTTCTCTTTCCCTATATGGTTCTTAAATCTTTCACCTCAAAGGGCCAAAGAAACCAATTGCCTTTTCTCTGTTACATTATAGCCTTATTTATAAACAAAAGGAAGATATATACAGATGCATACATATATATTTAACAGACCTTATTGATCCAGAATTATTCAGGTTCACAAAAGCTGGCTCGATTTACCCACTGTATCAAATGCAACCCAAAACAGGAACAGTCAATAAGCTGGGGCTGTTAAGGCATGTGTGAACTGTCAAAATTAATGGAGTTATTCTGGAGATACAATGGGAGGCTAAAAACTGGACATAACTGATGACTACCAGATGAAGCACCAAGAAAATATATGAAATAAGTGACACCTCAGCTTGCAAGAAGTAACAGTTGTAGCTGCTTGTGATGAGAAAGTAACTGCCCAGGGCACTGGGAGTATTTAAATATTGCATATTTGTGTGGAAAACGTTGTCAGGATGCATCCACATCAGCTGTACTGACCCCAGAGCCCCAGATGTGGGATTTAAATCAACTGGCAAAGATCTGGCTCAGTGCATAGCCATGGGTCATGGTGGTCCCAAACCAGGGGTGTCCTTGGGTAGTGACACTGCTGGCAGCTCCAGGAGGAGCTGGAGTGAAAAGCAGCTGCAAACACGTGTGAAAAGGCAGCACTGAGAAGGGCAAATGTGTAAAATTCCCTGTGGATCCATGACAGCAGACACAGGAGAGCTTTATCAGCCCAGAATTTCATCACCCTGCTTCTCAGGCTATGGATCTTCAGAGCTCAGGAATGATCACCCACTCCCTAAAGCAACGATGAGCAATCTTTGATGGAAGTGTCCCAGTGAACAGACCAGCCCAGAAAACCCCCAGGAAGGTGTTTGTCTTTACCCTGTTGCTCTCTGCCACCCTTTGTGCAGCTTCTCTTGCCATGGCTTTTGCGACGGTGTTGGGGACTGGAGTGCCTTGAGGCTGGGGCAGGATCCTGTTGGGGGATGGAGACCTCCTGCCCTGGAGTGGGCCGTGGTGGAAGGTGGGTGGCTCCAGCATGTGTCCGTGGATGGGGGACACCGAACGAGTCGGCTCCCACGACTCATCCCTTTTCAAATGTGGGCCTAAATGTTCTTCTTTGGTTTCTGGGGCTCCGGCACTTGCTAATGGCTTAGATTTGGGAGCAGTTCTGGGGTGAGGGGTTGGAGGCACCAGGAGGTCGGGTGGAATGGCAGCAGGAGGAGAGTCCAGGGATTCCCCCTGTGCGGAGAGCGTCCGCACCGTCAGCTCCCTGGCGTCCAGGCCGCGCAGCCGCAGCAGCTCCACCGCCGTGCCCTCCGCTGCTGGGAACGTCACCTCGGCCACCTGAGGGACACACAGGCCACTGTGAGGGCCCAGCCACTGCTGTGAGGGCCCAGGCACCACCGTGAGGGCCCAGGCACCACCATGAGGGCCCAGCCACCGCTGTGAGGGCCCAGCCACCACTGTGAGCACCCATCCACTGCCTTAAGGGCCCAGCCGCTACCGTGAGGGCCCAGCCACTGCTGTGAGGGCCCAGCCACCACTGTGAGGGCCCAGCCACTGCCGTGAGGGCCCAGCCACTGCTGTGGGGGCCCAGCCGCTACCGTGAGGGCCCAGCCACTGCTGTGGGGGCCCAGCCACCGCCTTAAGGGCCCAGCCACTGCTGTGGGGGCCCAGCCGCCACCGTGAGCACCCATCCACTGCCTTAAGGGCCCAGCCGCCACCGTGAGGGCCCAGCCACCACCGTGAGGGCCCAGCCACCACCATGAGCACCGAGCCACCTGCTGCCCACCCTCAGCCCACTGGGGTGCAGCCCTCAGCCTCTTCAGAGGGAGCTGCTGCCAGCACAGCATGGGCTGTGAGAGCCCACACAGGGCTGCACGCCCCTCACACCAGCTGGCTTCCATCCCTCCAACTCCTCTGGCCAAAAGGGCTTCCAGAAAGGGAGCAGGTTATGCCCAAACTCCAGGGGAGGCTCCACTGGCAGCTGAGGAGCTGTGCCACCCTTCCCTGGCAGCCGGGATCCCAGCTGAGAGGGACCAGGAGGGGACTCACCCGCTGCCCTTTGGCATAGACACCGTAACCTGTGACGCTGGCTCCGTGGGACGTCCCCGTCGCCGACAGAGCCGGGGGCTTCCAGGACACCTGGACGGTCCCTGGCGTGGACCCTGCCCGGACAGACACATCCTGAGGTGGAGCTGGAGGACCTAAGAGAGATGGCACTGGTCACTCTGGAGCCTCAGAAGCAGAGAGCTGAGGTGCAGCGTGGGCTGCAAGCTGGAACTGCAGCATTTTCCACCAGCTGAATAAAGGATAGCTGGCCTCACAGTCCTTCCTCTGCACTGAATCAAAAAACACACCCAGTAACCTCTTAAGGCATTTACAGTGTGTTAGTGTAACAGCACACCAAATACCTCCTTAATTAAAAGGCATTACCCTGCTATAAATAGCTCTACTTTGCCCAGAAAGCCAAAGTAAAAATATCACAGAGATTATTAGTTCATAAATTTTTCAAGCATCCTGTTGTGTTAATTTAAGCACCAAACCCTGAGCAGAGGCTGCTGCTAAGGTCTCTTTCTCTGCAGAACAGAACACAGACCCTTGCTGCTGTGAGATTGCTTCTCACAGCAAATTAAACACAACCAATTCCTGTTCATCGACCAAAAAGGCTACAAATACTTCAACTGTGTGCATGAAAATGTGCAAATATCACACAAGAGCACTGGCAAACTGCCAGTGCATTTCACTGGTTTGCTGCCACTGGATTTCGTCCTCTAGTGGACAAGGAAATAAAATCATGTTCAGGACAGCACAGGCACAACAGGAAGGTTTTGCTTATATCATCCCTACCTACAAAGTATTTTTATCTTGCAAGTTGAGAGTATGCAAATTAACCTAATACTAATCTTGGCCAAGAGAGATTTTGGTCCAGGATTGAATTTCAGCTTTCCTGGTCATCCTGTTTTATTGACAGCCAGCATTCCTAGTTCAGCAAGGCTGCTCAGCTTACAAGGAAGAATGCATCGGATCCATCGGATCTAAACCCAGCACCCAACCAATGACAATGACATTAATCTGCTCCTGCAGGAGAAGTCACCTTCCTTTCATCCTCCCAAAACAAAACAATCCCCAGGGTGTCTGTCTCGACCTTCACAGGCTGTGAAGAGATAGGTTTAATAAACTGCAATGCCTGAGGCTCAGCATGGTTCCTATTTCCTTCCATCATTAAATGGGAAATTATTCCTGATGATTTTCAGTGGTCTTGGTCATCAACATAAATGTTTGTTTTGGAATTCTGCTACACTTTGCGCCTCATGAGGTTTTTTACATAAATTAGCTCCAAAAACTGCAGCAGCCCCATTGGTCTTGATCCTGTGCTTATTTCTATTTTTAGACTGAGTGCCCAAGAGAGAAACACTTCTATTTTTATGTGCGCAATGCCATTGCTTTGATGAATCAAGAAGAGTTCAATTTCATGACACTCTATGATGGTAACTCCCATCACTGACTCCAAATTCATCCTTTTCCTTTGCTCCAGGGACTCTGAAATCAGGCATCAGCCTCTAAGAACTTCAACAGCTGCTATTTTGTTCTCTCTTCACAACAGTGAAAAGTTGACTAGTTTTTGCAGAAGTGCTCCCAGTGGAATGATGCAGTGGGGAAGATTCTGGGAGCTCAGGCTCCAAAAGCTGAGGCTTCACTGCACCTCAGCTGCTCAGCAGAGAGCAGCTCTGCATTGCTCAGCAGACTCCACAGCTAGAGGGAGATACAGCATGGGAAGTGCTTGGCCTGGAAAAACCCTCACTCCAAAGGCCTTTCCTAAATAGCAACGTTGAAATAAGTTCAACCCAGCATCCAGGCAGTGCCTCCCCACTCCCCTAGGATAATCCCAGGTCTGAAGTGGCCTCTCCTCCCCTCCCAGCACCTGCACAGCAGCACTGCCACCCACCCCACTGCAGTGATCCCAGACTGGAGAGAGATGTGTGAGCTGAGCACATTCCCACTGGCACTGTACTGGCATCAAAACAGGAGGCACAGAAGCTGCATTCCCTCCCTACCCAAGCAGCACTGCTGCCCTGCATGTCCCCTCTCATGAAAGTCAAACAGGCTGAGGAGGGGAGCAGGATGAATTCCTGCCCCTTGCTGGGATCACACCCCGCAGGGAGTGAGCAAACCCCAGCTCAGAACACACTGCACATGTTTCACTTGCCAGGGGCCACCTGTACCTGAGTGTCCCTGCAGAGGCACCCAGGATCTGAAAGACTGAGTATTTAAGGGGTCTCCTATTTGGCCATGATTAGATGACCTTGGGTAGGTGAACCTATAAAGAAAGATACTCAAATTTTTTCAGGTGCTGCCACATACCCCCAAAATTATGAGATTATCCTTCAAATTCACTACTTTATTTCTGCTCTAGTTTTCAACACTACTTCAATGTTCTTGATAATGGCAAATGACTGATAACACTTACTAACACTCCTGTGTAAAGGCTAGGTGGGAAAAAACTTCAGACTTTCCAAAACACAACGAATCTGTTGTTACAAATTCAAATTGTACAATGAAGTTGATTACACCTTCACAACCAAAATACACTTACATCCCCTAAGTGCTGTGAAGGTTAAAGTACTTTATCTAGTATTTTCAGAGAAATTCAACTGAAGAGTTTTGGGGTAGGGAGGAAAATACCAAACCTGCTGGCAATGTAGAAAATTCCACAAAGGCTTCCTTTTTTTCTCGTTGTTCCAAGGGAAGCTGCCAGGGCATCTGGTGGGGCTTTGCCATGACCTTCACCTTGTAGGCCATATTGGGCTTCAAATTAAAAAAATGGTACTTGTAGCTAGCAGCCTTGACAATGTCAAACTCCTCCTCGTTCAGGAAGATGACATGACTGTAATTACTGTTTGTAGGGAGCCAGGAGAGCTCAGCAGAGATCTGGGTTATGTTGTCCACTCTGAGGTTGGAGGGGGCGACGATGACGTCCTTGCCCACCAGCAAGGTGCACTGCAGCTCATCAGAGTTGCCCTTGCTGGTGATGCTCTGGATGGATATCCGGTACGTGCAGGTGGAGGTGTTGAGCTTTTCTATCAGAGCTTTCGTCCTGCTGCCCAGGGCTATGTTCATCCTGACCTCCTTGTCCACCAGGACGTTGTAGCTGCTGACGGTTCCCCAGCCGGGCGGCACCACCGGGGGCTCCCAGCCCACAATAACACTTTTGGCTAGTTGTTTGATAAGGGTGATTTTTCTAGGATAAGGCACGATGTCTTCTCCGATCTCATCGATGTTGACGTCCAGGGTCCCTGCGCCGTTGCTGATGACGCTGGAGTCGATGTGGCTCGGGGGGCTGATCTCCAGGTCTCCTTCCAGAGCGGGGCCCGAGCGGTTGATGAAGTTCTGATCCTGCTCGCTGCTCAGCGCGCTCGATAACCGCGTCTCGTTGTCTTGAACAAAATCCACAAAGTTCGAAGGGACCAGTCCTCTCTGTCCATCCAGAAGTTCTCCTGGTGAGAAAGTGCAATGCCATTAAAACCCCAGAAGGAGAAAACCTTGTCCACGGCGGTGCCTTGAGAGTGGACAAGATAAGGGGCAAGGGATGAGTAGAAGTGCATAAACAACATGCCCGGCTTGGGAACATAAAGGCTTATTAAGGGAAATACCAGAACTGCCAGTAAGCTTTTTTGTCAACTTAAATCTTGCCAGTAGGAAAAGCTGACACTATAAAATATCTTATAATTAGCTCTGCCTGCAAGGAGCGGCTTTGCCGGTGCAGAAACTCTTTTAATTAACACCACGATGATAAAGCTAAATTTAGCAACCGATTTAGGAGCAGACGAAGGAAGAATTTGGAGCATGTTTGACAGACGAAGCGATTTCAATCTGCATGAATTAGCATGAATTCACGGATTAAACAAAAAATACCTTCATAGAAGCCATCCTCGTCCATGTCTCCATACACATAAAGGTACTTTCCTGCCGTGAGAGGGAGCTCCGCCTCTGGGTTCTCATTTGGTCCATCAAAGGGGTTGTAGCTGTGGGGGGACAGGCAGAGTGCTGCTCAGGAGAGGGGCTGCAGCTCCACGGAGGGCAATTTCCCCTGGCAGTGTCTTTGCATCCCTTCTGAGACACCTTCTGGGTAGGCCCGGGTCAGTCTGTGCCTGGGAGGTCCCCTCTGACCCCTAAACCCATATCTTTTCCTGCAGGATTTACCTAGACACTTCTCACTTAGGGCTCTTGGGAAACACTGGCCAAATGTCTCTGTATTTTTTAGAGTGAATTAAAGCAAACTCAGTTGTGGGGGTCTTTTCCAGTTGCTGTATTCATTTTTATGTTCCTTTTACACAAGTTCACTAAACTTCTACAGAGGCAAGGTAAAAGAAGACAAAAACAGTGAGCCACATCTAAGAGAAGCTACTGAGAGACAAAAAGTACTTATTAAGTACTTAAATCTATATGCATCCTGAAAGAAACTCTTAGCCACTGAAATTTTTATCCTGACAGTCCTTCATGCCTGAAATTTTAATGTGCAAAGCAGAGGTGGACTTCAAATCTTCTGTTGCTTGAAAAAGTAATTGAACAGAACAGACTGAGACCTCCTCTCTAGAGCAGGAGGTACCCATTTAATCTGATTTAGACACTGCAGGACAGGAATGCAGGGAGGGGTGGGAGAGCTCAGCTCCCTCCCAGCCCGGGCACACGGACAGGCTCTGCTCTGCAGAACACCCATTCCAGGTGATCATTCAGAGCATGAATGAAGGGGAGGCAAACCTGATGTTGAATATTTCAGCTGTGGATGATATCTGTAACGAGATGGGTGTTTTACCTATAACGGGCAATGCAAAGATGGACTTTCCCAGAATATCTCTGCTTTGAGGTATTGGAATTCTGATCATTATCCATCTGTGGGGGGGGGAGAGAAAAGATAATGTGATTACAAAAAAAGAAGAATGAACACTTTTCCTGAAAGGTGATATAAATCAGTGAACACACAATATCAAGGAAGAAAAATTCCAACGTGGAACACAAATTAATTAATTTTAATTAATGGTTAATTTTACTTAGAAGGGCAGATTCCAGTGACTGAGTACTTAAAATAAATGCTGAGTTTAGAACTGGTGGAAGTGTCAACCTCCAAAAACCTGGAGACCACGAGTATCACACAAAATATACCCCTTGCCAACCCAATCCCAACCAACCCAACCCCATCCAATCCAACCCAACCCAACCCAATCCAATCCACAGCATCAGCATCTGTTGAATGCCACCCTTTCCACTAACTGAAGGAAATAACATATTTTCTTCTGAATGTAACATCACATTTAATTCAATCTGCCACACGTTTATTCTATTAAAAATCTGGTCTACAAAACCTGGAGATTTAATTGTGGTGTTGAATCAACACAGGCTCTGCCTATTTCAGCTCTGCACGAGGTCTCTCACTGGTAAAACAGTAATTTCAGCTGTGCTTTGAGCTAGTGGAGGTTTTAAAGGGGGGGATGAACTTGTCTCTGCTTATTGTACAGTTTTCTGTGAGCCATTTCAGAAAAAATGACCAACTTTTTGCCTGAGCTTGAGAGAACTTAAATTTAGGTAGAAATACTGGGTTAACAGTGGGATCAAATAAAATAAATTGTCCAAAAACTGAGCAAAATTTTACAACCTAGACAGAGTGAACACTGAACTGCAGCTTCCAGGTCTAAGCTGGTCCCTGCCAAGAGCACCCCAGGAAAATTCAGAGTGAAGTCCCTTTTTCTGGGGGATCCAGGAAAATCTGCCAAGATTATCCCCCTGATACCTTCATATGGGCACCTCACTGAGCACACAGCCAGGAATGGTTATTCTAGAAGGCTTTTGATAGGAACAACCAGGTTGCAAGTATATTATTCACAGAGTACCATTAATTAATTAATTAATTAATTAATTAATTTCAGACTTCCCAGCGTTATGTTTCATTTTTTAGATTTAATTCATACATCCTTCCTTGGGTCTGGGCATCTCTAAAGAGGAATGGAGTTTAATTTCTGTGAGCTTGCATAACGTAAGAGTGTATCACATAATTACACTCTGGAAGGCACAAAACGTACAGTTCTGCAAAAGAGGGCTTGACATTCTCAGTGAGAGATAACTCAAAAATAATGGGAAAAGGGAATTAAATTTGACGTTTGCATCTCCTGTTCCTTGCTGTTAGTTCTGCTTCCCTAAGTCTCCTTGCTAAGCTGCTTTTTCTGTGGCCTCTTCAAAGAGCAGTGAATGTTTCCACTTTTCAATAATGCTGCTACACAAATATACACAAACATTTCCTGTGGGTAATCCTCAGATATGCCCATGGAATTCCCACTATACAAGAATCCAGTATTTGGTTGAATACCCTCAGGCTTGTGATCCATTTAGAAACATTTTGATTCCATCAACTTTCACATTTTCAGTGTCAATTAATATAACATAGATAGAAAATATGCACACAGTTGAAACTTATTAATTCCTGTAAAGATTAGGGAAGGGATTTCCTGAAATGTGGGGTAAAATCTGAAGATCATTTCCTCATGCCTATCTGCCCATATAAACCAGGGTATTTAATAGAAAATTATACCCTTCTACAGAGTTTGCAAGATTTGTTCCATGCAGCTTTTATATTTAACATTTGTCCTAAATATTAAAAATCAACTTGTTATGGCACCTGTGAATAGCTCTTCTGAGCTTCCCATTGGATTTCTACTGGAATTCCACTGAAAAGCAGAAAAGCTTTCCAAGAAAGGAGGAACAGAATCCTTCAAAAGCACGACTGAATACAAAATGTCGACTTGAATGGCTTTAGTGACAGCATCCTGCAATTTCACTCCCATTTTGCAGGCTCAGAATCCTTTAGGGGAAGCTGGGGATGCTGTGAGCAGGTGGTGCCTGCCCTGCTGCAGGGGAAGGCTCACACACCATAACAGCCAGGCAGAGAACGAGTCCTGCAAAATGAACCAACCATTTCCTGTCCCAGCACCCCTGGGGCAGGGCACAGAGCTCCTGTTCCTCTGCCCAGGCTGTGCCAGAGTCCTCTTCTGGAGCCAGAACAAAGCCCTGCTCACCCTGCCTGCCACAGCCCTGCCCCTCAGCAGAAACGCTCTTTGTGCATCACTGAGAGCTGCACAGAACCTCGAGTTCCTCACACATCTGATTGTCATCCTGTGTAACTGGGACATCAGCTGCAGCTTCTTTGAAAATATCACTTAAATTCCCACTGATCATGTTCCCAAGTTGCCTCAGAAAATGGGAACATTCATGTCTTGACTTTTTAAAAGCAGGTGGATCAACCCACAACAGCCTGCTGGAGCAGAGGAGCCTCAGCCCTAAATCACTTTTTCAGTAAAAAATTCAAAAAGACTCACGTCTGATTCAAATCTGCATCTTGGGGTACCAGCTCTTGACTTGGACAGGAATGTGGGTTTGACAGACAGTTGTTCTGGTTTGTCTCCAGAAATCTGGAGGGGTCGGATGAACTCTGAGATCACACAGCGACTTCCAGAAGGGCTTTCATGACCTGGCAGAGAACAGAGCACACACGGGAGTCAGGAATGGTTCTCAGGCACAAACACTGCCAGTACACAGCAGAAGGTTATTTCCTCTCCTCTCAGAAATCATTCAAGAAGAAGGCTGTGTAGGCTGCAGAGCACAGGACTAGCTCAGCCTGCCAGTTTCCAGACTTTGGTAAATTGCTTAAGCCAACAACATGTAACAAAACACAACAGACAATAAAGGCAGAAAGTGAAGGCGTTTTCATTCAAAGAGCCCAAGGGTGAAGTTCCCCCAGTGAAAAGAAGTCCAGCCTTGTCCTGAGCCCCGTGGTGTCTGGGGAAGCTGGGACATGCTGTGTAACACACCCAGCACTGCAGAGCTGCTGCTGGAGCCCGTGTTTCTTTTGGGGACTCTGTCATACACTGGAAATCAGAAGCAAGTCATGCATTTGTTTCCTAAAAAAGAGACTGGAACGCTAATGATCTAGTTGGCAGGATATTCATTTTGCAATGAAGTTGTTTGGCTTTTGGCAGCCAGGAGCACCTGCCTTGTATTTCCTAGGGGCTCCTCACTGACACCAGCCCTAAACCACATTCATTTGATCCCAGGGCCATCTCTCCAGTTTCTAAAACATGGAAACTTAGACTGTGCAAAAGGAACTATCTCCCAAAATCCTTCTGGAATATTTTTACTGTGCTTTTTAAAAACGGTTTAGAAGAAAGGAAAAGACAGATTATACTGCACATTGAATGGGCTCACAAGAGGCTGAACACTCTTCTCTCCTCCTGACTCAGGTGAAGACCAGAGGTGAGACAAGCCAGAAGAACAACATGGTCCAGGCTGCAAGAGAGACTAGTAAAGCTGAGTAAAACCCACTTGTACATTTTACCTTTTACTGTTGGGTTAGTCCCCAGAGCAGGGATTGTGAACTGAGCTGGATTTTACCTGCAGCTCAAGCAGGAGCTGCAGCAGAGCACAGTGAGCTGCTGCTGCCACGTTCAGATGTGCAGAGTGCATTCTGCCTCTCATTAACATAATGAGCCTGTGCTCTAATTTTTCAGCCCCTGAATATCTGTGGGTTCAGCATTTCCTCTCCCGTTGTGCCAGAAGTCTGGACAGCAACGTTTTGCTACTGAACTTCAACATTCCCAGTCCAGGTCACCAGGAATTATCAGAGGAACCTCTTTGTTCTCACTGCAGAGGAGAATAAGCTCCAAGAATACCATCAGAGGGTTTTTCTGGTGTGCTCATTAGTCCAATATGATTAATTTTCTCTGCATCACTGTAATTTACAGCAGGCAAATATACAACTCACCACACAAAAGATTAATTCCAACCAGCCCCACTTAAAGCAATCCCCAGGCTGGAAAAGAGCATGTTTTTTATTCTTGGAACCTTCCTCACATCTATAACAGAGAAGTCTTCCCTGTTCAGGAGCCTTTGGCCAATTCAGCTCCTTCTGTTTGCTGTTAATGTGTTTGCCATCTCAGCCTGCCAGTGCCAAGCTGTAAATAATTGGGCCAACTGTGATTATTCATTCAAAGGAAGCCTCTGCTTGGTCTCAGACCTCCTGCACTCTCCAGGCTTTGTTTTCAAATTACTGGCACTAGGTACAACATGTGGAGGAAGGTTCTAGGGCAATGCAGCCCTTGATTTGCATCCATGTAGGATAGAACCAGCACAGGAACACACATTATCAGGAGCTGCAGGAATATCTAGATGCTGGAAGATATGGGTCTGTCTTATTTTTTCACTTGGAAAATAAGGTACATAAAATTTAGCCGGAGTCCTTAATAGGAGAGAAAGGTGTGTGTGGCTGCATGAAGGGCCTGGGCACATCTCTGGCCCCAGATAATTTCACTTCTGCTTTGAACAGCCTGCTGTACTCTACCATCATTGTGAGAAAGGGTTGATTTCAATCATTAGTGCTGATAACTGCACACAGACACCTCCCTGCCCAGCAGAGGCACTGAATATCCAACAACAAGAGGGAAGAACAGATCTAGGTGTCAGAAATGTGCCCTATCAAACAACTCCAGCAGTGAATTCCTGTGTATTCTGCAGAGGAGCCTTTTAAAAAGGTTATGAGACAAGTATTCTCTGTAAATTCATGTGGTTCTGCACATATAGAGCCATGGCTGGACTGAAAAATAAACACAAGCATCATCAAGTAATGTCTTTGCAAAACAAAACAAAACAAAACAAAACAAAAAAAAAAAAAAAAAAAAAATTGAGTTTTGGGGTGCAGGATGCACTTTCCTCCTGAGGGTCTGGGATCTCCTGATCACTCCTGCATGGATTTCTGCTCCTGCAGGCTGGGAACACAGGAGTACAGACAAAAAGGCTGCATCCAAAAACTGGCCTAAGCTTGCCTCCAAAAAGAGAAACTGATTAAAGCTGGTTCTCTTGTTCTTCCAAGGCAATTACACTGAGGGCCCTGGGCTTGAACAGCAGAACGAGGAGGATTCAGACCTGCAGACTGTTTTAAAGCTTGTTAACTGGAAACCTACAAAGAAGAAAACAAACCAACAAACAAAACAAAAAAACCCAGTAAAACACCTTCCTTTTATATTTTCCCTCTGGAAAAAAACAGAGTTAAAAATAAAATATACAAGAGGTCAGTTCATAAGAACACACAGCAGCAGCAGCAGCTATAAATGTCTTTTTTTTTTAAATACTAGAGAAGAACCTTATAAAGCCACAGGAATTTTGTCCATGAAGTCTTTTTAAATCCATATTTGCTTAAAATGGCCTTTATTTTCCTATGACTGGCAAATATTTGTTAAGAAAGCCTGAAGAACACCCTATCAAGGAAAAAGGAAGAGCACCAGATCTAATTTAAATGTTTCAGGAGAATTAAATCTGTCCATGCTTGCATTACAATTAGACTCCTCATTTTATTTATTGCAATTGCTGATTCCATATGGACCACCTAAATTATCTAGAAAGACCATTTAAATGAGCCTCCTAACTGATGAATAATAAATCTTAAGTCTTCTACATCTGATTGTGACATTATTGTAGGTTTAGAGTGAACTTTTTATGCTCTAATCTGTCCTGGCTTGGTTTATTTCATTTCCTGATACATTCAAGCATCACCAATTAAGGCAAAGCAGCTGGTCATAAACTGATCTCATTTCCATCATTTGCTTTGCTTTAAAGCTGTCCCTGTGTTCCCTCTCGTGTTCTTTCTTCCTCACACATAATAAAAGTAATTACACTTCTGGCTCTAAGAACTTGCAGTACTCCACCATCATTCTTGAGAGAGGGTTGATTTCAGTAATTAGAAATCCTGCCCACTGGCTCAAACACGACTTTATTGTTGTCAGTGCATTCACTCTGAGATCAGTGTTGTCCAAGCAGTTCTGATGTTAAGACACAAGTGCTGCAGGCCCTGAATTCCAAGTCCCATAAAAATCAATGGGTTTTGTGAAAAGGTTCAGAGAGGAAGGCCCTGAAATGCCCTGGGTGCAGACCTGGCTGTGTTTGCTGTGGTTTTACTCAAGGGTTACTTGGGACATCTCAGTTTGGCATGTTTTTAAGTTTTTAAAAAGGTTTTTCCATTAGCATAAGTATAAATTAACTTGGAGGGTTTGACTGAGTACCTAAAAGATGTTCAGCTGATTTTAATTTTTCATTAAATCAATTCAGTGATACAGGCTGGACCTTCACTTCTGCCTAAAGGACAGTTCAATACCTAATTACCTTTCCTTTTAAATTAATTATTGCTTTGAAAATCCTGTCCTTAGAGACATGAGGAGCTACTGCTGTCAGTACAAAGGAAATTTCTACTAAATCCTTATGTCTATCAGGAAATGCCTTTGGGGTTCTCCATTAGTGCCTTTAAAATCCCCTGAGCACTGGGGCAGCACAGAGGGCATGGCCAGCAGCCCAGCCCTGCTCAGGGAGCCAGGCACAGAGACCCAGAGCCACTGGGCTGCAGTGACACAGGGATGTCACCTCAGCAGCCCCAGCAATGCTCAGGGAGCCAGGCACAGAGACCCAGAGCCACTGGGCTGCAGTGACACAGGGATGTCACCTCAGCAGCCCCAGCAATGCTCAGGGAGCCAGGCACAGAGACCCAGAGCCACTGGGCTGCAGTGACACAGGGATGTCACCTCAGCAGCCCCAGCCCTGCAATGACAGAGGGATGTCACCTCAGCTGTCCCTGCCTGTGTCACATCAGGCTCAGCACCCTCCTCTGACAATCACTGCTCGTCTGCAGCAGCAGGGAAATCATTCCTGATCCCCTGGGCCTCAGAGCCTCTCTACAAGCTTAAAAAAAAAAAAAAAGGCAAGACCATTTAACTTTTCCTATTCCATTTTAACTTATTTTCAAACAACTTTGGGGGAATTTGTAAGTAATGAGAACGACCTGACAACTGTTTCTCTGCAGGACAACTGAAGTGATTCCAGCCTGGGTGATGCTGATCACACTCCTCACATGGAATAACACACAATCCAATGTGTGATTGACATGGAATAGCACACAATCTAACATGGGATTCACATGGAATAACACACAATCCAATCTGTGATTGACATGGAAGTTGTTTTTAAGTGTCCTCAGGTAACCTCTTGCCTGGGTCTTTGTCATTTTCCTATGAATAATGGATCATTTACAAAGCTCTGCACTTGGAGAGCTGTTGCCTCTGGCAACAGGAGATGACCTGGTGAAAGTTCAGCACAGATCTTGGATAAACACACACTGTTGACTGTGCTGGGGACTGTAAGAACATCAATACAGATATATTTTTTTATTACCTTATGTTCTCCATTTCTCTTGAAACTATTTTTTGCTTTTTTGGAAGTTTTACTTTCAAATGTTTATGGAGAAGTGCATTATCTCTGTTGCACAAATGAAACTGAGCCCAAGCCATTTTCATGTCTGTCAAAATACTCCATTCAGTTTCCCCATTTTCTGCCCAGCTCTGTTTAAATGTTTTTTTATGCAATGGCCAATTGGGTGTGTGGGGTCTCTGTGCTTTCTCTCCTCATTAACTCCTCCTCCAACAAGAGAGCAGACCTGCTCCTGTCCCTGGGAAGGGAAGGGTTTCCAGCAAAGCCTGTACATGCAGACAGGTGCATTTTTACATGAAGAATATGCAATTTTAACTCTGAACAGGTTTCCTAACACTACACTCAACAACAATTAGAGAGAATTTTGCTCGCAGTGATGCCCAGAGAGGCTGACCTGGAACAGGCTAGACAGTGTCAAATGAATAAAGCAGGGATTTATTCAAAGGCCTTCACAGGATGCCCCTTGGGCAGTGCAAGAGCCCGGCCAAGGTGACACCCAAGATGGACGGCATGTCACGGTTTTCACACTTTTCTAATTTTTGGTCCATTTCCATATTGGGTTCATTGTCCAATTCCAGCTCCAGGTGATGCAGTCCCACCCTCCCAGTTTGCTCTCTTCAGTTCCCTGCTGTTTGCACTTTTTGGGGCTGAAGCTGCAGCGTTCTGGGGCTGGAAAAGGATTGTTCTGTGTGCCTGAGCTGAGAGGAGAACTGCTGACACTTTAAATGGAGTTCAGAGTTCGTTATACAATAATGCAGTACAGAATCTGGAAAATATGAAGGCTAAAACTTAGGGCATCAACAGCAGCAGCCAGGTGAAAGTGGAACAAGCTCAGTGAGGGTACAGAGATGCTCGGAAAGGCAAAGGTGTCACCGAGCAGGAGCAGGGCTCAGTGTTCCGTGTGCTGCCCCCAGCCCCAGCCCTGCTGCCCCTTACCTTTGCCTATGGAGGTGGCTATCCCGTTCATCAGCTGGGCCAGGGATTTCCCGGGGGGCCCCGGGGGTGCCAGGGAGGTGCTGCTCAGGAGGTCGATCTTGCCCGCCTGCTGCCGGAACCGCTCCAGCTCCCGCGACAGCAGGTTAAACTGCTCGCTCTGCGTCCGGCATTTCTCCTCCAGCTCCCGCACCTTGGCCTGCGGGACACACGCCACTGAGACACACAGCTGGCCAGCCCGGGGCCAGGGCACACACAGCACTGGGGACACACGGCCCCAGGGGCCGGGGACTGGGGACACAGAGCCCGGGGAATGGGGATACGGAGCCCCATGGGCCGGGGATTGGGGA
>WBNO01028184.1:239523-267962 GCA_013400575.1 Peucedramus taeniatus
CACACCTGGCACACCTGGCACACCTGGCTGTTACCTGTCACACCTGTCACGCCTGTCACACCTGTCACACCTGGCTGTTACCTGGCCGTGCTGCACTGCTCGGGGGCACAGGCTGGCATGCTGCAGGCTCAGGCAGCTCCTCCCCTGCTCAGCATCCTTCCGCGGCTCCTCCTGGAACACAAGGAAAGGAGTGACAGCCCCGGCTCCGTGGCAGCTCAGCCCAGAAGGGCTGCCCGGTGATTTGGTGTCCACGAGCCCCTGAGAGCAGTGGGAGGTGCAGAAGCACCAGATTAATTTGCAATCCAGGCAGCTCTGCCAGAAAGCCCCACGTTTGGAGCAGATGATCTGACTAAAGATGTGCAAAGAGCAAAGAGAGAGGACCTGGCTTCACAGGCCTGGTGCCTACAGAAATAACAATAAAACCCTCCCTGTGGAGGTATCAAAGAGCCTTGGCTGCCTCACCTCACTGAGCTGGGAGGAGAGAGCCTCAGCTGCCAGAAAATAAAGCAATGCAGGTGCCCAGAGGGCATTGTGAGGGCAGAAGCCAACACCTGGAATGCACACTCGTGCTCACACTTTATATTCCCCTATTTCACCTACTTTCAGTGCATATCCATTTGTACCATGAGTAAATGGCCACGTTCTAATTCAAACCCTCAGGTCTGGCTGAGCATCACCCTGCAGTGGCAGCCAGGCCAGAAATGCAGGCAGGCAAAGGTGAGGAACCTGTGCTCAAAGAGCAAGGGCTTAACTGCAGCCTCAGGAATGTACTGCTGTGTATCTAGACAGCAACATAAGCTGGAAAAAAGAACAGTAAATAAAACTCAAACATACAGCCAAAGGTCAGCCTAGCAGGGTGGAAATGCTTCAGCAGGTCACCCAAATCAAAAGAGATGGAGCTCAGGGAAAAGCAGCAGCATCCTCTGCCACTTCTGCCTGCTTTGTTTTGCACAAGTTCCCAAAGGCAGCTGCTGGAGGTTGTGCCTTGAATTCAATTCCCTGTGCCAGCTGGGAGGTGCCAGCACTTCTGAGGGCTGAGAGCAGAGGGGTCTCAGAGCTCTCACTGCATTCTCAAAGGTGCAAATGAAATCAGTAAATAATCTTATGACAACAAGGAGCTGCTCAGAGCAGCTCCTGGGCTGTGCAGTGAACAGCTGTGTGCCAGTGCACGTCACAAATGTGAAACTGAGGGGTTTGTGTGCCCTGGGCCTCTGCCCTGCCCCTCACAGGGGCACACTCTGGGACCCTGGCCCTGCAGGCTTTGCCAGTTTGCCTCTGCTTCAAGGATCCCTTTGCAATTGCTGCAGATCAATTGCTCAGCTGGCTGCCAAGGGCAACAAGCAACAGTGGCTTAGCAGGTTTAATAAAGTTATAAAATGGAGCAGAAATGCAGGGGTGAGGAGGTGAAAGGAGAGGAGTAACTGATGGCAGCTTAGGCCAGCAGCTTTCACACCCTGCTTCAATTCTGCAAGAGAAAACAGTTCAGGAGAGACAACACACTCAGTCCCACCCAAAGAAAAGACATTTTGTCATGGTTCTGGCAGGAATGATACAGCTGGGGCAGTGACTGTCCCTCCTCCATGACCCTTAGTTATAAGCCTGTTTCTTTTTACTTACACAGTTCATCACTGTGGCAGTTTCTCTCAGCATTCCTTCTCATTAACCAGGATAAAACCCACCTGTGTTCCCCATTCCAACTAAATCCAGAGATGAAGAACCACCTGAAACAGTGCCAGGAATTACTGGACAACTTCAAGCCTATGAAGTACACAGACAGAAAGCCAGCAACTAAATCCCAGTTCCAGGATTTCCACTTGAAATCCTTGCAGTAAGGAGAGGATTGTGCATATCCTCAGTGTGTTTGGAAGTGACAAATAAATGTAAACTTGAAATATTTATATTGCTTGCTCAGAAAAAAAGCATTAAAGAACAAAGAATAAGTGACTCAAAAGGTTCTGAAGCAATAACAGGTGGCAAAAGCCAGAAACTGAGCCAAAGCCTCCTAAATTTCAGCCAAGTTCCCTCACTGGGCTGTGTGTCCTGGAAATGATCCAGGCCATAATTACTGTCAGCTCAGGAGTTCCAGAAGTGTTGGTTTCAGTGTGCTCCCTGGAGTGATGTGCCTGTAGACCAATTTCACTTTCCCCCAGAAAAACACCCTGGGAGTGCTGTCCCAGACTGGCACCAACAAGCTGCAGAACAAACCAGCCCCAAACTTTTGCTATGGACAGAGGCAGAAGTGGCTCAGAGCTTGTCCTTGCCCTGCTGGAGCTTTTCCAGCAGGTTAACCACAAGCAGCACAAGCCACAGACGATGCCACAGGTGCTGGCACCCCAGGCAGGCTGCAGGAGCAGGGCAGCATCCCTGGCAGACAGAACCTGCAGTGTCTCCAGCAGGCCAGGCAAATCCCAGCAGCAGGGACTGGGCTGCTGGCTGCTCAGACAGGCTTTTTGAGCCCAGAAAACAGCACTCAGGATGATCCTCTCAGAGTCTGAGGAGCAAAGGCAACCAGGAAATGGACAGCCCTCCCAAATGTACCCCAACAGTGCTGGTTCTTGGGGTGCCAGAGCCCTGCACAGATTGAAAGGCTCACACAGCAGCACACACTTCACAGAGCACGAGACAATCCATAAAGGAACAGCCATGAAAAATTAAACACCAGAGACATTAAAAATAAATTGTGTTACCTCATATATAAGTTGCATCTTTTAAAGTGCAGAAATGAAGGCAGAAATGTGTGCTCACATCAGAGCAAAAGTAAAAATCCCCCTGTGGATGTGAGGACCGAGTGAAAAATTCCCAGTGGGAGGATGGCTTTGGTAGATTTAATACAATCTGACACCACTGTCTGGGTAACAAGGTTCTACATTGCCTGCAGAAAGGCATCTGTTGCCCTGTGTGCTAGTTTGCTCATCCATCAATTATTTTTGTTTAAAAAAAAACCCTTGTACACTATTCATTTATTTGCAGCTCTTTTTCTCTTTGAGAATTATTGCTGCCAGTAACCTGGAAGGGCTGCACTGGAGCACTGTGATTCTAATCCCCTGGGACAGCTCCGAGTTTGGATGAGACAAGGATGGAATTCATCCAGGAGCAAAGGGAAAACCTGTGGGCTGCAGGTACCTGAAAAGAAAATTAACAATCTCCTGATCCCTTCTCATGTGTTTTGGCCCTGTAAATGACTCACTTCAAAGGTCAGGTTCATCACCTCCAGTCCATTTTTCATTTCTTCCAAGAGCTGGCTTTGAAAGCAGCACAAAGTGGGGACAAAGGGTGCTGAGTGTCCCCTCCCAGCCCAGAAAGGGACAGAGCTGTGCAGCACTGCCTGCCACAGTTACCAACTCCCACAGCCAGAAAGTTGCACTTATAATAAATTAAATTTTATAGAAGGCTATTACAGACAATGAAAAATAAACAAACAAGATAGTCTTACTTTTTTTAGGTGTTTTACTATTTCCATTTGATCCTTCCTCTCAATTGCCATGGTGAAGCACATGTTAGCAAGTAGCACAGGAAAGTACTTGGACATTTTCTGATGTTAACACTTAAAACCTAATGAATTCCTTCAGAGAAACGAACAGCCATGAGTGATTTCCACCACCACTCTTAAGGTAAAGGAAGAGCTACTCAGGAATGCTTGCATTTGAAATAAAATCACTTCACAATTGGATTTGCTTCGTGTTAAAAATAGGAACTTTTCCGTGCAAATTATACCCTGTTCTAACAAAGGAAAACAAATGCAGCTTTACCCCTCTAATCAGCAGGCTGAATTTAGCATAAGAAACACTACATAAAAATAGCACTTCTTAAAAAGCACTGCTAAATAAGGGACACAGGAACTGCAGCAGTTTCTTGGCCTTGGAAAGCACCAGTGTCCTGGCAGCAGATCTTATGGAGGAAACACAACAGTTCCTGCTGGAATTCCTTCTGGCTGCTGTTTTTCACTCCAGCAAAACTCTGAAGGTAACAAGCCCTGCAGGAGCAGCTCATTTCATGGACACTCTTTTTGGAGGCACTGCCTCCCTCCCCGGCCAGGTGACCCCTCAGAGTCACCTGAACTCCTGGGAGGTTCCCCTGTTGCAGGATCACAGGGAGCCAGGTTTGATTTGCTGCTGCTCAGACCCTGGCCAGCACTCAGAGCTGCCCATCACAGTCTCTTTATTTTTCACTTCCCTATTGTACTTTTCAGATTTCACTTCTCCATCTAACTTTGCTTCACATCTGGCACTCAGTATAAACATGACAGGACCCTCTCAACTCTTTTAGAAATAAAAATGGGCAAAGAGATAACTTGAGAAATATCCAAGTGCTGTGGTTTTATGGCAGCATCCACACAGGAGTAAATACCAGCAGCCATTCCAGCTGCAGCTCTTTGCCATGACCCTGGTCAGTCTGAGCTCCCCAAAGCAGGGAGAGCAGCACTGGGAGCTGGGGATGTCCCCAAAGGTCCCTGAACCTGGGTCCCTCCCTGCTGCCCTAACACAGNAGTCTGAGCTCCCCCAAAGCAGGGAGAGCAGCACTGGGAGCTGGGGATGTCCCCAAAGGTCCCCTGAACCTGGGTCCCTCTCTGCTCCCCTAACACAGACAGGGGATGGATGAGCAGAGCTGGGGATGTCCCCAAAGGTCCCTCACCCCGAGTCCCTCTCTGCTGCCCTAACACAGACACAGGGATGGATGAGCAGCACTTTGGGAATGTCCCCAAAGGTCCCTAACCCCAGGTCCCTCCCTGCTGCCCTAACACAGGGGATGGATGAGCAGCACTTTGGGATGTCCCCAAAGGTCCCCCGACCCCAGGCTCCTCCCTGCTCCCCTAACACAGACAGGGGATGGATGAGCAGAGCTGGGAATGTCCCCAAAGGTCCCCTGACCCCAGGTCCCTCTCTGCTGCCCTAACACTAACACAGGGGATGGATGAGCAGCACTGGGATGTCCCCAAAGGTCCCCTGAGCCCAGGTCCCTCCCTGCTGCCCTAACACAGACACAGGGATGGATGAGCAGCACTTTGGGATGTCCCCAAAGGTCCCTGACCCCAGGCTCCTCTCTGCTGCCCTAACACAGACAGGGGATCGATGAGCAGCACTTTGGGATGTCCCCAAAGGTCCCTGACCCCAGGTCCCTCCCTGCTGCCCAGCCCAGGCTCTCCAGCCCTCATCATGTGTCCCCAGGCTGGTGCTGCTCCCCACCACAGACATTTCTTGCCCTCTGGAAACAGGCTGAGCCACTCCTTGGTCTGTTTTGCTGATCCTTTCAACGCAATTAGTCAGATTGGCTCTCCCAAACGTTTCTCAAAAAGCTTTTCCTTCTTGTCATGCACAAAGAGCAGAGAACAGCAAACAAGATCAACTGTTGTCATGGCAACACTGTGCCCCAGCAGGTGAAAAATTCAGTCTTGTGGCACTAAAAAAGGATGAAATGTGCTGAACCTAAGTGTAACATCAACCACAGCTCAAAAAGCTTCGAGTTTTTTCCAAAGACTGGCAGATTTTTTTAGCAAGAAATGTAGAGATGCAAATGTTAAAAACCCTGGTGTGCACTCTGGTGACATCAGTAATTATTCAGCTGTCTCAGAGTAATTTTATTAGGCAGAAACTTATATTAATATATTGCATAAGTTTGGAAATCTCTCTGAAAAGTTAAGCCAAATTTTTAGAAGTTATAAGTGACTTGAAAACAGAAGATAATTTTTCATTTCAAGACAGACACGAGAAAAATATGCTGAATAATTTTAAGGATTAGGTGCCAGAAGCATCATTCAAAAACAGCTCTTCATGCTCCAAAAATTCTGTTTTCAGAACAGATAATATTACAGCCTTCAAGTAAGACTGCACAATCCATTTTTCATCTCCTGCTAAGCTGAGGGGGTGCACAGAAACACTGAACAAATTTATGAGCAAAGCTCATTGTGGACCAATGCTTTCCCTGCATGTTTTTTTTTAAGGAAAGCCATACAGAACCTCCTATTTTCTGATATTTAACCAAAGTTTTCTATTTCAAACACAAACAACCCAACACCAGCTCGAGTCTGGAGCCCATTAGGGCAAGCAAGCAGGAAGGGTCTGCTGGGAGCACAGAACCCATTTCTGTACAAAATACCAGCTGAGCAGCAACAACTGCTGAAGGAGAGCGATGGGAAGGGGAGGAATAATGCTGCAAAACACCCTTGGTCTGTGAGCTGACTGAAAAATAAACAAAGGAGAAATAAACCCCAAACCTAACCAACAGCTCTGGGCAGTGACAATAACCCTGCTCAGGGAGAGGTCTGAAAACCCTGGAGCAGTGTAAAGGATCTTTACCACCACTGGAATACAGGACTGCACAGAGCTAAATGCTGAGAATTCTTCCTGCTGAATTAGGGTTACAAAAAATCATCCCATGCTTGTAATATTTAGCTTTAGGCCTCATCATTTTCAATTTTTTCATTTCATAAAAATCAGTTGT
Source organism: Peucedramus taeniatus (assembly GCA_013400575.1). Lineage (NCBI taxonomy): Eukaryota > Metazoa > Chordata > Aves > Passeriformes > Fringillidae > Peucedramus > Peucedramus taeniatus. The sequence goes on from WBNO01028184.1 coordinate 245,962, forward strand.
TGAGGCAGCTGTAAATGTAAAGCTCTGGATGTTCTCAGGAAAGGCTGTGGGGAGAGGAAAAAAGACAAAGAAAGGAATACAGAAAAACACCCAGCACAAAGAATCCTTTATATTCTCTATTTCAAATTGCTGCTTATCAGAACTGAACAGAAAAGATTGTACTTGATTAAAATAAACCTCGTGTGTCATCTTTGCACAGCAACCTCCTGAGCCATCCAAGACAACATCAGCACCATTTCTGAACTCTCCCAACTCACCAGTGAAAACCAAACCCACCGTGGGAAATCTATTCATGAGGAAAGAAATGGATCTCTCACAAGGTAATTGTAATTCTCTATGCAAAACAAAACCTTGGGGAATGTTTTTAAACTACACAAAAAATTTGCAGCACTTCAGACACTGGAGTCCAGACACTGTCAACTGTATTTCTACCTCTCATGAATTTCATTAACATGTATTTTCTATTCCTATTGAACTAATTTTCAACTGTTGCTTATGGTTTCTCATGATAAATTTATTTGTTCCAAGGAATGCTGAGAGATTTTCGGTCCTCAAGCAAACTAATTAGTTTTAATAAAGCCAGAAGAAATTAGTTTGGGTTAAAAATTAAGAGATAACAAACTTAAGATGCTTCTGATTCGCAGGGGGCTGAGACAGAAGGTTAATCAAAGGGAATTATCAGTTTATCTCCCATTATGAATAAAGATTTTGCAATTAGGCAACATTTCTAGGCACATGAGGAACTGGAAATCACTGGAGGATGTGTTCATATGATGCTATCAGAGAACCTCAGGAACAATAACCTGACAATAGGTCTGTGGGCACCTGAAGGGTCTGGGAGTGGAGGGATGGCACAGAAATGATTCCCAACCCTTCTCCTCTGGAGATGGAGAGGAAATCTCCCCAGCCTGACACTGAAATGAGACTGAGCATCCCTGAGTCTCTGCCTTGCAGCTCTCAGCAAAAGGAAGGGTGGGAGTGGAAATGAATTGCCTGCAGGATGGAGCTCAGCTGTTCCCCCTCTCCCTCCGTGGGACACTGAGAATTTTGGGTGCAGGGCCCAGCCCTGAGTTCCTCCTTTGCCACAGCAGCACTGGGAGGGTTTTGATTCTCTCCTAAATCTGCATATCCCTCATTAGCCATCCTTTCCCTCCATTAGTGGCTTGCTGTTGTTCTATTTTCTAAGCTCCCAGCAAATTAACACTAAATTGAATTCTATAGAAAAGTTGTTACAGGCTCCTCTCCCCCACGCCTGATTTAATTGCATTTTCTTCTCCTTCTATTTACGCTGCATTTAATCGTGGAAATTATTTCTAAGATTGATTTCTGATGATAACACTTATCACAGTTCAGAGGATTATTCTTCCTGTCTATTTTTAGCCAATTCTCAAAGAAAAGATTTGATCTGGAACAACTTGTGAAGGCCGAAAGTGATATTTAAACAAAAGATAATTTCTTTTCCTTTCTGCTTCCCCCTAACAGCAATACACCCAGCCTGTGCAGGAGACACAAAGTCCTCACATATTTCCTCCTGTCATAAATAATGCCAGCAAATGGGGGAGAATGCCCAGAAGAACTAGAAACAAATCAGTATTATTCTTTTGAATTAGATGTATAATAAATTCTTTTCTTTATGGACAAACCTACATGTAAAGACATTCTTCTACAGTTTTCAAGTGCCCTGAAATTCTTTTAAGAAAAGAAAATTATTATTTATTGGTGCTATATCATGAATATAACCTTCTAGTAAAAAAAAAAAAACCTCCATATAAAATTATCGCTATTTAAAGCCTTATGCTTCAGATTGCTTGAAGTGTGATGGGAGATTATCTGCTTAATCCACTTCTTTCACTTGGGCATTTCAGATTTCACACAGCCGTGCAGAGTTAGTTCTGCTTAGCAGACCTGTGAAGCTCCTCAGGAAGCAGAAAAGGAGTCAGGGGAAAATTACACAGCCTTAGGGTGGCTTAAAACAGGGCAAGGGCAATGGAGTGGAGCTCGGGGGGAAATCCTGAGTTGCAGCTCTCAGTGGCCTGTGAGGCTGCAGAATCCAGCCCCCCTCTGCATTTTCTGCTGAGGAGGCAGAGCAGAGGGGAGTGGGTTGTCAGTGCATTTCCTCCAGCTGGGGATCCTGCTCCGTCCTGGTCCAGCTGCAGCTGCCTCTGGCTGGGGAGCCTCAGCACTCAGAGGATGCTGGAGCTGCCCAGAGGAGCTGGAGCTCCCTGCCAGCACCTTCGGAGCCTGTGCCTGCTTCAGAAGATCAGACTCTGAGCCTTTCTCCACTTTCAGCACCTTTCAGCGTGACTCAGTCGTGGCGCTGCCCTAGACGGGCTTTAAGCACATAATTAACCAAGCGAGTTAACCTCCCTCTGCTCTCTCCCTGTTTGTCTGCAGTTCTCTGTCTCCCCAGCTCAGTCTCTCCTTGCTGTCCCCGAGCTCCCAAACTGCCCCAGGGAAGGGATGGACACCGAGTGTGGCACCCTCAGCTCTGCCTGGAATCCCTGTCTGCTCCCCACACAGCCTGCAAGGAAATCCAAGCTTGGAACATTTTCTCTCTGCCAGATTGTCAAATGGCATCATTTCTTCTTCTGTGCAAAATGTGTGTTGGAAGTTGCTCCAACGCCAGAACTTGTCTAATCCTGCTATAATGTAGTAGAGAATAATTTCTAAATTTAGGAAGTAATTGCTTTGCTGTCCAGTGAAACGTACACTAAAGAAATAATTTCCTCTAGGCAAGTCCTCATTTTAAACACCAATTCAGACTTCACTGACACAAGCACTAAACCTCTGGAAAAATGAAGCTGTGCAATTCCATTGTTGCTGGTTTCTGTTTCCTTGCTGTTTCACAACACAATCCAAATAACAACAGCCAGTGCTCAGATGTCATCCAACACACGCTTACAAAGTGCTTGGCAAATAAAACCACTCTGTTCTCCTGGGTAATATTTCTTTTTGTGGAGGATTCTGACTCCCCTAGTTGTGGTTTTGTTAGAATTCTGAATAAAAAGCTGACATTTCCCGCTCCTTTGTGCAAATGAAAGGAAGGAAAGGTTCTGGTTTCAGATACAGAACTGCTCTGCTGCCCTAGAGCAGCTCCTTGCCAGCCTGGACCTTGGGAGCACCAGGACTTTGATTCCAGGAATTTCAGAGGACTGAATTCCCAGCTTCTGTAACCTGAAAGAGGCTGGAGGGAGCAGCCTAGCAAACAAGCTGGCAGCAGAACAGTCTGGAAATGACTTTTCCAACAGCCCCACAACGTGGGTTTGAGACCCAGTGCCAAATCCCCAGGCAGATAATTGAACCATGCCTGCTCTGAGCCAGCACCAGCCGTGCTCTGCAGGCACCCACCACCAGCAGGTCTGAGCCTCACATATCTCTGATACTCCCTGAACTACTGCAGAATTAAAAATTCAGCGCCAGACACGTTCCACATTTAAATTGGGATTTCACAGCTCTTCAAGCTTGGCACCGGTCCTGCCGGGGGAGAAAAGGGCAAACCAAAATCCCAGAGACCAAACTCGCCGTGAATTTTTGTAAGTGCTCAAAAAGGATCAAGGGGAAACCAGGGTGAAGTTGCACAGACCAGGCTGTGAATGGGAATCACAGACAAAATAAAGAGGGAGCAAAGGCTGTCCCCCAACTCCCAAAGTGCTTTGTCACCTTGGATTCCTGCCTGGCTGTGGGAAGGAGAAGACTTTGAGTCCTGTTCCAAGTACCTGTCTCCTACAAAAACCCCTCAGCAGGTTCCATCCCTGCTGGCCCCAGGCAGGACACAGCCACTGCTCAAAAGCCAGAGGATTCACACTGCTGGGGAGGTGAGGCACTCCAGAGAACATGGAAAACTGAACAAACACGTGGAGCAGAGCCCGCAGGTCTCCAGCTGCAGATCAGAAATTCACTGCTGTTTGCAGGGCTGGCCATGTGCTCTGGCAGCAGTCACCCCGTGGCAGAGCAGGCACATCCCCACTCTCAGGAGGAGCCCTTGCTCCGTGGGCTCAGAGCTCAGGCACTGCAGGGTATCCCTGCCTGTGTCACTGCACACAGAAAATCTGAGCTCGCAAGCTGGGGCCAGCACTGCCACACAGAAGCATCAAGGGCATGAAAAGCATCTGTCAAAAATCTCTCTTTGATCTCTTCTGTTTGTCATGAAACCACGTTCATTTAAATAAGATTACTACAGAACTATGAAAGACCACAAATCACAGCTTTGTAGAACTCCACTTTTATGGTTTTTTGTTTTGTTGGGGTTTTTTTTTGACTGAATTGATTTCAGGTCATGGCCAATGGCAATCTGAGCATTACCAAACAATCCATAGAACACTTGAAAACAGGACCCTCAACAGCACAGTAATTGTGTGTTAGGGAGCTCACAGATGGCACAGATAAATACAAGATATGATTACACCCCTGCTTAGCTGAGGGTCTCTGGCTTAGCACCCCAGGAAACACATGCAGCTGATCTCATTTGCCAGACTATTCACTTCTTGCACGGGTTTTGGTGGAGAACAGAAAGTAGAACTCACTCAGCACACCCAAACTTCTGGGCACTAACTTGGCAGATGCCCCCAGATCCCTTCCTCTGAACCATTCTCTTTTTCTCAGTTTGAAAAGCAGATGACTCCTGTGTAACTGAAAGGGAGCACTCTGCTTTAGTGCTCAGTGTTTTCAAAGTTCACCAGTACTGCCCCCTGACAGAGGAGCAGGGAGTGCCCCCAGCCCAAAGCCCAGGGAAACACAGCAGCCTGCAAAGCCATGGATTCCAGCTCCTGCCCCTGCTGGGGTGGGCAAGGGGCTCTCTGCAGACAGAAATATTCTGAGATAAATCAGCTTATTGGAACTGCATGAGACCATTTGAGCTTGGGCTCTGCTAGGCTTCTGGAGCTTGGGACTTTTGGGTTGGTTATTTTTTTGTTTTGAGCATCTGAATTTCTTGTAACTGTACTAGAAAGTTTTTATATTGGGACCTACCTAAGGACCATTTGAGTGTCATTCATCTGGATTAACCCCACTCCCCTACAAATAGTAAATCCTGAAAAGTTAAGAACTTTAATTGGGTCATTAGTATGTGCCTAAAACTTCCTACCAGATTAACCCAATCACTCCTTTTCTCCCTCAGCTTTGGGGGATGACTCCAATCTCATCTGACTGAAATTCACCCTAAAACAGAGACAGAGGGAGAGAGGGGAAGAATAACAGAGTAACAAACATTGCTCAGGATAAATAACCACAAAAGCAGGAAGCTCTTACCCACACAAAGTGTTTGAGGGGCAGCACAGAGGATGCAGATGCCAGGATCTGCAGTGGGTGGTTCTGAGAGCAGGGGCAGCAAAGCCTGGGTCAGACCCTTCACGCCTGCCACCCATCAGAGCCTTTCTCTGGCTCAAAGCAGATCCTTCCTGTGGGCAAACCTGGCACTGAGGCAGATGCTCAGCCAAATTCAGGATAAATTCCTGTCTTGCCAAGCAAGACAAGGTTCATCATGCAGCTCCCAGGAGGTTCTCAGTCATCCCTGGTAGTCTGGAATCTAATAGCCAATTTCTGTGGCATTAGAACTCTGCTTTTCTGCTTTCTGCTGCAGAACTGTGGCACTGCAGGGGAGCCCACAAGTGGCACCACACAGGAGCTCAGTCCTGAGGGAAAGAGGGAAACCTCTCTCCTTGTTCTTGGTATTTTTAACATGGAACTTCATCTGCATCCTCAGAAACGAGAGTCTCTGCAATCTTCAAAACCTCCTGCATTCTAAACTTCCAGAGGATGCTGATGGATTTTTGAAGACTAAGCAAAAGAGAGGATATATTTAAAATATGCCCCAAACTCCCAAATTCAGTATGCTACAAAATCTCTCACATTTTTAAAAACATGAGCAAAGAAGCCAGTGCTGGTACCCTGGTGTAACACAGCACTGACCATTTCCAAAGCTGTGAAGAAAGGTCCATTAACGACCTAAATTTCACTGTTTTTTAATCAGCAACTCCTCAAAAGAGCAGGAGTAATGGGGGATTTTCCTGTTCTGGAAGAGCTCCATCCCCGTGCTCAGTGACACCTCACAGTGACAGGCAGGGCAGCTCCACGGGCTCCTCTTTGCAACTGGGTGAGCGAAGAGAACAGCCTGCTAAAAATAATTTGTTTTGTTCAGCAGTGGCTTTTGTCCTTATCCCTCTCTGTGGTTCTGCAGGCTGTGAGGAAGGCTCATTTTTCCTCACAGATCTCTGCGTGTGTTCCACCAGCTCCAGCCAGGCTCTGATTTTTCAGCCTGCTTAGGAACCAGAAGAGGCTTTTACAGGGTGGGAGACATCAATGCCACTTGAATCAAACCTACTGGAGACACTTGTATTGCCATATCCAGAAAAGATTCAAAACAGGAATCGTGGGGGAAGAAAATGGGAATGAAAACTATGAAAGCTGTTGTTCACTGGCAGAAACAACCACCCTGCTTTTATTCTTGATGTTTGCAACTGGAAAGAACCTGAACACCGTTCCCAGGCAGCCCTCGGAGTGCAGCCTGGGAATTCCTGTCTGTGCCTCTCACCTCCAGGGCTGAGCAGCTTCCCTGGCCTGGCTCTGCTGCCCTGCAGGCCCTGCAGCAGAACCTGCAGCAGAATCTGCACCAGAGCCTGCAGCAGAACCTGCACCAGAACCTGCAGCTGCTGCTGAGAGACGCCCAGCCCTGCATCTGCAGCAGAACTTGCACCAGAACCTGCACCAGAGCCTGCCCCAGAACCTGCAGCTGCTGCTGGGGGACACCCAGCCCTGCATCTGCCCCAGAACCTGCACCAGAGCCTGCAGCAGAATCTGCAGCTGCTGCTGAGAGACACCCAGCCCTGCATCTGCAGCAGAACCTGCACCAGAGCCTGCAGCAGAGCCTGCTGCTGGGGGACACCCAGCCCTGCATCTGCAGCAGAACCTGCCCCAGAACCTGCCCCAGAACCTGCAGCAGCTCCCTCCTCCTGCCCCCCCAGGTGCTCTGGGAACCACCAAGTTTGGAGAAGGACGTGACTGATGGAAAGCAGATGGAGGAATCAGCAGCAAGCCCAGAGGACTCCTCATGAGTCACAGATCACAGCTGGCAACTTGGCCTTGGAAAATTATCACGAGCACATTATTACAGGGCTTCTGGAGCTTCTTATTTCTCCAGCACTCTGGAACTGGGGAGTGTTCTCCTTTGCCATAAATTCAATTTTTGTACCATGTATCCATGAACAGAGGGTTCCCAAAAATCATGTTTACTTTTTGCAATACACAAGAAAAATTAAGCCACTTAAATACATTTTCAGACAACTCAGAATATTCTTTCAATTACTATTCAAGCTGAAACAGTTATTTTGCATTTGCCCAAAACAAAAATTTGAAAAAACTTCTGATTTTCTTCAAAGCCATTCTCATACTTCAGTACTGACCACTGTGCATCTCTTACTTTAAATAAATTAGCAGTGTCTAAATCTGAATCTGCAAACCAAATCTGGCACTGGACTCAAACATCAGTAAACCTCACTAAATACATTGCCAATTTCAGTGACTAAACACTTCTTTGGAGTCTTTTTTTGTTTGTTTTTAGCTTAACTCCTCCTTCTGACAAGAATTCACAGAAAAATGTGACATTACCAAATCTGTGCTTTCTGTGAGAGGAACTTCAGTCCAAAACCCCTTCATGGGCTGAAGCACAGATGACTTTGCTGTGCAAGATTGAATTCCTGAGTGGGTTCCAATGGTTAAGATTGGCCTGAGGGAAAAGGGCTTCACTCCTGTAACTTCAGGTAAAATTTCCAAATTAGCACATCCAGCAGAAACCCCACGGTGCTCAGCTACTTAAACATGCTTTAACAGAGATTTTACAGAGCCTCCCTGCCTGTTCTTTCCAGGGTACTAAATATGGTGTTACCTTCCCCCAAAGGTGGAGATTTCCCACTCACACTCCAGGGTTTGTCTTGGTTTTAAAGTTAATTCTATGGAAATGTGCTAAAAACGCTGCTACATGGGAGGAGTGCAGCCTTCTTTGTTTTATAGACAAGGACACAGTCCTATTCCAGGAAAATTATTTCCAGAATCTGAATAGTTGAGATCTTGCACAGGGTATGGCCCAGCTCATCTGTCAATCTAAATTGGTCTGTGTGACAAGGAGATGCACTCACAGGGCTAGAATGCAAGAAATAGAACTGAAATTAAAATCCAGAATTGAAGTCAGAAAGCCCAAAAAGCCTCCCAAACCCTTCTGCTGATACAGCAGCAAAGGGAAATGGGGTGGGGAAAACTCACAGTAATGTTCTGTAGTGGTGATGTCTTGCAAAAGGAGATTTTCCCCCCTCAGTTTTGTGCCAAGGAGAAACACAGAAATTGCAGCTCCCTGCAAATGACACCAAAGGCAGGCATTGATTCCCCCAGTTCTGCTGCTGTGTCTCTCCTGCCCTCCCAGGCTCTGGGGCTGGCAGGGCCTCCAGAGCAGGCAGAAGAGCAGAGTTTCTGTGGCACACAGGCATGGCAGGGACACGAGGAGAGGCAGGCAGACTGCTCAGGGAGCTCCTTCCCCCTGGGAGTCAGAATTCCTTCTCTCTTTGCAAAGCTCAGCTGCCCTGAAAGCTGTAACATAAATACCCTGCAAGAGGGGAGGAGGCTGCTGGCCCAGCGAGGGCAGGACTTTGTGCCCCCTGTCCCCCATGTCCAGCAGTTTGGAACCATAGGAAATCCAGGAGATAGCTGTAATTCAGCCAGCCTATAAAAATTACATGACTTTTAAGACACGTTTTAATTGCTTTCAATCATTAACATTTACGTTGCCCTCGAATGACTCAGCTGGAGTCGGGGATCCACTTTTAATAACGTTGGGAAGCAAAGCAGCAAATCTGAGAGTGTGACTTGAACCCAGCCAGTACCACCTGTGTGTGTGCTCAGAGCACGAGAAGGGAAGGTCAGGCTCCCTGGGCAAGACTCAGAGCAGCTTGCAGAGCTGGAAATATCTGAGTGCTGGAGGCACTTGGAGCTATTCTGCACAGGCAAATAACACAGAGATGCTTGTGTCTGTCTTTAATGAGAATTAGCAGCATTTACCCTTAAAAAGGAGCCAGACTCACAACTGTCAAACGTTCAGGTCTTCAAGGAAATGGAGAAAATGTGGAAGAAAGGTGGGAAAACTGAATTTGGTTCAGAACTTTGGCTGGAGAATAAGAAAACAAGGTTTTAGTTTCCTTCTGACCCTTCAGAAGCCAACCTGTGACCAGCACTTATTGCTCCAAATGCAAACAGTGAAAACCTCAGGTGACAACGAATGCACAGCTCCATCCTCACAGGACATGACCAATCTGCAAAAATTAACTGCTAAACTCTAAAGCTGGGTCATAAGAGATTAATTACATGAATGAAAAATGCCCAGAATACATCTTATCATTATTGGTACTTTTCTTGTACTTTTAAAAAATTTTTCTACATTGACTTCAGATAAAACTATTTCCAAATTTGCAAACTACACAATTCCAAATTTGCAAACTACACAACATTTTCATGGAGAAAAATAGGAACAGATTCTCTTATGAATACATTTTGGTCAGTCTTCATCTTTTACTTACTCCCAACTTCACAACCTTGGTTTACATCTCAGAATCTGACAGGAGCAGGGCTTATTCCAACTAAACCAAATTACAGGTATTAATTAATGGCTCTTGCTTGTTTGCCAGCTTCTGCAAGCAGAAGGGTAGATAAAAATGTATTTACAGCAGAATTTAATTACCCATTTTCAAGCCACTGGCCTCCTGGCAAAAGTCTTCCAATGTAGTGCAGAATAGGACTTGGATTAAGAATTAATTTACTGTCAGGAGTGATCTGCAATTTTACAGCTTAATCGAGTTTGCTGTGAAATTGGTCAGGAGCTCTGGAGCCCGAGCTGCCCCAGAGCTGCTGCAGCCAGCCAGCAAACCCTGAAATACTCCAGGAGCTGCTCAGGATCCAAAACCCAGCCAGCAAACCCTGAAATACTCCAGGAGCTGCTCAGGATCCAAAGCCCAGCCTGCAGAGCAGAGCCTGTCCCTGCCCAGGAGCTGCTCAGGATCCATAGCCCAGCCTGCAGAGCAGAGCCTGTCCCTGCCCAGGAGCTGCTCAGGATCCATAGCTCAGCCTCTAGAGCAGAGCCTGTCCCTGCCCAGGAGCTGGTGAGGATCCATAGCCCAGCCTGCAGAGCAGAGCCTGTCCCTGCCCAGGAGCTGGTGAGGATCCATAGCTCAGCCTGCAGAGCAGAGCCTGTCCCTGCCCAGGAGCTGGTGAGGATCCATAGCTCAGCCTGCAGAGCAGAGCCTGTCCCTGCCCAGGAGCTGCTGAGGATCCATAGCTCAGCCTGTAGAGCAGAGCCTGTCCCTGCCCAGGAGCTGCTCAGGATCCAAAGCCCAGCCTGCAGAGCAGAGCCTGTCCCTGCCCAGGAGCTGCCTCTGCCAGGCTCAGGCCCCAGCAGAGCTGCAGCCCAGGGCTGGAGAGCAGGGCAGGCTTTGTGCTCCCTCCTCCTCCTCCAGCTGAGCCCTGACACCCTGGGCAGCAGGAATGCCAAGGTGAGCAGGGAAACACGGGCCAGAGGATGTCAAACACCCTCCCCTGTCTCAGAAACCACTGTGCAAATAGAGAAAACTGCTGATAAAGGAGGGCAAAGGCTTTTAGCACAGAAATGCTTCCTTTGGCTGTATTCAGAACTGTCCACACCCTGGGCACTACACACAGCTCCTTCTACAGTAGCTGAGCATGGAAATAGAGAGGAAAACTTTGACATCACAGCTGAGATAAAATTAGCTATGAACTGAGCCTTCTGACTGGTAAAATTCTGAAATTTAAAAGATCTTGATTACCCTTAAAAATAAAATCAATCCACGTTTTCTAGTAGCAGCCAGCTGATAGAATAGTAGCAGCCTAAGTGCTGAAACAGAAAATGTCATGCCAGAAATAAGGGTATAAAAACTGTTCTCTTGAGCTTTCAAAGCCAGATTTTAATGGTCTCAGAGGCTCCAGCCTTTCAAAAATATGAATAAGCTTCTCACATGGGGTATTTAGCTGGGCTGAAATACTCCAAACAAAGTCTCTGCAAATTATCATTGGCTGTCAAAATATCCTGGTGAGAACTCCTAGAAGTGCTTTGAAGACCTCACCATCACAGCAGCTTACTTTACATTCCACTACTCTTTCCCTGCTAAGACCCTGAATCATCCTGATGCCTCCACTCTGCCACCCAGGGATGTTTAATCACACCTGGCACAATACCACCAGTACCTCCAAAGCTCTTTTTCACCATTGATTGCTGCTTCCTCTCCTTCCCCTCCAAAACTGGCTGAGAAGACAATTGTTAAACTCCTCAGCATCTAAACAAGTGAGTGTGTGTTTCATGAGACAAGCAGAATGGTCACCCACAGAAAGTGCTCAGGTCTCTTTCCCAGGGTGACACCTCCCCTGTGTCTGGGCTCCCCAGAACCTGCCCGTGCCCAGGTGTGAGGCAGGGACACCCTGCTGGCTCCAGCTCCTGGTCATCACCTCCCTGCCAGAGTCACAGCAGCCCATTGCAAACACCACTCCTGCTCCTCAAGCTGCTCTTTCTCTCACCAGGCAGCATTTAATGCAACTAGAAGTCCTGAAAAATCACCCTGCACATCCCAGCTCCAGTGGGAGCTAAGAGCTGCCTCCACTTACAGCAGCCTGGGTTCCTCCTCCTCCTCCTCAGCATGCCCAGGGTTCCATGGGTGCTCTACTGCCACAGGGGATTTTTTTTCTTCATTTTTAAAATTTTTTTTTTATCCCATCATTACAGGAAACTGGATCTTTTTAAACCTCAGTTTTTTTCTGGACATTCATCTACATTTTTAAAGTGTCAACTATTTAAACACAACTTACACTCTCTCACATAAAGTCACCCTGTGCTGGGTTCCTTTCAGCACCAGACAGTGGCAGGCTTAATTCTTCACTCTGTGCATTCAGAACAGAGCTCTCCTCCTGTGCAATCATCCCTCCATGGATTCCCACCCTGGATTCCTGCCCAGGGTGAGCTGTGGGGAGCAGGAATCTGCAAAGCCACCCCCATCTCAAGTGGGAAGCCAGGCTGCAGCCCTCGAAATGCCAAGGCACAAAAAAAGCATGCTTGTCCCAATTTCTTCATGTTATTTTGGTATACTTCAGGAAAAAACCCAACAACACATAACTCATTAATTATAACCTTTCAAAAGTGTTATCCTTCCCCCCAAACTGCTAACATTTAGCAGAGCTGCAGCCAGAGTTCTAATAGAACTATTTTTAGCTTTTGTCATGCACAGAACATCATGAAGTAGGTCTCTCCTTCTATTAATGCAAATGTATTGAAGCAGTCAGTGCAGGAAACTTTCAAACATGCTAATCACTGTTCCCTCAGACCCTGCTGCCTGTGCTGCTGTGTGCACACCCCACACAGGTGAAGGGAACACCAAATTACAGTGCCCACAGGAGAGCACAGCTCCACACAGTGCCAGCCATGTGCAGATTTACTGCCACATTTAAATATTTCCCTGATTTCCACACTCAACAGCCTTTCCATACACACTGCTCTTACTCTCTGCTGTCTGAGCAGAATCGCCAGTGTTTTAAAAATGGAAATGCTTTGGATGATCACATGCACTGGCTTTCTTTGGAAAGTGGCTCAGTGCTGATGAAAGGGACCAGATTGGAGTTCCCTGATAATCCACAGGGAAAACAAGGCACTGGCAGGGCAGTAGCTCAGCCAGCTTCCCTGCAGTGCATCTCCCCTTAAATCCCTGAGAGCAAAACTGAAAACAACAACACATCTCACATCTCACAGCCACAGTCTGGCTCTGCCTGCTCACAGCCTTGGCCTTGTTTCTCATTTTTAGTAGCAGGGGAAGCAGTCAGAGAAAGCAGTGCCCTGGTGGGGCTGGCTCTGCTCTGGACACAGCTCACAGCCCTGGCTGTGCCTGGAGCACCTCAGGAGCTTTGCTGATGGAGCACTCAGGTGGAGCTGCTGCCTCTCTCTGAAGGGTTTCCATCTCCAGGGAGCCCCTCCAGGAGCCAGGAGCTCTCTGCAGCACGTGCACTGATAAGGCCAAGACAGATGTACAGCTCTGCATTGCTATCAGTACTGAAAATCAGTATTTTTAATAGGCAGCGTGATCAAAACAGCAGAAAATCTTATTGTGAGCTTTGCTTATGTACCCCAGTGTACAGCAGACACTTGACCTCTGAGAGACAGGGCTGGAGAGCTGCTCAAAGCCCTGTTAACACCTCACCTGCACAAATAAACTAAAATTTAGGAATGAAGACCATTTTTTAGTGACACACAAACAAATCAGCAATCAGAGGAGAATGTGCTAGCATAGATATAAACAAAGAAGGATTCTAAAGTAACAAAAGTAACTCAGCCAGAATACTGCAAAGAGAGCCACGAGGCTCAGCACAAAACCACAGCACAAGCAAAAGCTGGGAGGATTTCACTGTGCAGTGCAGGTGAGAGCCCAGCACCCTCCTGCATGGGCAGGGCAGTCCTGCCTGCCCCAGCTCAGAAATGGGCAATGGCTCAGCCCATCCTCACAGACACCCAGCCACAGACCTCTCTTCTTACCTCACAGCATTCCATCAGTAACATTATCCTGGGATTCGTGCAAAACATCAAATCCCATTAAAAGGCATCTTCCAGTGATCTGTGCAAATACTGGCTAGGGCTAGAATTGCACCTGATCTTCTGTTAACTGAAGTGCTACAGCAGAGTGCTTGAAGTGTTTGCACTCACCTTCTCTGCAGGGGAAGGTGCCTGTGCCCCTCTGAGTCTGGAATGTTACCTGCTAGAAATGACCTGCAAGCCTTCATGGCTGCACAGAACAGGTCTTCTGCTGCTGAGGGGGGAGCCAGGGGCTTTCAAAACATTTTCATGGGTGCTCTCAACGTGTGCCACGTCCTGCTCCTCCAGGACTGTGTCACCCTGGGGTGACACACAGACCACACAGAGCAGTTCTGGTCAAACAAACTAAAAAACTCTCTATTAAAACATCTGACTCCATATATATCTCTTCCTGAAATGCCAGTGTCATTGGAGGGTGACAGTGCCACCTCCTCAGTGCCACTGGGCAACCCAACAGCCCATCAGGTTGCCCATCCTCCATAAAGGAATGAAAACAATAAGTTATTTACATAAAGTTTGTGGGAAAGTTCTGTGCAAAAATGCAAACATCAGAAGGCTTGGTAAAACTTAAGAAAATCAAGGTGACAGGACTGCATCTCACATTCTCTGAATTCTGGAGACCACACAGAGCAAGAGCCACATTCTGTTTGCCTTGCTGAAGTGAACAGTCTCAGACACATCTCTGAGAACTCAAGCCAAGGAGTCCCAGACACATCTTTGAGAACTCAAGCCAAGGTACTTTTGGCTCAGTATAAGCACATCTTTGAAATGTGTTGCTAATTATTTATGTAGCTCGTTATCTCCTTGCTGTGCTGAGCATGACTCCTTCCCCTGCTCCACCCACTGCCTCTCAGGTGAAAGGCTGGAATGTGTCTGGAGCTATTGCCTTGGTAAAAAGGAAAAAAAATAACCACTTTGGTGAAAGTTTCAATGAAATCCAGCAAGGAGATCTCACAACCGTTAGATTCTGGAGACAGCTTTCCTCCAAACACAAAAATCGAGATTTCTGCACAAGCAATGCAGGTCCCTCACAGACACAGTGAGCACAAGGAGGGAGAAAGAGAGAGCATCCCGAGTGCTGATCAGTGCAGAGTGATTCCATCCCGGCTGATCCAAGCCCCTGCAGCACAGCCCCGGGCAATGTCCCAGTTTCTTCCAGTGAAATGAGTGGAATTCTGCTCACACTGCCACACACACCCCCCAGCACCCTGGCCTGGTGAGCACTGAGCATCTCCAGGTGTCTGAGGGCACTCACAGCTTCACACACCCCCTTCTGACCAATCCAAAAGTGCTTTTTTGGAGGGCAGAATGACAACTGCCTCTCCAAATCAGAGCTGCCACCTCCAAGCTATTCAAGCAGAGGAGCAGGAGTTGCTTTGCCTTTATTCCCTGCTCTTGTCTGCCTCCAGATTCACTCCACCCTCACCACAGGGCCAGGAACTCTCTCTCTGCCAGGTTCCATTTCCTGAGGCACAGCAAATGCTCTGAGCTGCAAGGGAGCTGCTGAAGGACAACGCTGAGAAATGTGGTACTTTCCACTGCAATGTCAGCTTAATTTACCATAAGAATTAAAAGTTCTGGGACAGGAGTTTGTAGCTGGGTAGTTACTTTTGATCTAAACACCAGCATTCTGCATGACTTACCTTGTCAGCTTCAAACTCTTCACAGAAGGACTTTGTTTGGCTTTTTTTTAGCCCAACATTTGTCAGTAAAGCACCTCCTGCATTTGGAATCTGTGCTGAGATCCCCAGACAGAGATGCAAATATAAAACATGCATGAGTGCTGAGCAGAGGATGGGGCAGCAATTTGTGAACATCAACACACACTAATGCTCCTGTTCACACATCTCAGTTCTGCTGGTTGTGTTTGATGAAAAGGGACAGCTCACAAATACAGTTTTAAACATCTTTTTGACAACCAATATGCTTTCCCCAGCACAGTGTTTATCTCTGCTGTACATCACCAAGCCATGGGCTCATCACAGCCCTAACATCCATATTCAGAGAGGGATTTCATTTAAAATATCCTTCCCCCAGCTGTGCTGATTTTACAGCGTGCTGTACAGAGTGTATAAACTCCATTTCTATAAACTGGAGTTTTGATCCAGCACTTCTGGTGGGTTTTGCCCAGGGAAATGCAAGCCTGGTATCTCTGAGCAGTGTTCTTGCCACAGATCTAATCAGAACTTCTGCAGGACACAGAGAGAAGTGTTTGTCCAAGCAGTGATCACTGCACTCACCTGCTGTCAGAGAATATTCTGATTATTCACCCAGACAGGGTTGGTTTGTGCTGGCACCACTCAGCCCTGCTGCCTGCAGTGCTGCTGACCAAACTTGGCCCATGGGGAGCAGAAATGAACTCTAGCACTGTCAAAGGGACTGCAGGTGTTTAGAAATGGAATGCAGACCCTTCTGGCTCCAGATCCCCAGTTCTAGCAGAGCAGATTCCCCTGCCAGCCCATTTGGCAGAGCAGTGAATGCAGTCTCCAGCCTTCTGAAAGCTGCTAAAACCCCTTAGAAATGCATTGAGGGACTCACTGCAGCTCAAGAATGGGAAAACAACCAGAAGCTGAAGAATCAGCTGTCTCATAATAGAAAGCCCAGCCACAAAATCAGTATTTACTTTTTGAAAGCCTCAGCACAGCCAGAGACAGCTCTGGGCCTGAGCAGGAGGCAGTGAAGAACAGAGGTGTTACAGCTGTTCCCCCTGCAGAAAGCTTTGATATTCCCCAGCATTCTCCTCACCTGGGCTTGATGTAATCTCTGTTTGACAGTGAAATCTAAATCCCCATGCATCCTGTAAAAAGGAGCCAAGCAGTCCCCTAAAGAATTTGTAAATCAAGTCTCAAGCCAAAACAGAAACCTGTCAGAGAATACACCTCTGAATTCAGCAGCAACAGCACTGGGCCTAAGGGCTTTTTTATGGGGTTTAAGATTTATGTTTTTCAGTAGCATCTGAATGCTTTGCCTCTGGCCACTGTACTGGACAAGAAGCCTTGCAAGATTCTGCAGTCTGACTCGTTAGGACAAAAGTTAATTAAATCACGTTCTCTCCTCAGACATACTATTCTGTCTTAAAGATGATTAAACAAGAGACAAATGTAATTAGGGCAGGCAAAAGTATAATCCCAAACGTTAACCTTATGGTGTGTTTTAGAAAAATGGAGTCATAAATCACCTTGCCTTTTGCTCTGCAGTAACTGATAACACTCAGATCCCTCAGCCTTCCTGTCTCATACAGGCATTGCACTTGGAGAGGCAGTCTGGAGGGAAATGGGGCTGTGGCAGCAGCCCTTCCCTTTAGGAGAGAGAGAACCAGCCTGGCTTATGCAGATGGAGCCCTTCAGAGAGCAATCAGCACAACACCGGGTGGTGGGGCCAGGAAAACACAGACTGCACCCACCACACACAGCCAGGATGTGAAAAAACACAGGAACTGCCTGTGAGACAGAGTCCCAGCCCATGTTCCACACGCAGAAATGCTGGATTGAAGGGAGCAGAGCCCCTGAAGGAGGGGCTGGCTGCAGCTGGGCAGATGTACCCACAGGACAGAGAACAAAACCCACGTGCTGGAAGCACTGCCTGGGCCTCAGAGCATCTGTGCTCCATTCCTTGACTTCCCTTAGCTATGAATGAGCTCCTTTGGTCTGCTCCTTATCAAGGAACAGAGATAACAGTGTGCCATTGGTGCTGCCAGCTTGATCAGACTGCTCAGCTACCCTGACCCATTCTGGGATGTCTCAGACCCCAAACCCCAGCTTGTACCGTGAGCATCTGCACAGTTTGAACGTGCCAGGTACAGGAGAGGGCAGCAGCAGCCTCCCAGCTGAGTTCTGCACTGCAGCAGGAGCAACAGGAGACATCTCCATGCTCACCTGGGGCACCTGAGATGGGCAGTGCCTGCTAATTGCACAGCCATGGCAGGGCAGGGGTGTGGGGGCAAGCCAGGCTGCTCTGCCCCAGCTCCTGCCCCAGCTCCTGCTCCTGTCCCTGTCCCTGCTCCTGTCCCTGCCCCTCTCCCTACCCCAGCTCCTGCCCCTGCCCCTGTCCCAGCTCCTGCCCCAGCTCCTGTCCCAGCCCCAGCTCCTGTCCCTGTCCCAGCTCCTGTCCCAGCCCCTGCTCCTGCCCCAGCTCCTGTCCCAGCCCCAGCTCCTGTCCCTGTCCCAGCCCCAGCTCCTGCCCCAGCTCCTGGGGCTGCTCTGAGCCCCAGGGATGCCCCAGGGTGAGTGTGACCCCCAGGATGTCCCCCTGTCCCAGGGTGGGTGTGTGGTCCCCACATTCTCTGAACAGAATCCCTTCACTCAGGATTTTATCCTGGGAAGCTGAAAAGGCAGAGAGAGGCCAGAGATGGGAAATAATCCTGATCTCATTGGCTTCTCCTGTGCTGTGCTCATGTGGAATGGGTCAGGAATTGTTTACCTGAAGTGCTGAGCCTGGCTGGGCTCTGGTGTGAGTTGTGTTCAATCCCTGACCAATGGTCACAGGAACTGTGTGGGGACTCTGGAAAGAGCCACGAGTTTTCATTATTATCTGTTCAGCCTTCTGTAAGGATCCTTCTCTGTTCTTTAGTATAGTTCAGTATAGTTTCTTTAACATAATATGGTATCATAAAACAATAAAACAGCCTTCTGACCACCTGGAGTCAGAGCATCATTCCTCCCTGCCACAGAGGTTCGGGTTTTTACAACACCCCACTCCCCACAGTGGTGTGACCCCCCTGGTCCAGAGCTGCTGCCCCTCCTGCCCTGTCCTCACTCTGCCCTGCTCACCAAACCAGTGGGATATGGGGCTGGAAGTGTCTCTATTAAAAGGTCATTTTGGAGTCAACAACCTTTTTAAACAGTGGGAGTAAGGATATTGTGTTCTAGGGGAGAAAGAAGAAAGGTCAGCCTGCTTTCATGGCTACTAATTTAATCCAGTCTCACACTGGACATGTCTCATTGTTTGGGCCTTTAAATATCCTTTCCTGCTTCTACTCATTCAGGAATGTAATGACCTGCTTGAAATATGATTAGAAAAAAATGCTTTTTAAAACCCCATTAAGATCTATTTTTGATGGAGTTTCCTTCATAGCCTGCAGCTAAGAAAAGCTTTTATTATGCTGGCACTGTATCAATAAACTCCAAACAGAATTCTGCATTTGCACAGGTAATAGCATATCTAGAAAATACCATCAGCAATGGAAAGCTGTACAAGTCATTGCAGGGATATAGAGAGAAAACTGATGATGGAATAGTAAAGCTCATTGGGACCCAGTGCCATATATTCAAAAATGCTTAAAAGAGATGCCCAACTAGAAAAATTCAAATACTAGAAAAGTTCAAATGATGTTATTATCAACATCGGCATTTTCCAAAACTCAGCCACTGGCTTTGGCCATGGAGATTGTTGGTTTCATTGCTAAGGATCTCCCACATGTAGACAGGTAACCAGAGAGAGTTCCAGCACAACAGGAAAAGATTGACTCCTCTTTTTCTTACCAGAAACGTCTTTCACCAGACCTTAACATTCAGTTCACATCACTGCTATGTAATTATTCCTTTCAGAAGCAGAGATGCAAAGAAGGCATTAACAGCTGTTCAAAATATCACATTTATGCACTTTTCTCTTGTCATATTAAATATAATTACTTCTGATGCAATCAAACTCATATCCTTCAAATGGATAAATCCAGCACCAAATTTAGAACCTCAAGCTTCAAACATCAGGCTCTTAAAGCAAAGCTTTAAGCCTTTACTTTCAGTTCAGTGAGGTACAGAGAATAGTGAGAACATAAGGTTTAAAAATTGTATTTTTAAACGAAATTTCTTTAAATTGTTGTGTTAGTTACTGGTTGCAAAGTGCTTTGTAGATCAAAGGGGATATGTGAGCTACATCCCATAACTCAGCACCAGGGGGTGGGAACCAGTTTGCTGACCAAACCTTCGAGAAGTTTCTTCTCTAAATTCAAAAAGGGCCTGAAAATCATGTGCAAACACACAGAAATGCAACCAGAAAAGATGTGCTACTGTTCAGAGTCGAGTGCCAGGCTGGATGCACCAAACCAGGCTGGGATGTGCTGGTCAGAAGCACAGACTGTGCACAGGACCCTGCAGTTGTTATTCATGCACCCAGACCTTAGCGTTGGAATTATTTATTCACATCTTTGGCTCTCACAGCCCCATTTCAGGCTCAGGCTGCACCCCCAGCACCCCTGTGCTCAGTGTGAGTGCTGCCCTCGTTGTGCAGGAGCCCAGGGAATCAGCACAGAGCACGCTTGAGGAGGGTGCAGCCAAACCCCCCCAAAACCTCTTCCCCAGAAACCCCCAGCCCCCTGGAGTTGTGCACATGCAAACAAAGCCCACAACCAGCCCAAAGCAGCAGCCTGCATTGCAAACCAAACCAAACCAAACTCCTCTTCAACCCAGCAGCTGCCACAGAACTGTGAAAACAAAGCCAGGACTTACTTAGAGCTGCCAGAGACGCTTCGGGTTTAAGGTGGTGACATGAGACTTGGAAATCTGTGTCTCTTCTATAAACCAGGTCTGATCAAATATTTTCTGTGCAGTTGCAGGCTGCAGACATGATGGGTCATTTCCAAACTGTGCAGGGTAAAAGAAAACAAGTCAGTGGCCAGTTTGTTACAGCTGCATTTGCACTTGCTCTTCCCACTACACTTCACTGCATGGGCCCCCAAAAGCTGCAGGAAAGTGATGCTTAATCATCCATGACATACAATAAAAGCCAATCTAAATTAATAAATTCAGCCTTGCTGAATAAACATTTCTGTCATGGCAAGCAACAGCACTGAAGTCCAACAAAATACTCCAAAATAGGCCTTAAATGAGATCATCACTGATACGCTGAAAGAAAATCATTTCAGAGGGCAAAGGAAAAAATCCAGTCTCAGTACCTTCTCTAAGAAATGTAAGGACATGGAACAAAGCAGAAAAATTCTGTCCAATATTTATCATTGCAGTCTACAAGTTTGCCAGAACCTCTCCTTATATTAACAACAAATTTCCAGCAAAGGTTAATGCAAGGCATCATTAGAAATCCTAGAGGGTTTTTGCTGTCTCACCCACTCAACCCACAGTACTCCTGTAGCTTAACAGGGATCTTTACATTTGATATTTCAAACCTTTTTGGGTGGAATCAGTGAAGACAACATTCTCAAATTCCTTTTCAAAAAGGTTTGGGAACAAGCCCCTCAAACCCCCTACACTGCCACGCCAATATCCTTTGGAGTCCACACGTTCCTGAGAAAACTGGAGGGGTCCTCAACTTGGGATACTTCAAATCCACTCCATTCTCTGCTAATTCCTTTTGTTCTAGCCAGCAATCAAACACCGTTCCCAAAATGACTCAGGGGAGACCACGGCTCCCTCCTTTGCTCACAACCATCAGCCCCACCTCTCCTCACCTGCACACAACCATCAGCTCCACCTCTCCTCCTTTGCACACAAACATCAGCCCCACCTCTCCTGACCTGCACACAACCATCAGNCCCCCCCTCCTCCTTTGCTCACACCCATCAGCCCCCCCTCTCCTCCTTTGCTCACAACCATCAGCCCCACCTCTCCTCACCTGCACACAACCATCAGCCCCACCTCTCCTCACCTGCATACCATCAGCTCCCATCGCTCCTCATTTGCATATGAACATCGGCTCCACCTTTCCTCATTTGCATATGCACATTCGCTCCACCTTTCCTCATTTGAATACGATCATTAGCTCCACTTCTCATTTGCATATGATCATTAGCCCCACCCTCCTCATTTGAATATGATCATTAGCTCCACCTCTCCTCATTTGCATATNATTAGCTCCACCTTTCCTCATTTGAATACGATCATTAGCTCCACCTCTCCTCATTTGCATATGATCATTAGCCCCACCCTCCTCATTTGAATATGATCATTGGCTCCACCTCTCTCCATTTGCATATGATCATTAGCTCCACCTCGCCTCATTTCCATTTGATCATTAGCTCCACCTCTCCTCATTTGACTATGATCATTAGCCCCACCTCTCCTCATTTGCATATGATCATTAGCCCCACCTCTCCTCATTTGCATATGACCATTAGCCCCACCTCTCCTCATTTGCATAGGATCATTAGCTCCACCTTGCCTCATTTGCATATGATCATTGGCCCCACCTCTCCTCATTTGCATACAAACATCTCTGTGCCTGTCCCTGAGCCAAGGCAATTCCCTGGGCTGTGCCAAAGGTGTCCAGGTGCCTCCTCAGGCTCACCCTGCTCTGGCAGCGGGGGGAGCTCAGGACTGTGCAGCCAGGGGCACGGCCAGGGGCACAGCCACCCCCAGCAGGGCACAGCCAGGGACACAGCCAGGGGCACGGCCAGGGGCACGGCAGGGACACAGCAGGGACACAGCAGGGG
>WBNO01028184.1:268200-285452 GCA_013400575.1 Peucedramus taeniatus
CAGCCATCCCCAGCAGGGCACAGCAGGGCACAGCCAGGGACACAGCAGGGCACAGCCATCCCCAGCAGGGCACAGCCCTCCCCAGCAGGGTCCCAGCCATCCCCAGCAGGGTCCCAGCCATCCCCAGCAGTGCCACAGGCCTTCCTCCCCTCTGCCCTTCGTCCCCATGTCCTGCTGAGCTGCAGATGCATCGCCCTGGCTGTTACACAAGTGCAGCACAACACCCCCAGAGACCAGATTTGGGCTAAAACCCAACATGGAACGGAGGAGGGGAGAGGATGAGAAGCATGAATCAGTTCTTGCAAAGACTTTATTTTCTCCCTGGAATGGAATTCTAAAAATACCTTTGGATGGTGTCCCTCCACACCCAGAATGGCAAGGCATATGAATTGCATCCTATATGCACGAGCTAAATATCAGAGGCTGCAGTCTAACAGATTGCACAGAGTTAATGATAGATACTTCCACCCATAGCCCACATTGCCAGCTATTTTTAAATGCCTTTACTTACATAATGTTTGGTGTCTTCATCAGCACAAACCTAATTCCGATGCCAGCAGCGAGGCTGTGCTCGTGGGACAGGGGAAATCACTCAGGAAGGGATGCATCCTCCCCGAGCTGCTGGGCTGGGGCCTGCAGCTCGGACCTTTCATTATTCATGGCTTTCCTGAGCAGGTCCAGGGCTGCCTTGTGCCAGCTGCACAGGATTGTAATTCAATCCTCCTGGAACCTGTCTGGTGACTCACTCAGGTGCAAGCTGACTGCTAAAGAGCTCTGACAGAGCCTTTTGCTGGGGAGAGATCTATTTTGAGAAGTCACTTCATGCAGGGCAAGTTCCCCGCCTTTGCTTTGGAGCATGGATCGTTTCCTAGAGACACGAAGAGATGCAGTGAAGCACAGCCACACCCGGGAGGTGAAGTGCTGCAAGGATTGTGTCAATGGCCACTGGGATGCTTGATGGGCACGGGCCTTCAAAATGCAAGTTCACAGCTGCAGCTTGGCGTTCAAGCACTGCATTTGCAATCCGAGTGTTGTTCTGCAAAGAGTTATTGCCATTCCTGTGGAATCCCAGCCTTCCCTTGGGGCTCTCTGAGCACAGCAGTTCCTGCAGTCCCCCCAGTGCACAGCTCTGTGCCTGCAGTGTCTCTATAAATGCAGTAACAGCCTGCCAGAGCCATACCCTATGGCTATAACCCTCACAGAGCTTCCACTGGGGACAGTCTCAGGTGACAGGAGCAGCAGCAGGAGCTGACCTTTCCCAGACATCTGCAGCACACACAGGCCAGCAGAGCTTGCTGAGGACTGAAAAGCCTTTCTAGGAAAATCCCTCCCAGGACTGGAGAGCCAGGCTGCTGCTCCTGCCGGGCTCTGGGCTCAGCTTGTGAGAGATGAACTGCACAGCCAAGCCTAGAGCAGCCAAATCCCTGACTGTCACACTCAGGGCTTGTTTTTTAACATTCAGTAATGGGAAAGATGCCGACACTGTCTTATCTTGTATGATCTCTATACCTTAGAAATAACTCAGCAATTGACTTTGGTCCTGGGTTGCAAATGAGGAATGAATGCCTGGTGATCCAAGAGTCAGCAGCCAGGTTACACAGAGGACAACAACATTCAACAAGGAAAGCAAAATGCCAACAACTGCAAGTTATCCCTCTCCTGAAGCAATGCTCAAACGTGGAGCTTGTAATGTAAGATACTTCAATAAATCCTGCACAAAACACATTTCAGTCCTTCCTCTTAAAATGAAAGGATTTTCCTGACCTCCCTGTGCTTTTAACAAGTCTTTTTCCTTTTGCCTCCATCAGAGTATAAATATTCAGTATCAGTGAAATAATCAGCAATATTACAGTGTGTAATAGTCGTGCAGCTCTGCCCTGTGTGTGGTATTCAATACAGATCCTAACCAAGCTGATCTATTTTATTTACTGTCTAGAATCAATTTGTTACAATTTATTACTGTCCCAGTAAGTGTGAGTAGGTAACAATAAGGATGAGGAGCACTGTTCATTTTTTAGGTTAAAGACCCTACAAACTCATCACCTGCACTGTGGTAATGCAGGACACTGTGGCAGAGATTCAGAGAAGGGACACGGCACCATGAGCACAGAAACCACTGCAGATCTCAGAGCTCCTCGGGCTCCCAGGGAGGATCTGCCCAGAGCAGCTCTCCTGGAGCCTCCAGGAGAGGATGAGCAGCTCTGCAGCTGGAGGAGCCTCTCCTGGAACCCCTCCATGCTGAGGAGGCTGCACCAGGCAGGATGGAGGGTTCCATGTCTCAGTGTTAAATCAACAGCTGAGAACACGGAATTACTTTGGTGATATCTGTCTCCCAATTGAGAGCTTCTTGGTGTGTTAAACAGTCGCCAGTTTTGTCCCATTACATCACATTTCAAAGTCACAAAACAAATTAATTAGCGAGATCGTGCCACCTCGTCCTTAATCTCATTAGGAAAGACTAATGGCTACAGAGTCAATTATTTCATACAGATTACCAGCTCAGCACCATCAGCCTGTACATCACACGGGCTCATTCCGAGTTTGCAATTCCGTTGTCATTTCCTCCACTAGTTTAATTACAACCCTTAATTAAGTCCCTCCTTTAATCAACTTTATAGCTATGTCCATTCATGTATGGCTGCATACAGAATAAGAAACAAAGAGGAACTAACACAGCGATAGGGCCAGAGCTGTCCCAGGATTTGGCTGGGCCCAGCCTCTGCCCCAGGAGCTGCAAGCATTCCTTCCTTTGAAATATCCACCATAAGCTCATAACAAACACAAAGAAACACACGTTTTTTAGCCAAGGTTTACAAAACCCTGGTACAGTTTTCATTTTGCAGTTCCTGAAAATCCAGTGGATTTGTGATTACACTGACACACTTCATTGTTCAGTCTTCTGGCAGTTCAGGTTTTGGGGGTCTGCAGATGCTGTGTTTTCCAGAATAGATAATTTTATTTCCAAAGCAATAATTGAGATTTTCCAGCTTCACTCTCCACTATTATCACAAGCAGCTTGTATTTCTTTCCAATGCAGTGTGGGAGTAACAAGTTTCTCCATTGGCCTAGACACATTTCTACTTTTGCTTTTTTTTGCTGATTTTTTTCCCACAATGTTAAAAAATTTCTTGCCATTTCCTTATAAAGACCCCAAGTGTTTTTTTTTTTTCTTCAATTCTTTCTTTCATATTCTCATGCATGACTGATAAAACTATCCAGTGACTTTTTTCTTTAAGATCTGCTAGAACAATTGTATCAAAAGGAAATTAGCAACAAAAATGAGAAAAGTTAACACCCTCTCTGTATGCAAATTTCTTCTTTTAAATACAAAAAATGAGACCATGGGAATCCTATTTCACTGAGCAAATTAACAAAAGGTCAGAAAGCTTGATCTTTGTCACTGGTGTACTCTGTCTGAAAGCTGAACTGCCATTTAAATATTTATAAGGGAGAGCTGTAATTGCAGGTTGAGAGCTGTGAGAGCTCTGTATGCACAGAAGAGGAAACTGAAAATATTCATGACATGGGAGATATTCCACCAAAGGAAAATTCAGGTGAAAGGAAGGAGCACTAACCTGGAATTTTAGTAATTTATGAATCCAGACACACGAGGAAGTGTCCTAAAACCTTTTATTTTTGGGGTCTGTTATGGGACACAGACAGAGGAGACAAATTCAGACTTTACCAGCCACTAAAAACTGATGAAAAAAGTGGCTCCAAATGATGACAGGACCACAGGCAGTACATGGAACCATGTTTCATTTTTATGGATATTTTTAAATAAAGGAGGAGAAGCAGCTGCACAGACATCCATCCATGTGGAGAGAGCAAAGAAAGATGTTCAGCCCCTGCTCCTCTGTGAGCTGGGCTTGCCACCAGCAGCAGAGCCCTCTCCAGCAGATTAAGGGTTCTTGCCACATAATCTTCCTGCCTGATTTTAGAGCCTTTAATTAAACTAAATTTCTACTTCTCCCTGTAGTTTGACACCCAGTTTATTGAAGTTTCTGTTCAAGTTATTCTGTTTGGCACCACGGAAGGCTCAGAGATTTCCCAGCCAATTCTTCCCACACAAACCCCAGATCATTCCAATGGTCCACTCTGCATCCTTCACCTGTGCTCCCTTCAGCCCAAATGTGCTTTTCACACACGGGGAGTTTTCCCCTTTTGGCCATTTAGGAAATTCCCTCCAGTCACAGCAAGCCCCAGCCCAGAGCTGCTCCAAAGGAGGCTCTGCAAGCCACA
This sequence comes from Peucedramus taeniatus, assembly GCA_013400575.1. NCBI lineage: Eukaryota > Metazoa > Chordata > Aves > Passeriformes > Fringillidae > Peucedramus > Peucedramus taeniatus. The sequence continues at coordinate 272,443 of WBNO01028184.1, forward strand.
GCAACCCAAGGGCAGCACAGCAACTGCTCAGGGGAGATCATGTTTTGAGAGACAAATGCTCAAAGAACTGCCTTGCAATAGCCTGGGTGCTTGAAAGGGCAGTAATTACAAGAAAAATGAAATCTTGGCTCTGTCAAAACTACACAGAGTGAGCTTGACAGGAATTCTTCTGAACCATCTGAAGAGAAAGAGTATTTGGCTTTCCAGAAAGGATAACTACCTGCAGGGTCCCTGCCTCATGATCCCATGCTACTGGAGGTTTTGAAAGCAAGCTGTCATTGGAAAATGGAAAGTGGACTCCAAAAGAAAGAGTCACAACTTCTTGTTCAATAATTTTTGGAAGCATGTAACAAAACCTGTTCATTGGTTAGACAAGGCAACATCCCAAAATACTCCACTGATGACACCTGGTGGAGTTGCACAGGGTTTTCTGTCAGCTCCCTGAGCACATTTCAGACTGCAGGCAGTCAGGCTATCAAACTGTAGGACAGTGGGTCATGGGAGTGGAGTTTGCATTAATTTGATGCTTTTGAGATGATGTTCCATCATGTTCCTCACATTCCAACACCCATCTCTGCCAGCTGTGCTCAGCTGGAAACCCCAGGCTGATTTTTACATCCATTTTCCTGCTCAGAGTTCCCTCTGGGGGCTGTGGAGCATTTCAAGATTGCCCTGTCAGAGTCCTGGCTGGAGCATCCAAACTCTGATTTTTTTAAGTTTTTCTAAAGCTTTCTAATGTTTACATTTTTATATAAAACTTTTTATACACTTTATGTAAATAACTTATTGTTTACATTCTTTTATAAGAGAAAAGCAATAGTCTAGCAATAGTCTTAATAGTCTATTAAGTTGCCCAGTGGCATTGAGGAGGTGGCACTAGCACCCTCCAATAACACTGGCATTTCAAAGACCTATAAATTAGAATCAAAAATTAATGAAACACATTTTTTATCTAAAAAAAGCTACAATCCACATCATTTATTTAATGTTCTACAGCTTCCCCCACTGGTTTGGGCTGCCAGTGAAACTGCCCTGGTGCTGTCAGCTCTCTCATAGGATCAAGAATAAAGGAGTAAGGGGTGTTTATCATCAGGCCAAAGAATCCTTGTATCTCTGTTCAAACATCCTTCCAATATGGGCCAGACTGAACAATTCCCACCACGGCAGCAAAGAGGAAACACCACTGAAAATGCAAAGTTGAGCTTGTGGCTAATTAGACAGAGCTAGCTGTGGGTGAATGGTGATCTTGATTGCAAATGGGAAGATTGTTGATTTGATTTTTTAATAAATAAATTTAAAAATTAGAGCTCACTTGTCACTTGCAGCTCAAAGTAAGAAAGAACAATAGGCAGTACTGGAGGCTGTCCAGGCAATCCCAGCCCTGGAACAGAAACATCCAGAGCCTGCACCACCAGAATGATAAAATGAATGCAGACAGTTGACAAGAAAAAAACCCTGATAAGCAATAAAGTGCTCACACCAACCAATGGAAAACACTGCAGAAAAACTATGATTTACTTTGATTTGATGAGTGAACTGTGTGGCAAAGCGAACTGCTTCCTTCAAAAATCAGCTAAGGACTGGGCTTTTCTTTTATTCTTTTTAAAATTGGAACAATAAAATCTTCAGCAACTATACTAACTACACATTAACTATATACTATTAAACTATATATATATATATATATAATATAAATGATATTAACTATAAACTATTAAACTACTATTCCACAGTTTTCCACATCTTTTTCCACCCAAGATCACCACGTGCTCCCTCTCTTTGAAGCAGACACTCTGTAACCTCCTTGGCACACAAACCCTTCCTCCATCAATGAAACTCCTCACAAAACCAAGCTCTGCTGGGAGCTCCACTGAGCCAACTCCTGTTTGCAAAAGCCTCTTCTCACCTCTCCTCTCCTGCCCTTCATTTTCCTCCTTTATGCACTCAGTATCACATTGGCTGCCCTTCCAGTTTAAAATCTCTCAATCACAAAATTCTGATTTTCATAATGGCTCTTGGAGTAGCTGACACCAATTCTCCAAAGCACTGCAGTCTTGAGGGTTCCCATATTTTTAGCTACTGTGCCAAATTGCTCTGAATTTAATTAGTTAAACACCAATCTGCAGAAATCTATCCTAAATTCAAAGTGAGAGTCTGCTGTCAAAGTTTTTATGATAAATTCAAAGCAACTCTGGTACCTTCTGGGCAGGAAGCTCTGATGCCAATGACTCACATTGCTGTGTTAATCTAAAATCCACTTCTAGCTGCAAGTCCCAAAAAGCAGAGTATTGACAGAACGTGCCAATAAATCCTGTGGCCAGAGAAAGAAATGGGATTCTTGGGGGAAATACAAATCTGGCTATCTAGATGGAATAATTGCTTTATTTATTACTCTTTAGCACTCTGATATAAAACTTACAAGGATAAGCTAAGGTGAAGAGGCAAGAGACGTCCATACTACTATTTCATAAAGTATAGGTATCAAATAATGTACCTAATTTACAAATTAGAGGAAGGCTATTGAGCTGATTTCTCCATCTGATTCATGCTGCAGGTATGGGCACGCTCTGTGTCCTGGAAAGGTGGGGTAAGGATCCCTCCTGTGCACAGAACCATTCTGCACTGACTTCAAGGGGGCTTTGCCCTGACTCTCAACCCAAACTGGACAAACCTCCTGGCTAAGGAGAGACCTCAGTGAGCACCAGAGATCCATTAATGCTGAATCTTCTAGAATATCCCTTCCAATAGTAAAGCTCACAGCATCTCATGTGTTAACACAGACTCCACACTCAGGTTCCATAAAAGTACACAGGATGGCCACATGACAAAGCTGCCACAGCCCCACTCAGCAAAGCTTTTATGCTCAGTTTTTAGCAACATGTATGAACAAGCCCCTGTACCACTCTGCAGGAGCTCCACACTAGTAAATATATCTTATCTTGTCCACGGGGCTGTTGGTTTTTATGTAAATGAATTATGTATCAGCCAGACCAAATTTTCTTTCATTTCACACATGTAACTAATATATTTCTTACTGGAATTATCCCACAGTGATATTACCACAAGTCTGAGGAGAATCAGGCCTTTAAGCCCTAAGTATTATCAACATAAAATGTAAATCCTTTAAAAAGGATTTGAGGTGGCTTTTTATGAGAAAATGACAGTCAGGAAAATGTCTGACTGCCTCTGACACAAACAACAGGACAAGAGCTGAAGATTCATCTCTGTGAAGAAATGTGAAACCCGAGCAGGAGCCAGAACCCATCTGATAGCAGCTGCTATCTCTCAATAGCCAAACCAGCTCAATAGCTTTGACATCCCCATCTTGGCAGCAGCAAAAGCATCATTTTGGCAAAAGCAGAGCCTCCCTCACGAGGCTAACAGCACCTTGGACCTGCCTTGCCCAGCCCAGGATTTCTGACAGCAGAATTGTTTCTTAAACTCCATCAGCAGCCACCACCAGGGCTCTGCTGGTGATTATCAATGATGTCATGGCCAAGTCTAAACGGATCTGCCAAAACAGAAACTGAACCTGCAGAGAGAGCATTTTTTCCCCAGAGCAAGCCTCTGCCATGAGCCCTGCTGGAGGAGTGCCTGCACAGGCTGCCAAAGCCAGCAGCAGGCAGAGCAGCCCTGCAGCACGGCCACCTGAGCCCTGCCCTGCTTCCAAAACCCTGCAGGCTGCCCTGGCTCTCCAGTGAGGGCTCTGGCAGCCTGGCAGGCACTAATGGGCTCATCACAGGACAGGCTCAGCCTGTGGACATAAGCCAGGCAGAGATCAGCCCACACTGCACTCAGCTCTTCAGGCCCAAGACACCCCTCAGTGTAAAAACCACAGCTTTCTACAGCCTGTAAGAATTTGGGATTGAATATATGGAGATTATAAATGAATATAAATATAACCAACATTTATTAGTATCAAACATTTTTCAAAATGTACTCCAGTTACTGAGATTAAAGATGTTCATAATTAAAAATGAATCCATCTATTACACAAAATCAAAAATATAAATCTCCATGGGGTTATTTTGTTTGTCATTAGAGGTGTATAAACACCTACCCTCGAGCTGTCTGGGCCCTCTGGCACTCAGTGAAGAAATGGGCACTTTGAGCTGTAATTTATATCCCCTCTCAGACAGGTACCAAAAATAGAAAGCTTTCTTTCTCTGCCCGATTTTTGTAAGTTATTACTGCCTGAGCATTAGTCATGGTCCCTGTGCTAAACCTGCCCCTTTCTGGCCAGCCTAACAGCAAATTTACCTTGGCTTCCTCTTGCTTTTTTCATGAGTCATTTAAAGCTCACCTGGACCCCACACTCCTGTGCTCACACCTTCATTGCACGTGGAACTGTGCCTGGAACTGCTGCTGCCTCTGGCCCTTCTCCAGGGGAGCTCTTTGAGTAAAGGCACCTTAAATAACTGCATTATCACAGGTCCAGAATTAAGCCCAGGAAGTGAGAATCAATTTACTTTGACTTTCCTATTAAGTTGTATGAAGATTAGTTAAAGGATTTTCTTTTTCTCTGGCCTCCATCTGCATCCTGCATCAGCAAAAGGGTGAATTGATGATATGCAAGTCACATCAATCTTCCCCTTTGATCCAGTTAATGAAACTGAGATTCCTTGCAATTTCCTGCTTTCCATCTTTTAAGGAATGTGGTTACTTTGAAGATTCCTTGAAGCTTACAGTATTTTCCCTTATAACTAAATTCTGTTTCTCCTGGATATCACTTCTTTATCACTGCCAGTGTGAATTGTTAATACACATCTGTCCAAAGCATTCTGGACTGACTGAGCTCCACAAACTTAAATTCTGACTTCAATTGATTTAAAAACTTTTCTAGAAAACGTTTTTTGCTTTCTCTCTCCCTCCCTCACACAAGAATCATGAATTTCTAACTGCTGGTGCAAGCACTGGAGCAGCATTTAAATGATGGCTTCAATGTGCTGAAGTGCATGAGAAGGTGCCTTCATCAAGGTAATGGGCAGGTTCTGCTGGGCTGGAGCCCAGTCTGGGCAGAGCTGGAGCCCAGTTTGGGTAGGTTCTGCTGGGCTGGAGCCCAGTCTGGGCAGAGCTGGAGCCCAGTCTGGGCAGGTTCTGCTGGGCTGGAGCCCAGTCTGGGCAGGTTCTGCTGGGCTGGAGCCCAGTCTGGGCAGAGCTGGAGCCCAGTCTGGGCAGGTTCTGCTGGGCTGTCCTGTGGCAGGGATCTGCTCCCAGACCTGTGCTGCCTCTCCCTCTCTGGAGAAGGAGAGCACAGCCAGGGGTGTCAGAGGCTGTACACAGCTGCCCCAGGGGTATTTCCAGCCTAAAGGATCCTCAGATTCCAGCACTCCATGGACCAGAGCCCCACCTTCATCCTGACCTCCCACCAGAAACCAGGGCACGTTCTAGAGCAGTTCTGCAGGAAAGCTGTTAGCACAAATATTGGAACTCATGCTTCCAGCTGAAAATAAACCAGAAAACCCCACACCATCACATCTTCTGAAAGTCTCCACCTTGCATGTTCTGCTGGCAATTTAGATAAGCACACTGGAGGGAAGCTGAGAGAGCTCCAGACAGGAAAGGTTAATATTGCTGTGCTGTGGCTTGGCTTTGCACAGTGATTAGGCTCCCTGCCAGCCTGATTCCTTCAATGTTTTAACTATCTGCAGCTGAGTGATTACATTAATAAACTTCCAGAGCAGACAGCATGCTAAATTCAAGCCACTGTTCATGTAGGATGGATGTCTTTAAATACACTTTCTCTTCTAAACTCGAGGAAAAAAGAAAAAGGCAAACCCTGGCCTGATTTTCTCCAAAGGAACCCTTCCTTAGAAACCTCCAGCAATCTTTTGATTCTCAGCAGGATTTTCAGGACCAGGAGAATTCCCTCTCAGCTGAAGAAAGAATTTTTTCTTTATTTTAAGGTGGTTGCAGCAGATCTAACATTCCTCTCCATCACCCATCACAGGCCTGCAGAAGTCAGATCCCAGTCATCACATCCCCAGAAATTACAGTTTGAAGACCTTAAGGTCAAAAGCATTCACCAGTACTGTCCAGGCCAAGAGAATAAATCATCAGCAATGATTTCTAACCAGAGAAGAGACCAGAGATGAGACCAGAAATCTTCACACTCTTACCACCCCAAGTGCTCAGACTGGGCCACACAAAATCCCAAGTCTGTCTTACAACCAAATTATCAAGTTAGGATGGGGAGGGAGTGAATCCTGTTATGTAACACACAAATAAGAATATTTTCCCTTTTGGATAACAGGCAAAATGTCTGCTGGCAGCACAGAGGGGGAGTTTTACCAAGGTGTCCCAGCCACGTTGTTTCTCCAATAAATCTGAGCCAGCCCCAGTGAATGCCTCCTGCAGCAACAGGAACACTTGCACTTTGCTTTTCTGCAGCAGGAGCAGCTCCCTGCCAGCCCTAAACCTTGACTTGTGCCTCCCCTGTGCCCAGAGAGAGAAAAGGAGGACTTGCAGAGTGAGCAGACACCTCCCTGCAGGGAGCTGCACCAGCTCTCACAGCACTCAATAAAAGCATTGGTGTCCTCTTCCCAAAATGTTCTTTCACCCCTTCACTTGCCAGTATGCAACTGCTGGATTTTTTCTTTTTTGGTTGTTCATTTATTTTTAATTTATGCAGCAGGAAATGACTGAAACTGTTTTGTGTGAGTTGCACAGAAACCTACACGGGTTTCTGTACTCATCTCCTGGTGAGTTTACTCCTGGAGCAGAGCTCTGCTCTGGGCACATCCAGCTTGGATTCCCAGCTCTGCCCCTGATTCATTGCAGAAACTTGGTGAAACCGTGTGCCCTGCTGCACAAAATGGGGATAATCACTCTTACCAGGGAGATGTGCACTAAGACTGTTAATTAATTTCTGTAAGGACTTTGAAATCCCAGGATGAAAGGTGAAGCGCACCACGTGAATCCACGGAACATAAAATAATGCATGAATGGAATAATGCATTTACCACTTCTTTAGTGCATTTGACACTTCCTAACTATTGTAAAATCACACCTAACCATTCATCCTGTGCTGCCACTGCCTTTGGAACAGCCCTGCACAGAGAGCCAGGGGCCAATTACAGCCATGGACTGCAAACCCTCCTCACCCCACCGAGGAGGAATCCTCCGAACACCCAGCATCAAACAGCACTGAACACATCAAACAAACAGCACTGCCTGCAGGCAAACACACAGCTTGGGTACCAACAGCTCCTGGCCAAGAAAACAAACCAGCCTGGTTTGTGTGTGCCTCTCATCTGCAGCCTGATCTGCAGGGAGCTGCAGCAGAGCTGCTCTGCAAACCTTCCACAGACTGACCTGCACAGGGCAGCAGGGATCCCCCACCACCTCCAGGCCAGGAAACAGGCCCCAAGCTAAAAGAACACAAAATAATGGCAAAATGTGGGTCATGGACAGGGGGAGCTTGCCCCAAATGCAGCCATTTGTTAGCATGGCTTCCTGTTGTGTGTTTATGGAGAAAAAGGGAGTCTGATACCAACATTCCAGCTGAAGCACTGTGGGAGGGACTGAGCAGGTGTTCCTGGGACAGCACAGGTAATAACCCAATGTATTTGGCCCCATGGGAATAACAATTCAAAATAAAACTCTGCTTTTCCCAAGAACCCTTCTGGGAAAAACCTAAAAATGAATAGCAGAGCTATTCACAAATCTTATGGCAGTGAGAGACAGGGAGAAACCTTGGGCTTCCAGAGCAGACAGAGCTTCTAGTTAGGAACTCTGAACTGAAAAATATTGAGTCACCTGCACTGAGAAAAGTACCAGAGGCACCATGTAAGGACTGCAAAAGTAAAAAGGGTTTTTTTTTTTTACATGAATACCATTCATGTAGCACTTGGAGAAAGGGTTCATTGAGAATTACTGAATTCAGGCAGAGAACAAGCCCAGGAAGCACTTAGGCAAGGTAAAAACTACAGCTGGGTTAGAGCTCAGCCAGACAAATGCTGTGGAAAAGTTACACTAAAGATGAGCAGCTTTTGGCATTTCTGAGCACTTCCATCATCTTGGCAATCTCTGGGTGTTTGAACTGGAGCACTCAGCACTGAGCCTGTGCTTGAGTCAGAATTAGTGATGAAATCAGACCTACCTTGTCATTTTGTCACTATTAGACAACAAAGAATAAGCTCTTTTAGTGTTTCATAACGTAAGCTCCCCAAATTCCTGGTTTATTCATACAGCCCTTTCTTCTGCCTTGTTCCAGTTCCAACTCATCCTTCCTGAGCACAAATCCCACACTGACACAAAAAGCCAAACCTTTAAGACGTGTTTTAAGAATTCCACACTCTTTGTAAATGGTTTTAATTATTAATGATGGAAACAATGGGGGTCGTTTCTCACACTTTCTCCCCTGCCCTTCCAAATGGGCCTGGCAACATTAAGAGACACAGAGTGGGATATTGTGGTACTTCCCCTGAAGGATTTACTTGCTGGTTGTATTATTTATGTAATAGTGGTCTATTGTCAATCCAGCAGTGATGGATAGTGACAGCTGAACATTCCTGTGGGACTGCACCCCTGAAGCAGGTCTGATGGAAGTGCAAAATCCAAATGCATTTTCCCCATGCATACGTGTGCTGGATTGCAGCAGTGGGACTGGTGCACGTGAGGAGATTTACCATGGATCTGAATGAGACACACTGCACCAGCCCATTGTGAAAGAAAGCCATTCCAGCCCTGAAGTTATTCCAATAAATTAGAAATTCAGATAATAGGAAAGCCATGGACCTCTACAAGCACTGCAGCTCACAGGCATGCATTATTCTGCCTAGTCAATGCCAGCAATTATACTTTTAATCAATGTTGCAGGGAACAATAAATAAATAGTGCTACATGCCTCAGATCTGCATTTTTCCAACAGCCATGATTGCTATGAAAATCCTGTGCTCTTGGCAAATGTTACACACCACAAACAAAATCTCATTTTTACCCCCAGGCAATGTGGAGTCAAGGACAGTCCCTTTCTGCTTACTTGTGAGTTCAGCTGGGAAGGGGAGTAGTCCACAAATGACAAGCTTGTGAAAAGCTAAATTGTGATGGGTTACTGAGGACAAAGCCAGTACCAAAGACAAGGAATTAATAAATCAGTAAAACTCTCCAGGGTTTAATGAACAGCACTTCTGAACTCACATTTACCAAATGATTTTAAGAAGCAAGTCCGGACAGACAATGGTAGAATCCCTTTACACACATGGGAAATAAACAGTTGCTACCTTTTAACTCTTTGTTTTCCACTCCACCTTCTCACTGGGTGTTTTTGGAGCCTCTCCATTTCTTCCTTCCTCATTCAGTAGCCTGAGAAATCCTGCAGGATCTGATCTAACTTCTGAGGAAGCACACGGAGCTGAAGTGGGAAAACCAGGCTGGTGAAACCCCAAAGAGAGCACCAGTGCAAGTGGGTACATTGCCCAGACACCTTTCCTGATGTAAAAACCTTCTTTCAAACAGAAATTTCCAATTCACCACAGCCAGTTCCATCCACACATCACAGTGCATAACCCAGCTGCACTGGGGAGAATTCCCTGTTACTTGGTTACAGCAAATCAGAGTGAGACAACATCCTTCCCAACAGCAGCACGGGCCCTTGGATGCTATTAAATAAAGTGATATTAAAAAATCAACAACACCCTTCGACTGAACCTTCTGGTGGCTTTTTATGTGCCAGGCTAAATGTTAGCTACACAGAGCACAATGGGGCAGGAGAGGGGGAATGGGCACATCTGAGAGGGGGATAAACACATCTGAGAGGGGGATAAACACANAAGAGGGGAGAAAAAGAAAGGAGGGGGGAGAAATAAACACTGAGAAGGGGAATAAACACATCTGAGAGGGGAAATAAATACTGAGAGGGAAAATAAACATCTGAGAGGGGGAATGAGCACATCTGAGAGGGGGAACAAACACTGAGAGAGGGAATGAACACTGAGAGGGGGAATAAACACTGAGAGAGGGAATGAACACTGAGAGAGGGAATAGGCACATCTGAGAGGGGGAATAAACACTGAGAGGGGGAATGAACACTGAGAGGGGGAATGAACACTGAGAGGGGGAATAAACACTGAGAGGGGGAATGAACACTGAGAGGGGGAATAAACACATCTGAGAGGGGGAATAGGCACATCTGAGAGGGGGAACAAGCATATCTGAGAGGGGACAGATGTGGAGGAAGGAGAAGGATTTTCCTCTGTGCTCCCTCAGCTGCTGCCTCCTCTGTGTGTCCAGCTGGGATTCTGGCTGGGCAGAGCTCAGTGTCCCTGGGCTGGAGCTGTGCACAGCAGGCTCAGGGAGTGCTCCAGCTGCTCAGAGCCCCTGTCAGGGGCACACAGACAGGGGCACACTGACAGGGGTACACACAGGGGCACACTGACAGGGGTACACTGACAGGGTCACACTGACAGGGGCACACACAGGCTCACACACAGGGTCACACTGACAGGGGCACACGGACAGGGGCACACACAGGGTCACACTGACAGGGTCACACTGACAGGGTCACACTGACAGGGGCACACTGACAGTGTCACACACAGGGTCACACACGTGTTGTGCCAGCACTCACATCATGGCCAGAGGAGCGTGCCCTTTGTTTGTGGACAGCACACAGTATTGTGCTTTCAGGGCTGGGCACTGCTCTCTGCTCAGAGCCATTCTCCCACAGAGGATCAGGGACACCAGCTGAGCCCCATGAACTGCAGGGTGTCACACCAGTGGGGACAGCAGCTCAGTGCCTCATTCACCGCTTGGCTCTTTCAGTCTCATCACCATGGACAGCCTGCCTTCCCCTCGTTCTGTTTTCTAAATTCTTCTGTCTTATTTTAAGACAAGAAAACATTTTGTATTTACAACACTTCTATCATTATGTTTAAAAATTCCGGCAGCTTGAAGCTTTATACACTTCATTTCCTTGTAACAGTACTTGCAGAAATCAAACAGACATTTTTCAAAAAGGAAGTTTTGGAGCCCTGGGGAAAATCTGGGAGCTCCCACCCTGCAGGAGTGAGGCTGGGCTTCATTTGGGCCACCAGAGCTGAGACACCAAGCTGCTGTGACACCAAGGACAAACCTCCTCCCAGCTGCCCCTTATCAGCAGCTCTGGAGAGGACACTGATGTTTGTGACACCCAAGGTCAGGATTCCCAGCAGGGCTGAGCTCCTGCCAGGCTGGGGATGCTCAGGGGCAGCCAGAGGGCCCAGCAGGGCAGGGGGGCACAGGTGGGTTGCAGCCCTGTTCTTTTGCAGTTTCTCTGAGCCTTCTGGTTGTTTGCACTTTGTAGCAAAGTTTCTCACACACTTTCATGTCAATAATCATTGTTTTGCATTCTTTCTTGGTGTCAGTTACAGAGATGGGCTGGTGTCTTGCCCAGTGTGCTTGGAGAGGTGGCAACTTCACCCTCCAATCCCTGGCTGTTTTAGGAATTCTATAAAAAGGCGAGGTCACAAAACAAAGCTTTTTTTTTTTTTTTTTTTTTTTTTTTTTTTGTTTTGTTTTGTTTTGTTTTGTTTTGTTTTTTGTTACCCTGAATGAGTGAATTCTTGTGTCCAGTCTGTGTAGAATTGTGACAGTGGGTCACTGCTGGCAGTGCAAGGGGAGATCTGCTCCTGCTCCTGCTCCTACTCCTGCTGCTGCTGCTGCTGCTGCTCCCTCAGGAGTTTCATTGCCCATCTCTGTGTGTCTCTCTCCTTGCACCCCAAGCAGTGCAGGCTGCCCTGGTGACAGCTCTCCTGTCACTTGTCACTGTGCAGCTCTGTGCTCCTCCATGCCCTGAGGAGCTCATCCCTGCCCCTGATTAGCAGGAGCAGCTGCCCTAATGGCAGGTTTCCCTTTAAACACAAAAACATCAGCTGTACCCTACCAAAAAACCCCATAAAACTGCTTTACAGCTGCTCTCTGTTCTGATTCCAATTCACCCAGGAGCCACCAGCGATGGTGACACAGCAGCATGAACTGTGCTTCATCTTCAAATAAAGCAGATCACTAAAATCACAGGCAGTGGATGGTAAATACACTTATAAAGATTTAAGGCTGTTGAACAGAGACCCTTCCAGAGACATTTGTAGTTCCAGTACACCCAGAGGTGAACAGGCAGCCCTTGGAGTACACAAACTGATTGTAGCCACCCTGATTTATGATAGGAGTAATTTTTTTAAAGATTAATACATTTGTAGACTCATTACTATGAGTAGCACACAGACAGTTAATTAAAAATGAAACAAAAAAAAAGTGTTAGAAGATCAATACTTCCCCCTCCTCCTTCTTTTCTTATACAACATTTAATTAAGAGAAGCAATACAATGGACAAATGCTAGACCAGGTTCTGCAAACAACACCCATGGATTTCCATTGACCCTGCTGAATGATCTTGGGTGAATAAACCTGAAGCACCCTGAAAATTTCTCAGCTGCAGAACAGACAGAATGATAGCAAACCATCATTCTTAAGTGCTCAGTAAAGAGTTTTCTTACTGGAAAGGGCTATTGCAGACTAAGGGCTTCTCTAGCTCAAATGCAGGTTCACACAGTTAGATTTCAATATGAGATTACAACCCTGTATGTCTGATATCCTTTAAAAAAACACCCCAACACGAAATTTCACCCAGTTCTTCCTCATTTCTAATCACAACTTCCACTGCAAAAGCACAGCAGCTCACTGCGACTGAGCCTTCCCAGCAGGTAAAGAAAGCGAGGCAGAAGATCTCCTGTGGTTCCTCAGAGAACACAACCAGGGCCACAGACAGACAAAACTCACAGACAGGACTCAGCCTCCAAGGCCACTCCCTGGCCCGGAAAACAAAATGAGACTTGTTTCCTTCAGGGCCCAGGCTGGCCCATCCAGGGAGGGCTTAAGCTGCACGGGACAGCGGCTAGAGATGGCTAGAGATGGCTAGAGATGGCCAAAGATGGACAAAGATGGATGAAGATGGTGTGTGAGGATGTGTAGGGGTGTGTGAGGCTGTGTGAGGCCATGTGAGGGTGTGTGGGGCCGTGTGAGGGTGTGTGAGG